>VXBZ01010931.1:819680-1067193 GCA_013399135.1 Heliornis fulica | reverse complement strand
GGGCTGCCCGGCCGCACGGCAGGAAACAAGCCCCGTTCCGCGCAGCTCCAGATAAAATAAATGCTCATCTCAAGCTGATGCCGTTTCGGCTGCCTTCGAAAGTTGGGGGAGAAGAGACCCGGTGCGGCAGAGCCCCTGTGCCGGGGTCACTTGGGAAGCCCTCGGGTGTGTGTGTGGGGGGGTGCCGCTCTGTCCGGCGAGGGCTCTGGCTGCTGGGGGCCGGTGGTGGGACACCAAGGTCAAAGACTTGGGTGGAGGGAGGCTGGCAGGCATGCATGGCATGCCTTTGAAACCTCCTGTTTCATGGGAAAACAGTTCCCAAAGGATCACTGACAGCTTTGCCACCCGCTAGTCAACAAATTGCAACTCAAAAGAAACTTCCAGTTACAATAGATTACACCTGGGTTATTTTTGGATGTGATCAGGTCATTTATAGACACATTTCAGAGAACCCAAGTATAGAGCAAGCATGAGCTGGGGTAGGGTTTCCTACTCTAATTAGAGCAAGTTCACACTTTCTAGAACCTTAGAGGTCTTGGAAACAAAGTGAAAAAAATCCGAAATGATGCAAATGAGAGGCAGCTGGGTGTGCTGGAGTAAAGAGCAGGCAGGACACAGAGGGTGTGGAGCAAATGCTCTTCATGCCAAGACAAGAATTAAAGGGTAGAGCTGTATCTGAGAATCAGATGAGAAGTTCTGGAGAAATAAAGTTTTAAAAATGAAGGTGGCAGTTTTTTTCCAAATTTAGAATTTGGAGGTTTCTGAGCAGAGGAGCAATACACTCTCATGAATGAATCAATCACTGGAATTAAATGTATCACCAGAATACCCAGACTTAACTGCTGAAGATTGTGTGTTTTGCAGAAGGAACATCTTCTGGCAGTACAATCTTTGCAGCCAAACATAGGACTTGGATATGATAGTAGCCAGGTCTGTTAATGCAGATTTTCTTCCAAGTTGGGAATTCCTTTTTCTGGGGTAGAACAGGGCACTCCAAAATTACTTGAAAGTGTCAAACATACAATGATGTNCCAGTAGAATTTGAGGTCTTCAAGGTAATACTCCCATTAGAACAGGGTTGCATCATTTAAACCATAGTCCTGTAGTCTCATAGTACTGAAGTAATGTCTACTGATGGGATTAATTGCATTGTGGTGCAGGAAAGCACCTTGAGCAACTCTCCTAAGAGCTAATTTTAATAACTGACTTTAAATATGTTCATTTTCTGTTTAAAAAGGAACAATAAAATTTAATTACATTATAAGCCTGTTGCTTGCACAGTCAACCTAAATCACCTATCCGGATCCCTTTGTAGTTATTGATCCAAACTGCAAAGGCTAAACGGTTTTCTGAAACCTGGGTAGCATTAGTGGCTGCACTGGGTCTGCTCCAAAGGTCAGTGTAGCTCAGTACTGGATCTCTAACAAGGGCAGAACCCGAATCTCCAGGCAAAGGTGCAACACTCCTACTCCAGCCATCTGGGAGCTCAGGGATGTCCCGAGCCAAGCCTGCCTTCTCTGTCTAGTACTTCTCACTAGACTTGTCCATGACTTTCTCCAGTCTCCAGCTGAACCCACATATGCTATTAAAGCCTATGTCCCCTGCTGCAGATGCTCTGGACCTTACATATTGCATGAAAATTTTCTTCCCTTTATTTGTTTTGCGATGTGCCACCTGTTAGCTTCATCTTATACCCTGTATTTTTTCACTGATAGAAGCAGTGGACGATCTGCTCCTCTCGATGCTACTCACGTTTTTACCTCTGTCATTCCACTACCTGACTTCCTGTTTCTTCAGACTTTACTTTTTTTTTTACAGATTACCCTTTTCTGCCATCTTCTGATCTTTTCTAGTTCTCTTGCACCTATTCTGAAGGGGGATCAGAACTGCAGCTGGTATTCAAGATGCAGTAAGATCACCAGCATAATTATGACCCCTGAGTAACTGTGATACTGAAGATCTTCCTTCCTATTGGTCCATGTTTTGTTGCATAGAAGGCTTTTATTTAAAGACCACTTCTATCCACAATGCTCCTTTCCCACGTTCCTAGTGAAATCGTTGAATGTTGAAACAGGACTAGAGGAATGAAAAAATATGTTGCCATTTCTTTAATTATTTCCAGGCCTGGGCTTACATCCACTGAAATCAAGAGCAATGGAATTGGTCTCCTACTCTGTAACTAGAAGTGATTTAGAATTAAAAAGAACCTGTGTTTATCTACAATGTAAAGCTATAATCACAATTTGAAAGTATTTTTTATGCATATCAAGCTGTACTGTTCCTGACAGCTGAGATACTGTTCTTCTGTGTCTCTTCCAGATTAATAGTGTCTGAGTTTCATACACAGCCATAAGTACATATTCCAAATCATTAATTATTTCTTGTCCCCAGGCTTGTGCAATTTTATCTTGCATAGACATTTATAAGACAATACACTAGTCTTCAAACAAAATTCATTGCTTTGCTTACCATTGCTCTGGAGTGATACTAAAAGCAGAATGCTCATACTTCAGAGTGCTAAACAAAGTAGACGATAGCATGAGCTCGATACATTAATGCTAGCCATAGTTTTAAATATAGGACCCCAACAGCTGGCTCTGACAAATGCAGTAATTCCCCAGTATAGGAATTTTATCATTTTCTCACAGACATGAAGCTACTGGTGAAGAGACAGACGCTTCTTAAACTGACTTCTGATTCTCAGCTGGCATAATGTACTTGCGGAGGTGATTTACCTCTGGTCGTTGTTACACTCTGCAGCTCTTTCAGATGGGAGATCCTTGGGAAGAACAGGTACATTCACAGGGTGGAAGTGACTGACTTGTACAGCAACCACTAATGCCAAAATAACCAGATAGTGTGAGCTTCTAGGAGAAACTTCAGTTTTTAATATCTTGGGGAGAAGAAACCTCTAGAAATGCAGAGTTACTAAATGTAACTCCTGTTCTTTTTAAAATAGTGATTTATTTAATTACATAGGACTGAAGCTATAAAGGTGATGTAATACTGAAATTTCAGATGCTTTACCTAAGGGTTACTAACCCTTAACAGTAGCGGTGTTGCAAGTGTTAAACATGAGCAGGGTAGAACTCACGTTTACTGACGTCATTTGTAGAAACAGTTGCTCTTTCAGCCTGACACAGGCCACTCCTCAGGGAGACCTGAGGCAGCGCTGCCCTTTTGGGGACTTCAAATATCGGGACAATTCCCTGTGCATCTGGGCAGCCTGCCAGGCAGGCTAATACACAAAAAGCTGCCCAATGGTAGTCAACAGGGACACTCTCTGAACACCCTGCACTGGCAGGAAAAAATCACAGCTCAGTCACTCGAGGAGAGGTTCCAGAGCAAACTGGTCCTCAGTAACCATGTCAGTATTTCCCAGTACAGACTGGTAGGCAGGACTACAGGAAGGCTGTCAGTCTGGCAGCTGTTACCATCAGCTCCTGCTGTTGATGGTTAAGTTCAGCCTAATGATTCTCTTGATCTCAATGGAAATTTAGAGTTTAGATCCTTCACAAGAATAGGCTGAAGGGTGAGGTGCAGCCATTTTCACATCTCCACACTGCAGAACAGAAGCAAAAAGAAGTCCTGATGAGCCTGTCACTGGGAGAGGAACAGCATTTGGCCATTTTTTCAAGCATTTCTAGCAGTGTCTTTAGAGAAAAGAAGAGGGATTGCAAGTGTTTGCAACTTTTGATTTGATTTTCTGGACCAATCTCTGCAGGGGCTGTGCAGGAAGGTAGCCACTTCCTTTGCATTGGATCTTTCCTCCCCAACCAAGAAGAGTGGAAGAGCATAAAAATACAGGAAGCCATACAGGAACTACACTGTAAATACTTGGTTCTCTCAGAAGGGCTTAAGAGGCTCTCTACCTCCCTGGTAGAGGACTAAGAATCTGCTGACTGAAAAACAATATTGGATTTATGATGGCATATTAAGAACTGATTCTGGAAGAATTTGGGAGGCAGCACCAAACTAGCATCAAAGCTCCTGAAGTACTGAGGAGTGCAAGCATGTGCCTGTTCTGGCAGCACATGGATGCAGATAAGCTTATCCCTCTGCCATCTTTAACGGTGCTACAAGAATTAAAGCAAAGTAAATATCCTGCAAATGCTGGTATCTCCTTACTGCCAAGCATTTGTTGGAGATTGATCTAAGATTTCTATTTTTTTGCTTATTTAAGTTACATTTTCTAGACTGATTAGCTAATCAGGTGGTAATAAAACTAAGAGGTCTCTATTTTGCAAGCTTTTCTTCATTTTTTAAAATCTCGGGAATATCTACATATGCAAGAGTTTGCAAATTCTGAGCTATGCTGATTTGAGTAGGAATAAAAACATGCTCAGGTCTTTAATATCTGATGAATGCTGCCTTATATTTGAAACCTTGTCCCTAGTGGAACCCATTACAATAATGTTTATACAGGTTTATGCTATAAATTCGTGCATTTTCCCTACAGCAGAATATGTTGGAATTTACTCCTGATTAATAAAAATAATGTGCAAATGGGCCATATCCCAGAATAGGGGTTGCTAGAGACATAATTATGCCTTTTTATTAACAAATAAAGCAATGGAAAATATAATCTGCTGTAAAAAGGGCAGAATTGATAGGAAGCTCACCCTGGGCCTCCTGCAATGTGTATAAATAGGAAGCAAGCCAAATCCCACTGAATTAAAGGAAACTTTCAGAAAGCTGTGAAGTATCTCCCCAAGTTCTTCCAGCACGATTACAGTCAGCATTAGGGCTAAACAGGAGATGATGTGAGCCTCCTGGACAAGGCTAGCTAGGAATCTGAACTTCACTGCTGCAGACTCCAGGACATCTGGATCTTCAGCTGCCAAGCACATACAAAGCTTGGAGAGCAATGCTGACTGTCACGGTAGAAAGCAGGAAGATGACAGTGATGGATCAGCCCATGTTTAACACTGAATAGCAGGAAGAGGCAATGTTGGAACAATATTTTGGTTGCATATGTGTCCTCTGTCATCTCAAGCAGTATTTGTCCTGTAATAGGCCCAAACAGATGATGTGGGTATCTACATCCACCATTTTCTCAAGGTTAAAGACCTTTGCACCAGCACAGCAACACCTACACGTTAAACTGGCTGAAGAGAACAGAGCAGAGTCTTCCTCTCCTTCTCACCTTGCCAATACCCATCTGCTGGTAGAGAAGATCATTTACATGGACTTTTCTGCTGTGCAGTGACAAGGGCTAAGGATGGGAGTTGGAGAGGACACCTCCAAGATAGGTCTTCCACACCTGATCATGCCACAAACTGTACACACAAGAAATAATTCTGTCATGGAGCACGGGGTGAGATTGTCACCAAGCTTGCTTAAAGCCATAAAACCTTCTAAAGATTCAATCAGTGAAGTAGGAAGTTCATCCCCTGGATAGGAGCGAACAGGCTGACAACAGGCAAGTGCTGTGACATGAGAAATACAGCCTTACTATTAATACACTGAACTGGAACACCAAAAAGCTCTGGTTTAGACACAGGTCTCTCGTGCAGGCTCCATTACTTAGTATATTCATGACTTTATTTTTCTCTGTAAAGGGGGAATTATGTTAGTTCTTGTTTCATCCTTGGAGCTGAGGAGATGAAAACTATTTCTCATTTTGTGTGGAACAATGAGGCCCTGTTCTCACTTGGGGTCTTAAAGCCTTGCTTTAACGTAATTTAGAAAAAAAACAAAAATTGTTGAGCATTACAGAATGAAGTAGAAATGCTAAACTTGATTATTTAACTTCTCTTTCACAAGTGAAACTGATTTACAGGGAAAGGTGCTAGCCCGACTTGCATGACTTCATATACGTTTTCCCACTGGCTCCTTCTACATCTGCCATCAGCTCTGCCCTGTTTGTAGGCTTTGTTAGTGAAACAGATCCACAACGTTCCATTCCTCTAAAAATAACAAATTCATAAATTCTCCATGTCTCCGTCCTTGAACTCACCATCCCATGTAAAGCCCCATCTCACAGCCTGTGTCTGTGCACCCCTCATTTCTATACTAGATTTCAACATCCCATTTTTATCAGAACCCAAATTCTCACTTGTTGCCTTGATGAAAATCTGTGGGTTTTCCAATAGCAAACAGGTTCCATTTAAAATACAGTTACTTAGTCTTGGAGAAGACTGCAGGGCAATGTCACTGTTACTCATAGGAATCATTCTTTGCCCCGTGAATAAGTCCAATAAAATAATTGAATTTATCTAGGAATGAAATACTACTCAACAGGAATAAGTGTGTCTGTTCCTTGATATGAGTGGGATGGAAAACTAAATTCAATACCTAATAATAAAAAGAGACTATAGAGAAGTTTCCACTTGGAAATATTTGACTTTTTAAAGGATTTAGATAAAATCTAAGCACCAGCAACAGAAAATTGCATGTTCACTTTTTGTAGATTATGTAATTTATTAATACATATTATCTGTTGTTTGGATTTGTGCCTAAAACTGAGTATAGTTTCAGGTGAGTAGGTAGCCAGTGTTTCCCCCCACACTGGTCCTTTTTGGTCACCCTGTGTTCCCCCGTGCAGGGATGCTGCACTTGTGCGTGCCGTGGGGCTGCCATGTGCCCTCTGCCTGCTACCTGAACCAAAGTCTGTGCTTCAGGGGACACAGACATAACTGCCATACCCACTTGGCTTCGGATAAAATCATCTCAAAGCATATTTGTTTCCAGCCTTAAATAGCCACTACAATAATATCTGTATCTGCATACACAAAAGAGTTTGGTCTTATAAAAAGTCTAAACCAAACAGAGAACCATGCCAAGATTATACATTTCATTTCCCAGCATACAAACGAGGATCTAATTTACTCTGGGCTGTTCATGCATTTTGCTTTTAACAAACATCCATATGTCAAGTAGACCTTCCACATACTTCCCTGCTGGAGTTTTTTTCCTTTCAACTTGGTAGGGAACATTTGTGATCCTTATTCTACCAAATATATCTACAGAATATATTTTGCTTAAGGCTTTCTATTTTTTAATTTAAGAGAAAGAAATCAATTCACAGCTCAGGCAGTCTGCTATGACAAGCATACATCTGTGCAAAAATACCCCGATCCTTAATCAATTACAGGATGTTATTAACATTTTAAATTTAATATTGGCTAATTTAATTTTATAAACATTAGAATACAAAGTCATTTTTTAAAGAACACTCTACAATCTTTTGTCTGCAGTTTTAAAATCTGAGGGGATAAGATTATCCACAGATAAGGAGATATTTCTCACACCAAACTTATTTTATATTCAGATATATCCTTTATGTAATGGCTTCAATAACTGAAGCTTGACACTTCACTCCTGACTCCTGCAGCACTGACAGCCAGTTGTAATGGGAGTTTTCTCTGATTAAAGGAAACAGGGCGAGAGTCATGTTCTCTAAAATTAATACTTGTTACGAATGTGTAATGCCAAAATCATCCCAGTTCATATGTCTCATATACCACATCACATCAAATTGAGCTTAATTGTAAGTCAGCTTAGTAAATACTCCAGAAAAAATATGCCAAATCATAGTTAAAATTACTCACTTTTGAAGGAGATTTACTTATTGGTGAGGTAAAGAGCTGCATATAAAATTACTTCAATCAGTTGAGGTTATTTTATATGACTTGTGTAACTGAAAAGTTTTGAATAGCTGTAAACTTTTGTAAGGTGCCTATTTTTATTTGTTTAAAAGACAGTTATCAGTCTTGAGCAATGACATAAAGGACACTAAAATAGGCGCTTCTGTACTGCAACTTTCAAAACAAATTCTAGCAGCTGTCCAGTCTCTTCCCTTGGTTACAACAGTGGATTTACATAGCCCATAAAGGTCATTTGTAATCTTTAACATATCTGCTCATACTTTTCTGTGATCCTATTAAAAATAGGACTTATAAGGCAAACAGGAAAACATTTGTTTTTCTATATATTTGTTCTTCACTCTACTCTCATTGGTTTCAGTGATGAACAAGTATCTTTAACAATGGTGGCTTGAGATAGGCACTGTTTTCATTCCCAGATAATACAAAGGAGGTGGGTTTCGTGGCCAATAACTACATCTGTTCTGCTCACTGAACCATCCAAATTTACACTCAGCTAGAGAAAAGCATATTTTGCCAAAAATCAGATACATTTTTAATTGGTAACCTAATGTCCATATTCAAATACCAATCCTTGGTAGAAATATCTGTCTGAAGCAGTATTGTCAACTCTGTTGGACAACTTGGTAGCCTTATAGGTTTTATCTACACTTTTGTGGGAATTTTTTCACACATAAAGGCACAAGTCAGAAGCGCCAGCTATAAAGAAACATATATGCTGCTATAATGTTAGTTGGAAACATCTGAGTACTTGCAGTGACTGAGTGACTCCTAATTGCCAACCGCAAGGTTATCATGTATATCCACTACTATATCCAACACTATTAAAAGTTGTAGGAAAAATAACCCATGATACCCCCCAAAAAGCCACCAAAAGAAAACACTGAGAGTGGGAATGCGGCAGAAATTAGTGGCTAATAGCACACAACAACTTTTTCCTAGCTTTATCCATTGCCAAGGTGGTGTGGCAAGAATCAAGCAGCAAAAAAGGAAGACTCATGCTCATACAAACCAAAATGAACCATACCACATCACACCAAACCAATCTCTGCCTGATGATCTTGGGATACAACAACAATTTTGGAAGATAATTAATTTTATTCTAAATACAGCCTATAACTCACATTAGCATCATAGACCAGAGGCAACTTTTGTTATCCGAAGCTTCTAGAAAGGGTTAAAATGGGTTTCAACCCCAAGAATTGGCTGCTTTGACCTTAATTCCCCTTGGGCCATGATACTAAGCCCCTACCAAAAAAAAAGATACTTGTACAGAGCATGACCTTACTTATCTGGGGTAGCATTTGTGATTTTTCACAGCCTTCATTACTGTAATATCATACACAGGGGTTTTCATTTGTTTGCCATGCAACTTATTCCCCTAAGATTAGTCCTTTTCTAGTCAAGCAGTTTAAAGCTAATCACAGTTGTTATTTTAATCTCTGCTCACCATTAAGTATTCTTTCAGAGTTATTTTGCTTGTTAGCAATTATGGTCTCCCAATGGAAGTTTTTGATTACAGCAAAAGAAACCTGTATAATACTTGGCACCTCTTTAGTATACAAGCATTAAACCCAGGCACATGGAAGTATGCTAATGCTGGTGATGAAAGTATGGCAAACCTATTTAAGAAACTGTTCTTAAAATACAGCATTTGGAGAGGTGCCCTGAGGTCCTCATGCCCGTTTGTGGTCCTGCTCTGTGGTTTTCATTACCAAAATAAGGTGGTGTCAATCCTTCCTTCATTCTATGACTGTCATGTCTGAAACGCAGGATATCCTAACGCTTTCACCAAGACAGATTAAAGGTTTGCTCCTGCTTCCAATGGCACCAATAATAAAATTCCCTTGAAAGATCTTAAGAACAAGGTCTGACCTCTGCATATTTAGGCAAGTATCCCATGCTGAAATACAAATTCTTTCTTCTGTTAAGGGAACTAGTAATTGCTGTCACTGATCTATGTGTAAGATTTTGAAATTATGATCTACTGTCAAGGTCAATTAGCAAAGAATGCGGGAGCAAATTTCTGCTTCTCGTGTTGATTGTCCATGTGATTCTCCTAGAGAAATTATACATGGTAATAATACACATGAGCTGAGTTACAGCATTTAATGACTATGCAAGAAAAATCACTGCAGGGCAATCCCCACAATTCTGACCTGTTTAAAGTTACTTATATACAGGGCAAGGCAGGAAATCTAAAATAAACCAACCAAACTGATCCTGCACAGTCACTACAGTCACTGCTGTGCATCACCTCCACTGATAAACGTTGGTGAGTTACATCAACGTGGGTCAAACAGAGAAGAAATAGCAGTTCTGCACTATCAAGAGTACTGGAAAATTTTAAAACTGTTTATTTTAGTTTAAAATCTCCCACATTGGTTAAATTTATTTTGTTCAAACTTGAGAAATCACTTCTATCGTTTTCATTGTGCTTCAGGTGACACATTATCTTAAAATGTTCAGTGTAAGAAAATCTGTGTTTAAAAAGTCTGTATCCCCACATACTAGTGAGGAACCTTCACTCACCGTTGTGCAGGTTTTAAAGCAGAGAACATCTGAAGCTGGGCGAGAGGTCTGTTTTAGTGGAAAGCTATAAAACATGACCTGACCATGCTCAGTCCTCCTGGGATGGCAATTACAGCAATAAATGTTCCATAGCAGATGCTAATGCTGTGTATAAACAGTCATCCTCTAAAATGAAAAGAAATTTTTGCCCCCACATGTCTTTTAGGGACCCATTGTACGTGTGGAAATGTAAAGGAAATGTAAAATTGATATGCGCACCATGACATGGGCTATAGTCTCCTCTGTGTTAGCCTGGCTGCTATAAATCTGTTCCAGCTGTAAGTAACACTGAAGGAGCTAAATGGTCAGAATTTGTGTCTGTCTGTTTTATTAGCTCGCCTAGAGTAAAGTAGGGGTTATCGGTCAATGTCAGGTTCAGCTCCCAGTGACCCGCTAGGTTAAAGTTGTGGTAGTCACAAATCAAGAGCATAATGGAGTCTGAGAAGAGGGCTATGCTGATTTATTGGGACATCTGTCTGGCTACAGACAGCCCAGTACTGTCCCTGCGTAGTGTGAGCTATTAGCATAATCCTCACCATGAAACATCTTAGGTTTAAAGAGAGAAATAAAGTGTTCAAAGAGGACTGGCAAACCCAGAAGGATTTATCTTGTAGTGCTCATTGTAAGTCTTAACTTTTTATGCCAATACCCCATGAGAAGAATATTAAAAATAAATGAATATTAAACACAAATTACTGTCCTCGGTTTTCCAAACCCACAGAATTTTCAGAACACACCTGAATCTCTGTTCATAATAGTCACTAACCTTGCTGCTTTTAGAAGAGTTTTTCCTCTTTTAATTTTTTATTATTCATTTATATTTAACCACAGTGTTGTCATCCACATATAATGTTATCAATCACCTTCATTCTTGCAAAAATTATCTCTCAAATTCTGTAATCTTAAATGTAAACTTCAACTTTTTTTGGTGCCAATTATTTTGGATATTTGTAAAGGGAAGCAGCAATTCTACAGAAACTTTCTGAGTTTTGCCTATAAGTCCATTTCATAAAGGCTGCATGCTGTAAATGCTGTAACACAACTTTATATCCTATGGGCCAGGAAGTGTGTGGGACACATCAACTAGTGCTGTCACCTGCAAAGCTACTTTTCTTGCACCTGAGAGGCATTCAACTGAAAAATCAGCAGATCTTTATTTCTTACTTGATCAGAGCTAAGGTTTTAAACTATGAAAATTAAATTGTTCTCTGAAGATTACTCTATCTTTGACTATGTATTAATAAAGATTGTTACCACTCATATACCTTCAGAAAAAAATGTTAAATATTGCACTGAAAAAAAAATAATTCTGTAAACATTGAATGAGTTTCATCACTGGTATTATTCCATTTTATCTGCATTAAATATTAATCCAGATAGGAATTTAGCTGGTAAATATAAAAAAAAAAATTAAAAAATCTAACGAGTATTTAATAAATAGATACTAAATACTTAAGAAAATACAAAGAATATAAAATAAAATACTGCAAAGTGCTGTGGTGCAGATATTTTTAGACCAGCTGTGATAATAACAATTCTATACAAATGAAAAGTCTGGAAGAATTAATTTAAAAGTCATCAAGAGATAATTAACTCATTAAGGGTGTGAGACTTCTGAGGCTTCTGAAGATTAGGTAATTTCTTGGCAATCTACCATTTCACATCAGAGCAGCTAGAGAACAGCCCTGCTGAAATACAAATCTGTAACACTTTTGCCACAGTTATGAAGGACACAATAAATGTGAGAAAGATGCCATCAATGCACAGGCTCTTGTCCTACCTAATGAAGGCATCAACAGCAACACAACACAAAACCACGCAGGTAGGATATGTAATAACACTGCTGTTGTAGAGAGGAAACTGTGTCTGGAACATGGTGAGCACCTTTTTGAGAGAGCTGATGACCTCTAACTGTGAGAGGACCACAGACCAGACAAATGCATGGAAGCCTGCGAGGTCCTATAGCCATCTTATCAGAGAGATGCAGAGATTGAGGAGGTCTACAGAAATGCGCCTGCACATAGCACATCTGCTACATGGCAGAGTGGAAATTAACTTGGCCATTAACTGCACAGAGTTAAGCTTGGGCAGCTTGCAGTGAGCTGCATGAATAAAGAAATTCCACACTATCAAGAATATAGCAAAATTTTAAAACTGAATTTTACTTTCAAAACTCTCCTGCTGCTGTGCTGGATTTTTGGCTACAGGTTGTGCACCGTTCGGTGAAAACACATATACTCAACAATACAAGACCATTTCTTAAATGCAGTCCAAAAGAAAGAATCTGAAGTAGAGTTAGCACCCACTTCTTAGGAAACTGAACATGAGGCAACTTGTGTGTGTATGTAGCTGCCCAGATTCGGAAAGGCAAGATTCAGCTCGTGTTTGATGCCCTACTTATTTCACTTAGGTAAGATTTGCTAGTCTGCAAAGAATTAGAGAATGGAGAAACTGAATACCCAATTATTTATTTGAACTCATGAATTAACACCATGGAGTGCAGTATTTTTTTCAAAGCAGCAACATAGATAAATATATATGTGCATAGTACTTGCCTCCATAAATTCCAGCGTTGTTCTTCCAGCTGAGTCACTAAATGCTCTATGTATTTGTTGGAGTCCATGTATTCCTAAACGAAAAAAGAGTGAAAGGTTACTTTTTTAATGCTGAATAGGAGACAGTCAGAGTCAGTTTGTGGAGTTGGCTTTCATTTGGCACCCAAGGTTATCCCATATACACAGAAATCACAACAATGTAACAATCTAGATTAAAGCCCAATTTGGATTCACACCAAGTGAACGGGGCAGCAGCCCAACACACTTTTCAGAGATTATTTGAGGGGAAGACAAAAGGCAGTCAGGATATGCAAGCAGTGCAAATAAATTAGAGGACATATAAATATATATCCACATTCTAAGCCCAGAATTATCTTCCCTGGATCCAGACTGAAAAATAATTTCTCAACAGTGCAGTCACCGTTGTGGCGCATAGTTTGTTTACTTTAGGTATAAATCAAAGTGAACTGAATATTTTACTCAAATATTTATTTCATGGATGGTATGAAAATTATTATAGCATGTATCCTATTTGAAAATGAAACTATAACTCAGCTCCTATATAATTTTCCAGTTCAACTTTTGCAGACACTATAACTTGCAATATCAGCTATATGAAAGCTACTGTATTCGTTGTCTAGACAGAATTTCTGATAAATAATCATGATCAGATGAACAATTCAGATTTTTTTCTTATTGAAGCCTATTCTTTAAACTCATTGCAAAGAGATGTTGTTTATTCTCAGCAGAGAAATACCTTGGTAATAGAAATATACCACTTCATTTTCAGGAGGAAGGCAGCTTCAGTGTTATTTATATAAAATATTTCAGAATGAGCCCACAGAATAACATGTGATATATTGTGATATATTCATATGACAACAGTATCAACACAGCCACATTACTATTATTCTGAAAACCTATCAGTAATAATATAACTCTCTTGAAATAACTCACCAAAGCAAAAATATGTTTCAAACCTCATACTTCAGGAAATGACACGTATTGGAGCACGACGTGGAAAAGAATCCATCTTCACTTTCAGGACACTAAAGCTCTGCTTTTATAGCTCCACTGTTTTAGCTTTGGACTCATCACAAAACCACTTTATTGGGTTCTTGTTTATATTAGGAGCTGTTTCTTCACTATTATTATTTATTTTGTGCACAAATATGGATTTTTGTTGCAAAGTAGTTGGTTCTTCTGAGCCATTTATTTTCATGACCAGGAATATGAGATAGCTACCACAGGGACAGTACATCATTGTGTCTTCTCAAGGTGAAGATAAATGTTAGCTGATTTTAATGATCATAATTTATATATAAATATACGCTTTTATTTTTCAGGACTGGAATTGTTCTAAGTGATTCTGTGTTTCTGCCCATAGTAATTACTGCTTTGTTCTGATGGACAGAGAGAGTGGTTCCTCAAAGGCTATTGTTCCATGAAGAAATGGTCCCTGGCAAAACAGGGAGGAAGAGTAAGATGCTGCTCCAAGGAGCCTGAGCAAATGCATCTCAGCCATATCCTGTTCAAACTGTGTTGCCTGAAAACCTTTGGGTAATATGAAACTTTCCATTAAACTCTGTGGCTGCCCCAAGCTTAAATTGTAGTCTAAATGCTGTACATAGATGTATCTTAGAGATGTTACTCTCAGAAAACATTAAATAATGTAAATTTGAGAAATGCCATGAACATTTTCGCTGCAGATTAGATGCTGGCTTTAGCACTGCCTGGCTCTTACTCTCCCTGTTACTTGAGTGAGTTGAATTTTACTTGAAGTCTATCAATTATGTGGCAACCTTCTCCTAAACCAATATAAAAAGTAATTTTTTTAATATATATACATTAAAGTTCAGAAAAAATATACTGTACAAATGTATAATGAAGATTAGTTGCAGTACTGAGTTCTTTAAAACAAGCTTTTTATATAATATTTTTACTACAATAAACCTGATATAAATTAGTATTAATACCTTTGTATCTTTTTAATGTAATATTAAACAATATTCCTGATTTATTCATCAGTGCGCTTTGCCCTACAGGCAAGGATGGGATCAGCATTCCTATTCTGCATAATTCTGCCATGATAATATGAAAAACTCATTCTGAAGCAATTTTCTCAAAAAATTGTCAGGAAATAAAGACAAGAGGGAAAAAGAAAGCAATATGCTTATCCTGTATGACTGCTGCCTTGTTAAGTTTTTCCTGTGGCGAATCAGAAATATTACTCTATTGCTCTTTGAAAACCTGCGGCTCAGGATTCTATAATCTGTCAGTGTGCAGAAGTGATGTAAAAACCCAACCATGATTTGATGGGAGGATTGTGATTACAGGTACCTCCTTCCTTCTGTGTGCCAGCCGTGTCCAAAGCAAGGCATCTGCTTCAGACAAGGTCTCTTCCCAAGGCCAGGTTTCTGCTCTTTCCTGCTAACAGCTATCCCAATGAGCCGAATTCTGCCAACCCCGCATCAGTCGTATCATTTTGTCAACGGGAAGCAAGTTGTGAACAGTGATTTGAGATTTAGAGCAACTCTGGGATTTAGAATAACTTGGCACATTTGGTGAGAGCTAAAAAATCTTGGAAAAAAAAACCCAGCTGTAGTAATCATACTTTTTCACAAAGACTATTTATACAGGTTAGTGAAGTACTGGGATTTTTCAGTACCCAATAGATCATATCCTGAGGAGAAATACAAGTATTTTGTAGCTTCCTTGGTGCTCTGTAATATGAATGCTTGCACAATGTAGGCTTTGGGTATCATAGCTAATTATTGGGTCTGAAAAATTACATAGAGCATCGTTTTCTGTCGTGAGAGTACATCTTCTGGAGTCTGCGTTATTGGAAGGATGATACAAGTGACTGACAGATGCAGAAGAAAAATACCTTTTCCTTATGAAAACAGAGACAAAATCCAATATCTAAGAATAAGATTCATTTAAGTAGACGTGACTGGTGGTAATACTAGATACTAATAAGACAGATCAATCACACAAGAGAAGGCTGTGAAGGCGCAGTGGCCCCGGGGTTTCAGAAGCAGCTCTCAGTTCTGCCTGCTCCCTCTTACCTGTGGAAAAGCTGAGTGCTGAGCACCTGCAAAGCAGGAGGGGAAAAGCTGTGTGAGGCTGAGTCAGCAATTCCAAAATCCTGGAGCAGTTTGAATCTGAAGTCAGAGATTCCAAAGTAGTGTGTTTTTATAATGTGATGATATTGCCTAAGATTTCTGGACCTGCCATCCATGCTGTTATTCACAACTGGGTGAGACTGGGTAGCCTGAGCTACCACGCTGAGCCCTGCTTGGACCTGTGACCTTCAGCACTTTCTCCCAACCTGCAGGATTACTGAGGAGTACATGATTTTAACAAAAGTGATATTTTAAAATCCTTTTAACAATAATGAGTGAAAACTGTCCGCTTTCTTCTCAATTAGTTAGCTTCCAGCCAGGATTTCACTCCTCCATCTATCCGCCTGTGATGACATGTAACTGCTCTGTTTTAAGGACAAAACCCATCTGTAATACATTTAAATGTAGTAGAAAATCTTTCTAACAGCTGTGTAGATTCTGGCATCCAGGAAGAGTTGGTATGCAAATGTCTCATAGCAGCTCATCTAATTTAGAGAGCATTAGAGACTTGCTGTACCAAAATTGTCAGTTTTGAGCTGAAGCACAAGCCTACAAATGTACCCAAGTATGTTTTTTGACAGAAATAAATATCTAACTTTGTAATGTTTAATTATTTCGGGTTTTTGTCCTCCTTTTCTTTCCTTTGTTAGCTGGACAGCTGTCAGAAAAAAAAAGGGAAGAGAAAGGAAATGAAGTGCCTCCACTGAGGCCTGGGATCTACTGCTCGGTATTTTAGTTGGTTACGTGGGTATTTGTTCTGGCATATCCATGTTGTTGTGCTGGGCAGGGTATCAAAAATTATACAGCAGACAGAACATTTTCCCATCCATTGTTACAGAGCAAACCCTTAGGGCTACCTTAGGCTTGTAACACAGGAGTCCCTCGCTGGAAGCTGGAGGTGATAAATTTAAGCTAAAGAAATGGCACGTAGCCTCTGCCTCTCTTAAGGAACTTGCACAGCTTGGTATCAAAGAGAGTTTAATGAGCTTAGCACTATGTGCAAAGGATTAAGGATACAGTCGTTGATCCAGCAAATCACTTGATTACGTACTTAATTCAATAGGGCTACTCATGTGCTAGAAGTTAAGCATGTGCTTAGGAGCTTTTACTGGGCAGCCGTCACTGGGAGGTGGGCGGTGCTCTGGTGGTACTGGACCATCCTGCAGCTGTCCTACCCCACTCCTGGAGCTGGCCCACACTTCTGACTCCTAAACCCACGCTCCTCAAGTGGCATGTGGGCACACGGCAGCCACCCTGCCCGCCACCGAACAAGCTCCAGCGTACGGCTGGGCGGGCAGGGGAGATGCCATGCGGGGTATGTGCAGGACGTACGACCAGTGTGATAGAGCCTGGGGCAGCTCTCTTCTTCTCACAGCTGGTTTTGGAGCAGGGCTGGGAGGTAAAGTTATACTCTCTCTGCAGAGCCCAAAGGGTCCCTTTCTCCCCCTGGCACATTCAACACTGCTCCTGGTAGAGAAAAACACGGAAGGAACAACCTGATAAAGGTACAGGCCAGTTCCTGTGAGTTTCTGAGGCCATCCAGCCCTGGAGACAGGAAACTACAAACAGAGAGCCCCTGATCAGCTGTTACAATGCAAAAAGGCCTGTTTTCACAGGGAAAGGTTATTAGCAATCAACCAACAAAGCTGTCTGCAGCCAAACAGCAGACTGTTGCAATTAGGAAATGATGTTAGCAAAGCACAGAGCGGATGGGATTGACCTGAGAGGGGGAGATCTAAGCTGTTACACTAAGCACAGAGACACAAGTCGTCTCTGAGGGATCTTGGAAGAGGGCCTTGGGGTAAAGCTTTAGATCTAGGGAGAGTGCCTTCAGAGAATATTATAACTTTTATAAAATATTTATTTTTGTTATCATCCTGCTGCATAAGCTTCTGATAGAAAATAGGCTTTTTTCCAGCAGTCCGAGGGTGTGTGTTTTTATATATATATATATATATATACACATATATATGTATGTATTCTTGTCTGGACTAAGCTTTTCACATGTCTGAAAGCATTATGGTCGAGGATTTGAGTGAGCTGTCTATAACACAAAGTTACTCACCCTAAAATAAATCAGGCATAATAATAAAAAAAAATAGAACCTCTTTGCATGAGATATTTTTGTCACTGCTTTCAATACCACACCTGGGTAGACTGCTCACCTTTGGTGCTAAATAGCAATAAAAGCTAAACTGGAGGCTTAGGAAAAGATCTTTTAAAACTGCCATTATTGTTGATTTATTATTCTCCTACATGATTTCAACATGTTATTTTAATTGTCAGTTTTATTAACAACTGGCATGAAAGGTAAATTTAGAGCATCTGCAGCAGAGCAGAAGGCTGGCAAGAGCCCTCATGCACATACTGTGGAATTACACCATTACGGTAAAACCAGTAATGATCATTTTAATAAATATGTTGAGCAAATTTCTTAATTGTTCAAAATCACTTAAGCCTCAGTGAACAGTTCCTATTACATCTTAGCTGCAGTGATTAGAACTGATTTACTGGCTCATCTGAAGCCAGTTGTTTTTGTAAAAAAAATCAGCTGGGTTTTCCTCCTGCTGCTGCTTGGCTTCTGCTGTGCACCCTATTAAATGGTACTATCCACAGAGGACAGCAGAGGTTAATAAAGCCTGAAATAGCACAAGCTCGTTAGCTAACGGACAGATTCTGCACCCCTGTGCACTCTGAATACAGGGATACAGAGACACTTGACAGAGGAACACTAGCCAGACTCACAGCTGGCACCCCGAGCCCCACTGCACCTGAATTATTGCAAGTTTGTCCCCAAAGAAGCACAAGCTCTGCCATAATGACGTGGGTACTCTGCTACTCAGTGACACCTGATTTTCACAATCTTCCCACACAGGGCCACAGAAGGTGACTGGTTTACATTTTCTTCCACCAACTTATAAAACCTCCTGTTTTCCAGTGAGACATTTTCTACAAGGAAATCTTATTGCTGAGGCAGGCAGATGCCAGAGAGATGTACAGACCGGTATTCTGCGAGGGCATATAGGGATATTGTTTACAAGAGGACAGGTACGATTGGACTTGATCTTAATGGTCTTTTCCAACCTTGTGATTCTGTGACTCTGTGGCTTTTTCCTGGCTTAGTCACTGCAGCTGGAAAATGAAGAACAGATTGGGTGAAACCACTGGCATCTTTCAGATTTCCAGATGCTTGGCTAGTTTGGGTTAATTACGTGTCAGTTATACAACCACATGGGCCTTGGCATGAAGGATAAGTCACAGCAGGTAGGAGAATAGCTATGATGCTGGACTTAAGTTCTGAAAGAAAAAAAAGGTAAAAAGTTGACCTAATCAAGATTAATTACACTAAAATATATTTGCAGTAAATCAATGAAGTATTTTGGTACTGGGGATGAAGAAAAGAATCCCAGAGCTTCCTAGGTGCTACCCCATGATGCTAAGGAGTGAAGCTAAAAAGACTAAAGAATATGTTTCAGCTTTCCAAAGAGAAGACTAATGACAGATTCAGGCAGAAAAAAATAGCAGAGCAGTTTTCAGCTGGACTGAGTCAGTATAGCTGTGCTAAATTCAGCCTTTTTTGATACAAGTGAGTGCTGTTATCTCATAGGATGCTGCAAAATTCATAGCAATACAATATTGTATCTGCTTGGTAAGACCCTTCCTTGTAAGGATTGCCTGCTCTCCTCTAGCAGGAGCACACAGCTCAGTGTCCTGATTCTGCACCAAAAGCAGATGACAAAGCAGAGACCACATTGTGGTGTCACTTAGAGGCTGCACATCTGTAATCCAAGCCTTTAGGATCAAGGTAAAAAGAAAGGAGAAGCTCCAGCAGATGCCCATGTTTTCCATGGCTCTCGAAAATCTCTGGCAGTGGTAAAACCACCGTACTGGATCTCTCCATACTAATACTCCAACACCTAACTTTTAAACCAGCTAACACATTAAATAACAGCTGAGTTAAAGGACAAATGTCAATTTATAAAAGAGTATGACGGCTGTCCTCTTTCAGGGCCCCAGATAAAATAGGTGAACATTCAAATCATTTCTTAAGATCAAACAGATAGATGAAAATTATATTTTACAGAAAATAGGCACTTGGAGAGATGATTTCAAATTGGGATCCATTAAGAAAATATGTGCTTGTTTGACAGAATGGAATATATTTCAAAATAAGATATAAAGTAAGATACCAAGGAATAAAGTCAAACCAAGAAGATGAATTAAATACAAGAGGAAGAGATAACTAGAACTATAAAAAGGACAGCAGAAGTACAGTGAACGCACCTAGAACTTGTCAGATTTTTTGTTCCAAACACCTTATACTCTAAAAATTTAGCATTCCTTGGACCCAGAGGGCACTATTCAACTGACAGGCTATAGAACTTTTGTCTTTTCTACTAAATACTGAACAAATAATTCTGCTTGACTGGATAGAGGAAACTGCACATTTTGTGCAACAAGTAAATCCATGCTATTTTTAGCTGAATTCCTTTCCCTAAAGGAAGTAGAAATCAGTGAAAGCAAATACAAAGCATACTTGGAATTTACTAAAATTATTTTGAACTAGGAAAGGATGACATCATGCCAGAAAATCACAGAATCACAGAACGTTAGGAGTTGGAAAGGACCTCAAAAGATCATCTAGTCCAACACTCCTGCCTGAGCAGGATCACCTAGATTAAACCACACAGGAACATGTCCAGATTGGTCTTGAATGTCTCCAGAGTAGGAGACTCCACATCTCTAGGCAGCCTGTTCCAGTGCTCAGTCACCTTCACTGTGAAAAGGTTTTTCCTTATATTCACATGGAACTTCCTATGTTCCACCTTGGAACCATTTCTCCTTGTCCTATCATTGGCCATCCCTGAGAAGAGCCTGGCTCCATTATCCTGACACCCGCCCATAACATATTTATAGACATTAATGAGGTCACCCCTCAGTCTCCTCTTCTCCAAGTTGAAGAGACACAGTTCCCCCAGCCTTTCCCCATAAGGAAGGTGTTCCATCCCCTAATCATCTTGGTGGCCCTGAGCTGGACTCTTTCAAGGAGTTCTATAAAAAGTTTATTAGACATCCTCTAAGCCATGGAGTTTTTGACACCAGATAGAGCTTCATAGGACAACACATCATAAATACAAGCAGGAACAAAAACCCAACATGATAAAAAGATGTGTCCTATACCATCAACAGGTGGATGCCCTTGATTTGCATTTGGGGTCAAATCAGGAGATCCTTTTGGTAACCAGCCTGACCAGTCTGCATGAAGGCTGAGTGCTCACAGACACCCACCTGTCCTGAGCACAGCTCACTGGGAGGGAAGTTTGAGCAGGCTGGTTAGAGCCTGATCCTGAGTGGCAGACATGGAGCAGGAACTGCAGGAGACACAGATGATGGTGCAGAGCATGGGCTGCACTAGTCCCAGAGGAAGGACAAGCCCTGAGAACTCTGTGAGCTTCTAAACTGATAAACACCCACCCCCAAATTAACTAGGCACCTCCAGCAGCCAGTGATTTCAGCAGGAAATGGGGAAACCCTGCGTTTTTGCCAGGAACAGATGTGCATGAGCGGGTTGCATCATGGCACCCAGGCCATGTCTCCTGGGCAAGTTTGGGACTGCTCTCCCTTATACCTCAGCACATGGGAAGTTCCTGTCCTCAGTCAGCGTAAAACATCTCTCTACATAGTGAAATACAAAGCGAATATCCGAAGAGAAGCTTAGCATGGTGGTACGTGTGACAGTTCCCCATGGTTCACAGTTATTGATGACCATGTGTAAGTTGAGGAGGTGTCATGATGACAGAAATATTTAGAGCCTGGAAATTCCACAGATGCAAAGGGCAGCAGGAATTTGCTATATAGCCGAACCAGACGTTCAGAGGCAAGAAAAATGAGTGCAAGAAGATGTGCAGATTTTATGAGTATGCTGCTACACAATGCGCATATTTACATGAAATAATTAGCTGTTGTCTTGTTTATGTCAAATCCAATTTACATTAATAAACTTCACCCAGAAAAGACACTGATGCTGTAAGAAAATGCCCAGAAATGTTAGCAGCAATAGCGATGCAGAGTAAACATTGGAGGATTTAATTAATCTATTTCTGACATTACCAGGTAATTACAGTTTCTGAATCATTTCTAGGATCTTTTTTATGAATATAAATCAACCATAACACACAGAAGAACTGCTGGTTGGAGGCATTTGACTTGTGTAGACATATGGCACTTGCATGTGGCTCACAATGAAGACAAGGAGTTTTAACAGGGATAGAAAAGCATTTATGAAATCTACTGACAAGATGGGGAAATCTAATTCTAAGTTTATTACAGACATTTGGGATGCACAGATAAAGGTTCTTCATTCTTCATATGTGTCAGACTTGTTAACTCATTTGGAATAACCACTATCATCCATCCTAACCCCAAGTACATCAGGACCAGAAGTTTTGTACCATTTCTTTTCCAAGCATCAGTGGGCAAAACGGTGAGAAAAAGTTCTGAGGATTTCCAGCTCCCACACCCTGCTCTAACTACCTGGGTCATCTGGGGTTTAGAAAACCCAAATTAATGACCCTTTAGGGTCTGTATGAACAGAAAACAGAAATGAGCAGAGAGAGGCAATGAGTAGCCCCAAAGGCTGAGACCTCCTTTCCAGTCAGGTCCTGCTTGCTCCCTTCTGCCATCCCTCTTCCACCCCCCACCAACTTGCTCTGCTTTAGCCACAAATATTTTCAGTGAGGAGGGAGCATGTTATGGCACATTTTGGAAATTAATCTCAATGGCTCTTCTTGCAATTTATAGTCAAGAAAAATTAATCTCAGCATTAACAATGTAGCAACGCTCAGGAAATCTCAGAAGCTGCTTCTAACCTGCTGTGTCTTTCTGGTACACTGAGTTCAGTGTGCCCTGACTTATATCCATCCATCTAGTCTGTATGATACACAAACACATGCACACAGGCAAATGCTGAAAACATGCAAATAAATATGCTTCTAAACATCCCCAGTGCATTGGTTTACTTTGTCACTTTGTATTTGTCTAGAGAAAAAAGAGAAACAAATCTGAAGCTAACACACAAATATACCTTTGCATTTTTATAGTCTTATAAATAAAACCAGCAGCCATGCTGGCTGTAGCCCTGTCAGCTCACACTACCTGAAGCACATTCACTGTGGGTTCTCACTCCCAGGGCTTGCAGCTGGTTCAACTTAGGGTATGGGTTGATTGATTGTAGGACTCAAGGGAGGCTAAGGCATGAAGCAGTTGTAAACCTTTGCCCAAATCACACCCTTTCTTCAATCCAAACTCCCACTAATTTCCACTTTCAATAAATGCAACAGGACTGATCCTATTTGTATAAACCCAAACCCAAATCTCAAAAACTTCTAATATATTTTCTTGTAGGTAAGAGCCCAGTTGAATGCCTGGGAAGAGGCTAACCTTCCCAATGGTTTTGCAAAGCAGGGAGCTCTGATCCCAGCTGCCACAGCTTTCTGACTGCTGCTGACTGTTGCCGCTGGACCTCACAGTCCCAGCACAGGACAGGCAAGCATGCAGAGTAACCTGACTTTCAGGGGCCTGGGGGGTTAATAATAAGGAGTTTGGCATTTCCTAAGTGGTGTATAGGCAAGACGGTATCACGTGCTGCTGGTTGGAGATTAAGTGTATCAGGGATTTAGTGGAAGTGGATTTAGTGGAAGGAAAATGTTTCGCTTAACGGTAAGCTGTAAGCAGGAACCTCAGTAAAGTCCCAGAAAGAGAATAAGAACTGCAACATCTGTGTCAGCAAACAATATACAGGCATGAATTTCTGTTGTGGAGGCCCATTAAATACTGAAGCCAAAGCAGCACCTTTCATTGTAGGCAATAATTCCCAGTAAATTCTTAGGAACAGGAAGCACAAAAGCACAAAAGTGCAGTCTCTTCCCAGGCTGCAACCCCAACCCTGTTGTCTCTCCAGATGTTATTGACACCTGCAGACATATCAGTCTGCACAGGAGTGTGTGTGGGTGCAAAATGACACAGCAGTGTTCTGTTGGGGTGCAGGTCCCTGCAGGCATCGCTCCAGCCCTTCAGGTAGCCGCAGAGACAGGCATGTTGCAAGCAGCCATGCAGCAGCCTCTGTGTCCTTTGGAAAACCAGTGAGAGAGCTGTGCACCCACCGAAGAAGGGGAGTACAAAAGGTTGCTTTGATGGAAAGCCAAGAGCAAGAGCCAAGCTCCAGGAGCAGCTGCAATGCTTGGAGAAGGGATCTTGGGGGACAGCCTTTACTGACCTGCAGTCAGGAGTGGAGCAGGAAGATGATGCACTTGGGAGAACACAGATACAAATTGTTGAGTTTAACACGTAGAAGTAACTGAGAATAACATAAAGGCTTTCAGAAAGCAGAAATTGGCAGGTTTTTCTCCTCACACTCCAAACAAAGCAAAGAACTCCCCCTCCAATTCCTGTATATAACAATTGTATTAATAATCATTATTATCTTGTGCTTTTATAAGAGGTCTACTGCATTATTAATGTTTTGTCTTCTGAATGCTTGCAACATCAGTATGCCATGTATAGTAGATGCTAAACAAATATAATGGCACTACTCAATTTAAAGAGAATCTATTTCTTTTCCATAGAAATTAAAATGAACCCTTAATTTCATTCAGCGTGTTAGAATTCACAGGCACTGTGCTGTACCAGTGAAATCAAAGCTGTAATTTAGCTCCAGCTTAGTGCTAATAATTTTTCTGCAGTTGAATATTGCTGCACTGAATTGCAGATCCATCTCAAATGTTATGTGCCTAGAGATATTAGTTACAGTTATTGCAAAACATTCTGCTTATTCAAATAAGACTGAAGCGAACGCAAACTAGCATGGGAGACTTGAAAATACTTGTTTATATTCATTGTTGGCTGCTAAGCAGGATGTATAGTGACAATTCAGATTACATGATAGCTTTCTGGTTTATACACTATCTTGCCAGTTAGCATTCAGATATATAACTTAAAAAATTCCCTTCATTTTATGCGTGAGGTAGAAAGTAAAATACTTGGCTGTCCATGTTTCCTAAACATGAATCTTTCAATCCAGAGAATTTAATGTGAATTAGCAGCGAGAACATAAGCATAAACCTTTAAATTTCTGCTGATTTAATTCTTCTCATTAACTGTGGCTTCCCAGAAAAGTTCTTTAAAATATTTAACTGAATTACAATTTAAAGATATTTATCATCATCAGCTGGAAAATCTATGACAACAAGCAATGAGTCCTATCAGTGTACCTTCTGCTCTGCTGCCGACTTTGTGAAGTTCTGGTACAGTGTCTTTCTTTTGGGAAACAGATACATATACACAATTACCTGCAGAAGCCTTGGTTCTCACTGGTCTAAGCCACAGAGGACAAATGAAAACAAAATATGTTATCAATCCTACACCTAAAAGCATTTTTTTTTCATATGCCACTGGAGTTGTGTCAACCCTGATAGAATGAACTGAGGGCACTCAGTCCAAAATGAAGACAGACAAGAAATTAGCAATGTAATCAGTTCTTTTGGTCTGCTCTTAATGGGTGATTTTTAGAGTAATTGGACAAAAAGATTTTTAAACACTGGTGTTCATAAAAGTGTCATTTGGGGATACTAATTATTTTACATAAACACGATGATACATACTGACCTTTTGCTGTCATCTAGCATTTGTTAAGCATCTCATGTTTTTGAGTATTCAAAACTAGTGGCAATAATTTATACACAACAGAAGGGTTGAAATACTGCATCTGAACTGTGTAGGTGCTCCAGACATGAATCACAGACAATTTATTGTACGATCCACAGGGGCTGATGATTTAGATTAGTTTCCATAAACCTTAAGATGTTTGCATGCATAGTCTAGATTGGAAATATTGAGCTTATATTAAATCATGGGATAAAAAAAAATACAACCTTTAAGAAACTTTAAAAGTTAAGAAAGATTCCAGACCAGGAAGTGGTAAGGAATTAAGTATGTGTCCCTTTTCAAATGTCAATCACCTACACTAACATGCATTTCATACATATTATTATGAAAAGGTTGATCAGCCTTGAAGGCTGTGCCCTGTCTCGCAGGATAGACAGTGGTGGGCAGTATGTGCAGCTGCAGTGGGACAGGTCTTGCAGGTGCCCAGCTCCCAGGGGTAGTCTGCAGAAATGGTAGGAACTTCTCTAATCACACTTCTCACATGGAAGGTGCAGCACCCTACCACTTAAGTATGTGCTCAAGGTGTTGCAGACACCAAGGTACTCCTAAGATGGAACCATTGTACCCTGTAACACTGGCCTCACTGTGAAAAGTGCTGAGCATCTGCAAGTCTCATTGATACTGCAGAATTAAACTTATTCAGGGCAGGAAAAGCAATTTTAAAACTTTAGATACAGTCCTTAATCATTCATTTAAAAAGCATTTCCATAGCCATCAACTTGACAGTATTTAAATGAAAAGACCCTGAAAATCTCTTGTTTTCCAACAGGAAATGTTTTCAGGGATTGGCATTTCACATGTATAGAGAAATTTACAGTAATCATATCCTGATGACAAGTCTAGGAGAGGATTTACATCTAATGGGAACGATCTAATTTATCTTTCATACAGTAATACCCGGTGGCTATTGTGAACATTTCATTATCAAGGAAATTAAAGACAACACAAGAAAATTAATGTTTTAAGAGAAAGTCGTATGGTCCATTTAACTCTTCTTTTGACTGTCCACATAATGTAATAAGATAATTTGCTTCTTTTCATATGCCTGAGTAATAGAAATAACACTTTTCATAAATCATCTACAAAAGCTTTAAGAACAAAAGCAAGCCAGTCAGTATAAAGCTTTCAAATTACTTCTATATAAATGCATATCATGTGTGCTTCAGCAATCCCCTTCTGAAAGAAAATACCCTTATGCTGAATAATAACCTTCCTGCTCTTCTCCTTTCCAACTGTTTCTGCCTGGCAGCCAAGCATCCTCACAGCCAACAGTACTATCCTCCAGTCATGCAGGACTCGGTGGACATTCTGTCATGAACTCCAGAGTCACAAACTCACTGTTTGGATGTGGAGACGTGGCACACTACAAAAGCACAGCAGACACTCCTAGCAGGCAGAAGACTCAAAGATTCATGGTTGGACACTAGTAGGGAAGCAATCAAAAGTTCGGCTGGTGAGCAAAGCCATTTCTCTTTTCTCACCTCCCTTTCTTCCAAGCATCCTTTGTAAAGTTTGACCAAAGGTTTTTTGAGGTAGTGGTGAAGGAATAGGGCCTGCCTCCTCCATTCACCTGGGAGGTGGTTAAAACAGCTTCCCTGCAGAAAATGCTCCAGACCTGGAATCCCAAGATCTGCTGCTGTAGTGTCTCCTGGTGAGGATGCTTGGGGAGGTGTGGGGTGGATTTCAGATTATACCTGCAGTGCTTATTGAAAGAAGCATATCTCAGAGCTTGGTATGGCCTGGCCCTGTCAGTCCAGCCACTTGCCTGTGTCACTCCAGTTGCTGAAAGGAGAAGCACAAATGACAAGGGCACCCAACCAACATGGGGTTACATGGGACATTTAAACATCTAAAGATGCACCTAACAAGATTTTAATGAGAATGTGCTCATTTTGAAATGCCTCTAGACTTTTAGCAAATTTAAAGTCTCCTCATTCCTTCCTACAAATCCAGCAGCTTTGCTTTCCTCTTTCTGAGAGGACGAGAGCACAGAAGCTCAGCAAATAAATTCCTTTCCTTTGATACTTGCATTCATACCACATAAGGTAACAAAAAACCCTCCTCTGTACATATTTGTGAGACACAATCATTTATGTAGATAGCTGAATTCCCCCTTGTGTCACTCCACATTCACGCATCAGATGCCTGGGGCCAGAAGGACATGCTGAATATGAGAGTATCTGTCTAGCCACAAAGTATATATGGGGCAAGGGGAGGATTAAGACAAGGCAAATGAGTCTGCCATTTCAGACTGCAAAACTTTGCAGGCTCTCCTACAGTGCCAGAAGAGTGAAGAACTTCAGAGAGATGATAGGACTGATCTCCATGCCGGGGGGAAACCGAGTCACTTGAACAAGTCCTGTCCTCTGAGTCATTCTGGCAAGACTGTGGATGAAAGCAAGATGTCCTCAGTCCTTCCAGCCCTCGAGTCTGATTGCATCCACCTCCCTAACCTGACAGCAGGAACATGCCAAGTATGTATGTCCACTATGCATACTCGCACGCACATGTACAGAAAATAAGCTAATTCAGAAAGTGTGTGCTCAGTTAGGATCCAGTGACCTAATCTTACTGTCCTGAATACAGTGGAGGCTCTCACCAAAAGAGGATTATACAGTCAGCTCCAGCGACCTCTCGGTGACAAGTGCTTTTTGCTGCTTTGACAGATTTTACTGACTGTGCTAAAGTGTATCAGCTGATAGATCTCAAGCCATATCGACTTGTTTTAGCTTTTTAAATTTTGATGAAAAAGATCTTCAGATTATTTGTCTCCTAATATGCTCCTGATTAGAGCTTCTTTCAAATCTAATACTAAGTTACTAATCAATGCATTTTCTGCTTTCCACAAATCAGTAACTATTCAGTTAGCTACGGGTAGTGCTACATGGGGAAAACCTTTGTTTTAAAAAAGGCAGCATTCAACTCTTAACAGATACAGTACACCATAAATATAGCTTGGAGTTGGAATAATATGATGTACTATTCTCCAGGGAGATCTTACAATTTCCTCCTCATCTAATTTTAATTTATAGCATTGATATGCTCTAACTGCTTTACATGAAAATGGTTACACACACCAAAGATATGAGACACGTTATAATAACCCTCAAGAGGAAATTCTTGAACATGATTGCAAACTCCAGAAGTATTTACTAACTTATAGCCTATATGAGAATGCTAGTTAGTTCCACAATGATTATTTGCATCCCCTCAAGGCTTTAGGAAAGTTTGCAAACCAGGCTGCTTTCCAGTGGATAGCACTGCAGTTCCAGTGGCACAAGACTACAATATCAGACTAGGTTTCACCATTTCTACCACAGATTTATATTATTATTTTCATCAGCATCTATTGGCTCCCAGAGAGACAGTCAGATGTGGAGTCCAACTGTGCTGGCATATGAAGGCACCATTCCCATCCTGGCCACCCCAAGGTTGGAGGAAAACCTCAGTCTGACTGAGCACGCAGATAGGACTGAGTTTTGAAATGAACTCCAGGTTCTGGGTCCATGTGAACAATGACAGGTATGGCCAGCAGATATTCAGTCTGGAAGGTGAAGTATCTTTGCTCTCAATTAAATTGGTAGGACAGCATGTGTTGCTAAACGTGACGAGCGTTCTCTCTGCGGACCAGCCCGAGGAGATGCTGTCTGTACTCGCACTGCCCAGGGCACACACATTCTTTCTGCTCAGGCAAGGTGTGCTATCCAGGGCAAGAAACCAAGGAAAAGGCACAATAAAGAGTTCACACCATTCTCTGAACTCAGAATCTTTCAGTTAAGTATTAAATAATATCACTGTGGGGTTTGCAGCTCATGAACAATAAACTGCAACTTAGACCTGTCCATTAATGTTTTAATTTTGTGTACTTAGAGGCTCACTCAAGCTTGCAAATGGCTTTTCCAAGACAACTGGTGACATTTCTCACTTCCTCTTCTATTTTTCTCCTGTTGCTCTTGTTATGACTAAAAGCAGCAGGATTATATTTTTCTCAGTGGGAACTATGTCACCTGCTGTTGAAAGGAAAGCAATTATTGTGTCCTCACTAAATCTTGGGTCTATTTGTGTAGAGCTTTAGAGCTTAAAAATATAAACATCTCGCTCTGTGCCAGTGTAAGTGGTCAGGCACTTGGAACTCCAGCTGGGATCCCCCTGGATGTCACCTTCAGCGCCTGTTAAGCACAGGGAACGATGCCAACCCCGAGCGCCTTTCCCGTAACCGTGTCTAATCAACGGAAAGTAAAAGTGACTGATGGGCTTTTAGTTCCTGTACAGGACACCTCAAAATATTACATCCTCCTTCTCTCACCCCATTCCAGGAGTCAGATTATACTTTTCAGTTTTACTCAAACAGGATTTATGTCTTCCCTGCATTTGTGCACACTTTTTCACTCCTTCTGTGTGTTTTTATGTGACTGTAAACCTGTCTGACAAAGGGACAGGTATTTTATTTGCACACTGTCAGATGTTATTTCTCTCTGTGATCTCCTCTTATCAAACAGAAAAAGTCTAATAATTGAAATGGGGGGAAAAAGCAAGTAGACATTTACATTCACAGTTGGCCAAAGGCAATAAAAGAACCAGACTCTCAAGATATGTGTTTATGTATCTATGTATACATGCACACATGGAAGGATATATAGGTGCCTGCTAAGAGATGGCAGCTTTTATTATAAAAAATTACACATAAATGGAAAGAGCACAAGTATGTCTACATTTAAGAAAAAAATATAAATACACTTATTATGAAAGGGAGTTTCTAACAGTACTGATGAGTGCCCTAGGATCTAGGGAAGTGTATCTAGAATTATTCCGAGGGAAATGTTCAACAGCTTCTGTATTTTATTACATTTCATGTAATCAAAGAAAAATGTTCTCAAATTTACTACCATATGATCCCAACCAATAATAATGGTCATGATATAAATTAAAAACTTACCTAATATTTAAATAACATTTTAAATACATTTAGGATGTATTGTCTATGTAACTGTGGTATTCTGGAAGAAAATACACCTTTATACATATTCTGATTTCTAACAAAGTATGCAAATACAAGCTGAAAAACCATTTTTTCATATGAAGCATTACATGGGATGAGCATATTTATAGAGAACTGTCCTTCTCTAGGCCTTCTTAAAGTATGTGTCTTTTGTTAACCATGTTGGATGGACCACAAAAGTCAAGCATCTGTTTACTCAGATAATAACTATACTCATACTTTTCCTTCTTCTGTATCTTATCCATATCTGAGGTTTACTGAGCCCCATTTGCCCACTCCATTGGTCCTGTCTCTGCTAATGTCTAGGCCCAGGAATTTAAGACAAAGGCATTTGAGCCTCTGGAACAGAATGATACAGGATGAAAGGGACCTCAGAGCTACCTTGTGGAACCCTGCCATGCAAAGCAGGGGTCTTCAAAGACCATGTTAAAGGAGGTCATGTGAAGCCAAGTTTTGAATGTTTCCCAGAGTCCACGGCCTCTCTGAGCAACGTGTTTCAGTGTTCAATCACTGCAATGGTAATTTTCTTCTCCTATTATCAATTTCCCTTTCAAGCAACTGTTGCCCACTGCTCGTTCTCTTACTGCACAGCTCCAAGGAGAGACTAGCTCCATCTTTCCTACTATCCTTCCCTTAAGTAGGTGTAAGCAACAGTTAAATCCCCCCTATCAGCCTTCTCTTTGTAGTCCTGAACAAACCAGCCCTTTCCAATTTGCTGTCCCAGGCCCATGTTGGTGGGAAGCTCTGGACTAGCTCCAGCATGTCCAGAATGGACCAGTAAGGAACCACTGTGCAAGATGGACTCTGGCTTCCCTTCAGTTAGGCTGCTCCTGCTCTAAAACACAGCTTCCTATTTATTCTTCAAAATGACTATTTATGTTAAGTAGCTGTGGATATACTTAGAGACATATGAATGTCTAAATCATAAATCTACATAGCTTCTGAAATCTGTGGTAAGTAATGTCATGGGTGAATTATGTATTAAAATCAATGGTGTTTACAACACATTTGCTATGACATTTCTGTAAATCTTGGGTAGAGACAGTTGACATCGAAACACACACAAATTTTCACTGAATGCACATTAGGGAAATTCTACCCCTGTGTAAGCTAGAGCTGAATAGAGAGGTGCAGAGAGTAGGAGTCACATACTAAATGAAGCACCTTTCCCAGTGTAGATACAGTATTCAGGCTGCTCCTTCAACGGCAGTTGAGAACTAGTCCCCTATTAACTCTGCTGTTGAAGTGCTGTTACCTGTGGAGACACAGACACACTGTTTACTTGCTGACAGCATTTGTCAGGATTCAGAAAGGACCTGAAGTGCTACAGTCCTTTTCCAGGCCTGAAGGCTGCAGGAGACATGTTATCCTACTACACAGTGTACAGCATAGATAGTATGCTGCAACTGGGCATTTGAATTAAAATATGTGCCTTTAAAATATCTGCCTTTAAAATATGCAAGAAAACTATATGAAGAACAATAGATTTGTGCTGTATGTTTCAAAAAATATCCCAAAATCTATTTGCAGTGTTTCACATTACTGACAGCCTGTTCTCTGTTTTGTTTACAACAAATGTACGGGGTGCTCCATATACATTCAACATACGCTTTCCCAGGGATACTGATTCTTGCTGGCCATGAATTAAGTTGAGGTGAAGAAGGACATTTATAATAGAGTAAATACAATATTGCCCTAGCACTGCCCTTTCTGTTCCACAAAACACTTTTGTAAGGGAGCTGTTATATCACAAAATTAAATATTGTGCTTTAATATAATTGATCATTAGGAAAGACAGAAGAAAATTGCTATTCTGAAGAGCAACTCTTTGTGCACCTAGCTTGAGCATCATCTGTTCTACTCTAGGGTTTCTGATCAGAAGCCCAGAAATAGCTCAGTAGAAGGAGAGGGCTATGCACACAGATCATGTTTTACTTCATATGATCTTCTAGAAACAAGAGCTTTTAGCATTTGGGCAAATTCAAATGCTCTGGCATATGCATAGGTAGCTGTTCAAAACTGCAGCCCATGAAATAACATGGTATTTAACAATTTGACCTATAAAATCTTTCCTAAACTGTGACTTTGAAAATAAATACAGCATATGGTCTTTGCTGAGACATAAGATTCAGCTATAATATAAACACGAGACTGAGTGCTTCCTTTCCAAATAATTTTGTAGATGAGTTGCCAAAATCTGCAGCTTATCGATGTTTTATTTTATTTTATTTTATTTTATTTTATTTTATTTTATTTTATTTTATTTTATTTTATTTTATTTTATTTATTATTATATTTTTATTTTCATTGTTTCATTTAATTTTTCTTGTGTTTCTCCTTCTTAAAACACTGCAAAAAGGGACCTTTAATTCCAGATTCATTATTGCATCTGCTTTAACGAGGGAATCACCACCATCTCTATATGCATTATGAAAGTTCATGAGGTTTGCTATGGCTCCTAAATACACTTTGTATCCACTGCTTTCTAACTTCATATGGGTTCTAATGTTGAGTCACAACATTAGACGTATCATGGTTGTATCTACATTAGATTTGTACTGGAGACTACACAAGAGAAATACTGTATTTTTCTTCTTTACTCAGCTGTGGATAAAAACGGCACCAGACTGCTAATCCTTTCTATGTGGGCAGATGGCCGTTTGATGTACATACTCATCTATAAACAAAATTCAGAAATTCATTTTGCTTTATCTCCATTCATTATGTATTATAGGTCTCTCTTCATTTAACATCAAAGTGCAAGTAAGAGGACTGCCATTCGTTATGTTAATTGTTCAGTTGATTACTCATGAATAATAACACTTAGCATTTAAATAGTTCTTTACATTTCTAAATTACTTTTTAAGTCTTGGTTCATTAAAAAGTCTTAAGACATCTTACCAGAACTTACCTACTAGGAAGAATATCTGACCAAAAGGAAAAAAAAAACCCAAACCAAACCAAAAGCAGTGTCACAGTGTTACTGGTGAAATATTTAGTGGTTGAGGTACCAAAGCAACCAAGTACATGAGCTTTGACAAGCTTTTGCATTTCAGTCTCACACCACAAAATCTTCTCTTCTGTGTACATGGAAGCAAGCAGGCTGCAGAGAGGATGAGTGGGGAAGCATTATGCCACTGAAGATTAATTTATTGAAGGATCTTACACCACACCTACAGTTACCTGACTGCCCTGAACAGGTCAAGTATCAGAAAAAACTCCACCTGCATGGTGGTCCTATCTTGTGCTAACTCCACCCACTTTGGTGGGTTAAGGATAAACAGCACCTTGGTGGCTCTCCATAGTCCTATGCTTGCTAAGAACCTGCTGATGGTGTCTGGAAGCTTCTTGTCACCAGATTGAGGGTAATAATCTCCCAAAGCAATGCTCCCTGCTATTTATGCAACTTCTTGACCCAGTTTTCCTTGTATACGGCGACCAAGTTGCCCAACAGAATGGCCACAGGTAACGGGACCAGGGTCTCAAAAAGAGTATGCTCACAAAGTTACAGGTGTCAACAAAATGTCCTTGTAACAAGAAGGGGACAAAACGAAGCAGAAGACTGATGTCACATAACCCAGAGGCCACGCAATCCAATGCATGTTCCTGGATGCAAGCTGGCAGCTGAGTGTTTGTTACGCCCAACACGGGTGTGGAGAACTTTCCCTCGGCATTACTTCAAGTAAAGGAAAAGGTTTGCATTGCTGCAGTGTGTTCTTACAAAATTTCAAGGATGGAGTTTATCAAAGATACTGCAAAACCAACTTTCTGTCAAAAGCAACCTATTATCTTCTGGGGAGAGCAAAATAAGTGCAGGTTGTGTGTCTAAACGGAAGAGAGTTCGCATACAGATTTCTCATAGAACAGATTTTGCTGAATAAAATAGGACTATCCTGGAAGTTGGTCACTATGTCACAGAGCAGTGCATGGAAATATGTTCATGAAAGAATCCTAGTCCGTTCTGTAGGGAATTAAACACGCCCTCATGCCAAGAACAGATGCACAAACAGACACATATAGGGGCCGATGCCTTTTTCGGTCGCTGGCCCACCACAGTCGCTAGGGCTGCCTTAGGTATATGTTGGTAGGTCTATGTGTTGTGACACATGTCAGGACCAGCTGTGCTCCTGCCAGATCACATTAAGGACTAGGCAGCTCTGCAGCTATTCTCTATTTCTGCACTGCATAAGAAAACTGACTATTAAAATTTGTCTTCCGTGGGGCAGCTCACTTCAATGTTACTTAGTGTTCAAGCATTTGCCAGGCAGAAAATTCAAGAAGTGTAAAAAAGAAATAATTTCTTTATATTAGTTGTACAACCAATGTCTTAACAATCATAAAAACTATTGCAGGCTTCAAAATGTGCTATTTAAGTGAGGCAATTAAAAGCAATGGTCCAGTGCCAGTGATAGCTTTTAGGGGTTGAAGGAAATAAATAAACCTATTAAAATAAGTGGATGCTTAACCTCAAACCATCACATGATGCTGGGTATTATCTAGAACACTTCTGCTAGTTTGTAAATGACAATGTCATTGCAGTATAATTTCTGTCATTAAGTGTCTAGAAGTCAAGAAGACTCCAGCGATGTAAGCCAAAATGCAGCCTCATACTTGTAAGAGTAGTCAGCCCAGACTGATGGTTTTTTATTTTACACAACCTTTCAACCCAGTGAGTCTAGTTAGAATTTGAATTAAATGCAGATAGCAGAATGCCATCATACCAGAATATTCGCACGGTGACAAGGACAGGTACAGTATGTTATTACTGAGGTAGAAAGTAAACTGGAGCATCCAATACAGGGACACTTCCTTACACAACATTCTATAGTCCTTTTGTGTTTGCTTAGGGCTGGCATGGTAGGAGACCTCCTGGATACTATTGCCAGGCCCCCCAAAACCAGAAATATGTCCTTGGGGAACAGTTGTGAGATCATATACATTATTCAAATATGTAATACAAACCACTGACTAGTTTGGTTCTGTTTTTTTTTTCACTCGGCAAAAAATATACCAGTGTGTTCAACTGCTTTTTGAAATCCTTACATCAAGTGATCTTGTTATCTTAAGATGCAGGTCAGTATTTGCAGACACATTAATTTCTGTATATCAGTAGAAGAATTTGCTCATACAAACATATAATTTTATAGCCCCNGCAAGCAATACCAATACTGAAGTTCAAGGCTGGGAATGGCAACATGGAATATTTTAAATTTATCTGTTCCTTCTGTTTCCTCTATGTTACAGAAGTCAAGGCTCATAAATGTATGTCCAGTCAGACATTTAAACTTTGAAATTACAGAATGGTCAGTTCCTTGAGATTGCCACCTCACTGCTCTCATGGCAATGATCAAGAAGGAAGGAGTTTAGGGGAGGTGGAGATGCCTGCAATTTTAGGGCCGTTTTTAGACCATGCAGGCAGATTCTTGTCTCATGTTGGCACAAAACTGCAGTTAGAGAAACACAAGTATGTGCAATCATTTGTAAGATCAGGACTCAATACAATTTCCTAAAGGAATATTTTATTTCCTAAAAATTAAGTCTTTATTTTTTTTATGTGTTTTTCTTATTCTTTGTTTTAAGCAGCTTTTAGTGCTGCAGTAGTTAGATGTAAGTCTTCTCGTGAGGCTCAGAAGCACATTAGCCAAAAGCTGAGTCCTGTGAATGTTTCATTTCATCCTTATGGTTGTTAGTGTTATGTAAAATATTAACATACAATAAACCCCGAAGTTTAAAGCAAATAATAATGATTTAATTGGCAAGAAATAATTCAAGTGTCTAATTTCTGTTTTGTTTGATGGAAAATCTGATCATTGACCCCGCTAACAGTAAAACGGTTGAAACAGCAAGAACAGTAGCAATAGTCATGCAATACATCCAGACCATAAACACTTCAAAAAATCTACTTTACTGAAAATGTTTTGATTAAATAAAAGTGGTTTCCTTTTTGAATAACTATGCATTTCATCCTTATTATAGTTCAAGCGAATGTATTAGATCCTTGACAACACAAGAAAGGATAGAAATGAATTAACAGCCCATTTTAGCCATCTTGATATGATTAGTTTGTAGCATAAATTGTGCAATGTATCAATTTCATTACAACTTGCCAGAGAGTATTGTGCATGAAAAAAAAAAATTACATATTTAGGCTCCTGTGCATTTTTTAGTTTCATTTTTAAACTGGTCTCATGGGATTTTGCTTAATAAAACCCAAATACATTGCCCTAGTTGTAAGCCATAAATAAGCCTGGCCTTGGGTCAAAGCTAGCAGAGGGATCCTGGACTCCAGAGGCAATGAAGAAATGCCAACGACATTTGACATCCTGCAATTTTTGCGCATGACTTCATGGGGATGGGCGGGTGGGTTGGTGTGATTACAAACAGTTGAACAAATTTCACTGGGAGCCCTGGGAGCTTCATAGGAGGTAATAAAGTGCAGGCACTCCGAAGGAAACACTGAAGGCAGATTGTTAGGATCTCAGGAGGAACATTAAATTACTCAAGAGACCCCCATTACAAGTGAGCACACCCTTAAAAACTGGCCTCTTCAGAAAGGCTTTTAACCTCAGGCTGTCCCCAAAGTTCTAGGTGAATTCTAGGTGTGACCTGACAGCTTTCCATCTTCCCATATTCCCCAAGTAGTATGTGCCAGATGATCTCTTCCTGTTTCTTAGAACTAAAGTGCATAAAAAATCACGATGGAGAGAGGACAGAGCTAGAGAAGTCTGAGTTCTCTGTTTGCAGTGTTACTGCCTACAGGTCTTTCAGAAGAACTGAGAAATTTTAGCACAGAAATTAGGGAAATCCCTGAGTCCCTTAAACAGTCATTCAGCTCCTTGCTTGGGATAATTAAAAAGTCGCACTGAACCCAGCTGAATTTACCTTTTATGCAAGTGATTGTAAGTCACAGATGTGCAGTGCACTGCCCTCTCCTTCCAGCAGAACATGAACAGGGTGATCAGTAATACTTGTACGAGGGTGACATCGACTGCATCCAGCAGTGATGTTGTCATCAAGGGAGGGAAACAGAGCTTGTCAAAGAGTTGGTGGCTCATGTCTATAAGGTCTCACTTCCATAAGCTCTGTTGCTTATGGTTAATGGTGTGGGTTAGATGTGGACTAGGGCTAGGTGTCAGCACTCCTGGGCACTGGTTCATGAAACCCTTTCACAGAAGGTTCAGGATTTCAAGAAGCCTTAAAAGGCCTCAGGTTTCAGGGCAGAAATGTGACCTCTCATAATACAGGTGAAAAATGCAGGGACCAATGTTTGCCCGAGGATTACCTCAATCCCCTGCTGTCAGCTCCAGAAACAAAGTCCATTATTACACCTCTGCTGCTCCCTTGAACAAGTTTCTACAGTGTAAATGAAATGATTCTTATTATCTGTCCACGACGGTGATAAGTTTGCACTTTACAGGAACAGCTCAGTGCTCTCAATTGCCTCATCATTGATTTTCTCTAGGCCATGCCTCTCCTGTCACACCGCAGACAGCAACCTCCTTCCGTGAGGTTAGTCCAGAGGCAATGAATTTTACTGCTGCAGAGACTCACTTTATCCCAGTGGAAATTTGCAGAGACAGAAGAAACTGAAAATCCTGTTACCTTCTCCCTGCCAGCTCTGCCATTTGCTTCCTGCCATCCATCCCAATGTGTTCCCTCTGAGGACTTGATTTTTCATCAGGCAGGTAAAAGCACATCACAGAGGATGGAGCAGAGAGAGGATGAGATGCTGCAGGTCCCTCCAGTGATGGGAGATGGGCCGCACCGCGCAGTGAGACGCGCTGAGCGTGCATCGTCCTGGGCCTTACCAGATAAGAGTATGGTGTCAGGAGAAAATTAAGAGTGAGAGAACCTGACAAACTCATTGGAAAAATGCAACTACATTTTTATAAGCCGCTAAAACTCCAGAGCCTGAACCCTGTATAGGGAGAGATAGAAAAGGTAACACATTTCACTCTGTTCTACTTAGGTTCAGAATTTCTTTCCGACTGATACGGCAAAATTAGAAACACATTTTCGGAGAAGGTCTAAGTCTCAAATAGATGCATGGCCTTCAGAAAGGCAGCTCTGCACCTACAGCCTTCTCATTTTCCTCTGAGCAGCCATCTGTTTAGCCAATGAGATGTCTGACTGTTAAAAATCCAATCACAGGAAAAATGGTATGATGCATATACAGTGCCTATACGTTTCTTCTCCCTCACACAGAGCAAAATGCACACACTAATACCAATCCATCTGCCTTATGACACAGACATACAGACATCAGTTCCTGCATCTATCAAGCTCCAACTGAACTCTGCTTCCCTCTGAGTTGGAGCAGTGATAATAAGAGCATGACAAATTGATCTTCTGCTGTGGTGAGTCCTTTGACGCTGCTCTAAGAGCAGTTTGAATTTGTTGGGGACATGAGATTAAAGCCAATCTGAAGTTTAAAGATCAGATTGGATTCCTTGCTGCAGCTGCAATAACTGAGTGGTTCCTGACGGGTAAATGTGGGCCATTGTTTTCTTCAGCTACTTCCACAAAATATCTAAAATTAGTATAAAGAGGATAAACTCAAAAATTAGTTATGGTTAATCAACGTATGAAAGGTTTGCATTGAACTGTGTCAGTAATTACATGTTATTTCAGATTTACTCTTGTGACTGCTACTTGTCTGTGACTTATCTATGTGTGAAAGTCAATTTATCATAGGGTAGAAATGATGCTTCAGAAGTCACTCAGAAGCTGCTCCTGTTGGCCCTTTTGTGCCTAAGAATATATTACTTTTTTTTCAAGTAAAACATGGCTAATTCACAAGGCTCCACAGACAACTTGCATTGGCATTAAAAGGAACTGACTACACAGATTTGAGAGCCTGCTCCACAGCAACGTAATGTTTAAAACAAATGCTTGTTGACTACAAACATCTGTGGCTTCTGATTTATTTTTATTTATTTATTTTATTTTTAATCTTATGTCAAAATAGGTAGACATGTAAACTCTGGTAGTTTTGACTGCTGCTCCCATGTTTTCTCACATGAGCTCTGCCTTGTTTACCGGTTTATCACCCCCTGCTATAAGCTGTGTACTTGATGCAGGGACATTGCCCCTTAGGGAGTGAACCGCCCACATTTGGGAGCTGCAACAACACCAGAGCTGAACTGTAGAGTTCATCTCTGAAATACTCAAAGATCATGCACAGTGAGAGGCAGCAGACTGCACTGAACTTCGGGCAACCTCCTTGCAAAAGCTCGTGGGTTTGGCCCTTGTTCTGATGTCTGCTAGAAACTAATGCAGAAGAGAAAGGATGTGCTCAGCCTGTAAAGGGAGAGATAGCTGACTTCCAGTTCAGAGAGCGAGTGCACTGGGTGAACTCCAGAGATTCTGACCCATCCTCCTGGAATATGAATTACTTTATGACTGTAAACTATGGGGCTGGAGCTACAGAACTGGGCCAGAAGGTTTAAATCAGATCCCAGTGCAAAACACTGTTCTCCAGTGCAAATGTAACTGGAATGTGGGAAAAAATAAACCATATTTGGATCCCATTTATGCCCATACAAATCTGGGTCTAGGTATTGACTCCTTCTGCATATAATATGCAATCAATATGAACCCTTCTTACACCTCAAGTTAATAACTTGGTGAACAGGAGAGGAGAATCCTGCATGATATTACAAGGGGATGGAATACTGCAGTGGCCCAGAATGTTCCCTTATGTGCTGTCTAATTCCCTCCTCACTTTCTCCTCTTCAGTACGTGTAACTTCTGAAAAATTTTATAATATTTTTTAAAAAACAGATAATGTAAAGCATTAAGACTTCCAAGACAAAGTAGCATGAAAATGTAGTCAGAAAATGCCTTCTTTTTTGGCATACCTGCTGAAAACCTTCTGTCATAATTAGACCTGCTGAGCAGCTTTGTACCTAGTTTCCCCATAAGGCAATCATAATATTTGAAAAGTAACAAAATTCCTGTATGCTTTTTGAGCTCTGACATAAAACAACAGGAGACACAGTACACATATTATTTAAGCACATTATTTAAGCACATTATGCAACAGAGTGCAGCATCAACACAAAGCCAAAGATAAAAAATACAGAAGATTAATCCCAAAATGCCATGTAAGACAAACATAAACATTTCCTTGGAATAAAATGACAAAAATCTGTCTATCTTCAGCTTTACCATCTCATTCTCAAATATTTCAGTAATGTACATGAGTGATTATGAAGGTTGTCTTAGATGGTTGCCCATTGCCCTGAAGAAAATGTTTATGACCTGAATAGATTAATTATATTCTCCTCTTAAATATCATTCCTTCAGGACTAGTTATTGTTGAGTGTAAATGTGCCACTTTATATGCAAATAAAATAGACTGAGAGCGGAATAAAAAGTTCGGCATATATCTACTGACAAATCATCTTATTATGTTTTATATTAGCAGACGGAACATCTTGTGGTATGAAATGTTAATAGAGTTCAACAGGATGCAGTACCTGCTTCCTTGGTTCTAGAAAATCTTAGTCAAACTTTAAATTATTTTCTGTTAGTCACCTTTGCTTCCTTTGGAAAGGATTTTAACAGAACTGTAAGAAAAAGTGATTCACTGATCGCAAGAAAATTACTTAAATCTCATTAATACTTAATATTAGTACGCATATTTAATAGAATTGACATAAATTAAAAATAGAAGCTAATGTAAACTTGAACGCTCTGTAAAAGAGGATTCAAACCAACTAATTCATGGTAGTACAAGTCAATAGAACCAAACCCCAGGGAATCCTGGGATGAACCTTGTTTACAATTAGCATAGCTCATCGTTAGACAGTTAGGCTGTCCAATGTACTACAGGCTTACTTCGGGCACATGAGTGTTTAGGTATTTGTGAGAAGAATACATGCACTTTAAATTTTGGCCTTATTCTTATGTCCTTCATGTCTGAGTGTTGGTCACTATCTTGGCATGAGACAACATACAATTGGTGAAAATTCTCAGATATTTAAAAAGAAAAAATAAAAGGAAGCCGTTTACACCTGCATTCACAATTCTTCAGTGCGCCAAACTGCTCTTTTATTACTCCCTACATAGAATATTTGCTTAGCTTAATACTCATTTTTATAGAAGAGGGTGCTTTGGAGTTTTTTTGACAATTGTTTCTGAGGTGTCCCAAGTGAAATCCCACTGCCATCAGCTGTAAGGAAAGTGAAGGTATTTACCTGCTCTTAGAAGACTAGACCTTTGGTTTTTAAATAAAGGAAAGATCCAGGATACCTGAAGAGGAACAGATGATGTGTCTAGAAGACTGAAAAGTGTAAGGGCAGAAAAATATTGGTTTGATTACCAGTTGAGAGTTTCCCACAGGATTCAAAACTATTCAGATTAAAAATTATTATTGCTTGGGGACAAAAATAAACCATGGATTAGGAATCATGATTATTTCTTAGTTTAACTTTTTCATCTATGAAAACAACCTGAGCCTCAGCAATAACGTGAATGAGCAGTGTGAATGTGTGAATGGGGCAACATACTAAAACCACCTCTGCCATCCCTGTGATCTGCTATTTGAGGAAGGCAAGATCGGAATGGAGCTGTGCATAAAATATTAAATGTAAGTAGTTATCCATTCCTAAATTTGTTCTGGATTAAATGAAATCTTTGATTTTAAATTAAGTGCATAACATTAGTTGAATGGAAATATTGGAATAAAATTTTATGGATCGGTTTAGTATATCTTCTTCTCTCTTATTTTTTAGACAAAATTTTAATGGAAGTGATTATACCATTATTTATATGGCATTAGTCAAAAACAGCTGAACTCAATGTCAAAGTACTGGCTGAGTTCAGAAGAGCCAGGTTAGATGTAGAGCTCTGGATCAGGCCTTGATAATTAAAAGAAAATCACCATCAGAATGATTTAATCATAGATATGTCTTGACACAGGATTATTGCCCTTGAAGCGTGAACTTAATTATTGAATCTGCTACTGGGAATCCTCAAATACTATTGAAGCTGAAAGTACTTAGGGCCTTTGAGATGCCCCCACTTCTCAGATGGACCTGCTCCAACAATGGGATCATTGGGTTCATCAGTACAGGAATATATAAGAAGAATATATAATCTGTGTGTTGCATTTGCACTGCTAATGTGTTTGCTAATGATACGGAGTGATTACAATCATAAGTGGGTTAATCTAGGATACTGTGCAAAGTACTGTGAGCATAGTGGGAGAGAAAAAATGCTGCTGCATGAATAAAAAAATAATTTCCCTTGCTCTCCAGTCTGCTCTCTAAATCCATGTACATTTTTTTAATAGAAAAACTATGAAAAGGCTCTTGTTTCACTAGCAATCTGCTCGTGTGGAAGGTATCAGTAATCTTTGAATTCCAAAGCACAGATAAATAAATAAACAGATAGATAGATAGATAGATAGATAGACAGACAGACAGATAGAATGACAAAACTCTGGATAATATTTTTAAGCTCCTGTTAAACAATCTGTCCAAACAGACTGAAACAAAATTTAGAGAAAAAAAAACACAACAAACCACTCTGCATGCCAAGTTACAGCTCAGAGATCATTTTTATAGCTGTAATAATCCTATGGAATTGGGGTAAAACTGCTGCTGGCATTCCTCAAACTGTTGCAGCACTATCAGGAACCTCCACATTATAAGGAGATATTTGAGCCCATCATCTCCAATTTCCAGATAATGTACTGACTTAACCACCACTCTCCACAGTACAAAGAAGGCAATCTTTCTGTCTTTTGTTCATCTTTTACATCTTTGAACAGTTGATTTTCAATCTTCTATACACCATCTACTCCCACATCTGTCTCACACGGTATTGCAATTCTTTACAATTCCTGCCATGCTTATTTTTGTTGCTACATTGAAGTCTTGTGCATAATTAGGTGAGGTTGCTATGGAGATTATGTGTGATTTATCATGAGGAAAATCTATTGTGTTTGAGATAATTCTGTATGCTAATGACCGCCAAATCTTTCTTCTCGTCCACCCTGGGGATTAGAAGAAACTACCTGTCTGGATGTTCACAGCTACAAACCAAACAGATTTTAAAGCCAGAAAAGTTTGTGTTCTGCACAGAAGAAGCTTCCCTTTTTTTAGACAGATGGATATGAATTGCTGCAAGGTGACAGTTCCACAAAATGTTGGTGTCCATGTTTTTGACAAATATATCAGAGGTAGTTTTAAAGTCTCTATTAATATTTTTTCCATTGGTGAAATGATCTTTAGTCAATGTTCATGATTTCCCATGTACATGATGTAGTGCAGTACCAAATCACAAAATGGTTTGGGTTGGAAGGGTGATGATCCAGTTCCAACCCCCTGCCATAGGCAGTGACACTTTCCACTAGCCCAGGTTGCCCAAAGCTCCATCCAGCCTGGCCTTGAACACTGACAGTGGTGGGGGGCAGCCACAGCTTCTCTGGGCACCCTGTGCCCAGACTCTCATAGACAATAATTTTTTCCTAAATCTAACTCTCCCCTCATTTAGTTTAAAGCCATTCCTCCTTGCCCTGTCACTCCCTGCCCTTGCAACCAGCCACTCTCCAGCTTTCCTGTTTTCATGCAGCTCAGAACACAGATGTCTTTCTGGGCTCACATTGACTCTTGCATCAATCAACACCCCCAGGTCCTTCTCAAGGCTGCTCTCAATCTGTTCTCTACCCATCCTGTATATGTGCTTGGTATTGTGCTGACTTACGGGCAGGACCTTGTGCTTGCCCTTGTTGAACTTCATGTGGTTCAACATGCACAGGCAGGCTCACAAGAGCCTGCCTCCCAAGGCTCTCCAGATTCCCCTGGGTGGCATCCCTTCCCTTCATCACACTGAGTGCACCACACAGCTTGGTGTCATCAGCCAACTTGCTGAGGGTGCTCTCCATCCCACTGTCCAGGATTATGACAAAGATGTAAAACCATGCCAGTCCCAATACCCAGCCACCGAGAAACCACATTCAAACTAGATCCAGTTCTTTGACAGAACTTTGGAAATTTTGTAGATAATAGTACTTGAAAGCATGAACTCCTCCATCCCTAGCTGTGTGTGTGTCCTTTTCAGCACTGGACAAGCTTGCAGTGTATGGCTGCTGCACATCAGTCACAAGCAATTCAGGCCATCCAGCTTGGCTGAATAGCTAGAGGCTTACACATGGCTTTCAGCCAAGGTCATGGGTCAGTCCTTCCTCACCTCAGCTTGCAACTTCCCACCTTACTCAGGCTGGCACCAGCTCAGAAATCATCCATATTTTCAAAGCAAGTAGAGAGCAAACCAGAAACACACCAAATGTTTCCACCATGGGAGATTCAAATGAAGAAATCACAGGAATTGGGTATGGAAATCCCTCCCATTTCAGGTGGAGGAGGTAGAGCACAAAGATGCAAGTGAAGAAATGTACTCATAGAATTAGGGCTTTCATAAGGAAAGTGCAATTCAAGGCACTGATAAAATATCCACCCTGTGCAAGTGACAACTCTAAAGTAAAATCTAAAGCCTTGGACAGTCATAGACTCTGTGGTTCAGGTCATTGTGATGTGGTTGCCATTAAGTCTGCAGATGCAATATCCTTTGCTACCCTGGTAACGCTGGATATAAGAGAAAGGGCAGGAAGTATAGACACAGACAAATAATGAGATACTGAAAAACTTCAAAACATTTATCATCTTCTGCCATTCTTTCATTCCCCATAAGTGACCCTCATAATTTTTACTGCCCTCATAGAGATCACCTTGTAATTTTTACTTTTATGCAATTAGCGATGATGGTTTGCTAGCCTAAGCATTTCTCAAATCACCAGTTACAGAGAAGAACATTAAGATGCAGCTTGTAACAGAAGGACAAACACACCCTGAGGTGTATGTATCTTTATGCAGAGCAACTGCTGGCTTACTCACATAATCTTGTATTAACCTACTGCTCAGGACTGCTGACTATGAGCACAGGAATACATCTGAAATGGAGAGACTGCTTAATGAAAACCTGTCTTTTGATATAAAATATAACTCCCACAGCCAAGTCCTTGAAAAAAAAATAAATCCATAAGACACCCTTTCACTCCATGATTTAGACTTTAGGAGCAACAGGACTTGGAATGATTCTTTTATACCTTCCACCTACTACATAGCACACTTACCATGCAGCCTGGCTGATGTTTGCAATACTTTGATTACTGCCCTACCATGCTCTGAAGGGGTAATCTACTACAAAAGCAGGCCAATCAATAGGTGTGACTTTGGTGACATAAAAAAAAAAAATGGAGTTTGCTCTAGTAGTTCATAATGTTGCCAGAACCCTTGAAGGAATTTACAACCTCAATGTGCACAAATAGGAATTATTCTATATATTGCTAATCATAATATCACATGATCATAGAATATTTGGGCTGGAAGGGACCTTAAAGATGATCCAGCTCCAACCCCCTGCCATAGGCAGTGACACTTTCCACTAGCTCAGGTTGCCCAAAGCCCCATCCAGCCTGGCCTTGAGCACTGACAGGGAGTGGGCAGACACAGCTTCTCTGCGCAACTTCTCCCACAACCTCACTGCCCTCATAGAGAAGAATTTCTTCCAAATCTCTAATCTAAATCTCCTCTCTTTTATTTTAAAGCTATTCTCCCTTGTCCTGTCACTCCATCTCCTTGTAATCAGTCCCTGTAATCCAGCTTCCCTGTAACCCATTCAGGTACTGCTTCTGTAAGTTCTCCCTTTCTCCAGGCTGAACAAGCCCAACTCTCTCAGCCTGTCTGCACAGGAGAGGTGCTCCAGCCCTCTGAGCATCTTTGTGGTCTCCTCTGGACTTGCTCCAACAGTTCCATGTCCTTCTTGTCCTGGGAACCCCAGAGCCAGATGAAATACTGCAGGTGGGATCTCACCAGAGAAGTGTAGAGGTGCAGAATTCCCTCCCTCAACCTGCTGGTCACCCTTGTTTTGATGCAGCCCAGAATATGGTTGGCTTTCTGGATGGCAAGTGCCCATTGATGGCTCATATTGCTAATGCTACAATAGTGTTGAATAATCAGGCTGTTTAGTATTTGAAAAGGTCTACAGTTCCTTTTGAAGGTAGTTGATAAAATACAGTCAGGTAAAGTCAATTGACTTTAACTAAGCTGTAATACTAATCTGTGCATTTTTAAACCCATTTTTTGTGATTAGAATTAACACAGAAGTCGTCAAGAGTTTTAAAATCAGAATCAATGAGAGAAAAGAGAGGAAAGGTGGTTAAACACACAATTGCAAGGCTGCCTTGTACAGCTCAGGCATAGAGGTTCTGAAGCACTGCATACAAGAAAATCGTGCAATTCCTTGTGTCCCAGATATACACCAAATATGTTCTCCAAAAGAAAGGGTGAGTAGAGGTGATCTGGAAAAGGCTTTCAATCCGTGTGATAAACTGCCAAATGGCATTACATTTAATGAGCCCTGTCAATGCAGTGCTGGAATAGCAGAAATAAATAAAGAAATAAGCATACAAAGCCCCATCAAAAAATGAGTATAAACAATTACATGAATTAATAATAAAAACCCTATTAATACCTGCATAATTTAGAGAAGTTAATGAAGTAAATTTTAAGTTGTACTAATGTATTTTGGGTGCTTTTAAGTCTAATTATCTAAAGACGTCTTAAAGCTCCTTTTCCCTTTTTATTCCCTGCCTGCCCCCCATTTAAAGAATCAGCTCTTCTGGAAAAAAAGCATGAAATTTAATGGAAAATTGTATTTTCTGCAGGATTTTAGAACTGTATTGTTTATCTCTCTTTCCTGTAGAATACCCAGTGACTTCAATAAAGCAAGCCATGGGAAGGACAGAGGCAACATTTACTTTTGTAACAATGGAGAAATAAGACCACACGACCCTGGGAAGATCAGTAGAAGAATCTATTGCTTCCATTACACAGATCCTATTACTGTTATTTTATTGAAATAAAAAACCCTTGAGGAAAAGCTTCATATTTGGCCAAATGTTATAGAAATATTGAAAGAGGAACTATTACATGTATACATATTTTAGAAAGATTTTTACACATTAGCACCCTCATATAGGAAAACAGATCCATCTTGACCTGCAGTGAAGAAATGAGGTTAAGAGTTAAAATGGTCCTACATGTCTTTGTAAGCAGCAGTTACTATTTGTGCATTTCCAATAAATATTTCCTAGTTAAAAAAATTAAGAGAGTAAGTTTGAAAAAGAAAATCAGAGTCATGAGCAAGAGGCCTCTAACCATCATTAGAAAAAATGAAACCCAAGTCTTGGGTAGTTCTACAGTACAGAAATGAGAAAACATCACCACCAAGCTTCAGCAGCTGCTTGCATAACATACTTGTTCTGATTTTCAGGTACTAATTGTGGAAAATCCAGAAGTGACTTCTGTAGTCAGCAGCTCGAAATTACTGGAAGTTAATGTACTGATCTGTGTCTGGAATGAAATCTTGATCCTTACAGAGATCAATGTTAAAAGCTCTCACACACCTCAGAAAGGTCACGATGGCATACCCTGTCCTCACCTCTCACAAACAGGGTTTATTTGGCTGACCAGAAGTCTCCCTATAAAATTCATTTACTGAAGTAGATTCCAGTAGATGACAGTGAATGGGATGGTCTCTCCCTCTGCTCTACCTAGCTAAGCTGAGACCCAGGCCCTTAGGTTTGCTCCACTCCTCGTGAGGACAGAAAGGCAGGTATCTTCAAGCCAAAACTGGAATCTGCAGGTAGGTAATGTGCAGTTAGGAAATGTGAGGACCTTGCAGGGTACTATTTGCTCTTTGGCTCTGTGAAGTGTTTGCTCACTGTCTATAAATAAGTCTTTAAAACCAGTTGTTTACAGCTGACACCGAGGCTGTCAGAAACTAGAGGTTTGACTTCAGCAGTGATAGCAACTGGGCTTTTTGTTAAGGGTTTGTACTGAGGCAGCGTTGAGTCAGCCTGGGAAATGTTCCTGCACATCACCTTTAACCATCCTGGTATTTACAGTATATTTATAACTACTATTTTTCACCTCATCTCTGAATAAGGGTATTCAGGGTTGTTAGACCATCTTCTTGGTGTGTCTCATCAGGCAGCAGATATGTGAGGTAGATTTTGTTTTGCCCAATTAACTTGGGGCACTTCTACCTGAAAAAAATCTTGCATATGGCACAAGGTTATTCTTTGTTTACCTTTTTGTAAGTAAACTATGGTCTGAAAAGGAAAAGATTGAATTTGAACTGGCAAAGATTTACAATAGCTATCCTGGAAGAGTGCCAGAGACAGGTGAAGAGGGCAACATGTTATCCTGAAAGGCACTGGGCTTTGTGACATGACTCTGTAGAAATAAAATGACATTTAAAGGCTCCTGTTGGTGTCTGTTTTAGGTTGCAATGCAACTGACAGTGATGTTGCCAGCTGACATCAATCACAGGTTTACACTTTAACAAGGAAAGGATTCACAGATATGTATTCTCTTGAAAGCAGAAGTACTATTTGCTTTTCTCTTCCACAAGCATATCAGATCCCTTCTGTTTTGCTATGCAGAAAATGGTATTTATTTATTTTTATGAGAATGTGACTAAGAAAATATATGATATGAGAAGCTGCTGCTGAGCAACCCAATGGCACTGGCTGTATACTTAGTTCTAGATTTACATTTGAAGCTAAACTAATAAAAGGAAGCAAACAAAAGTAAGGTAGAACTTGGTTTCTGTGCTCAATGCATCTAATATAAAAAGCTCAAGCTCACCTAAAAATCTATGCATCATGTGATCAACCTGATGTAGTTGAAGATCTCCCTGCTCACTGCAGGGAGAGTGGGACTAGATGGTTTTTAAAGGTCCCTTCCAGCCCACACTATTCTATGATTCTATGTTCAGCCCACTCACAGAAGGTTTAAGTGATTTTAATCAAAGATTTGAAGTACTACAGAGAAACGGCTGAGAAATATTTCAATTAAACATGTTTTTAAATTAGATGTTTCAAGGCCAATGGGGAGAAAGTCTGACCATAAAGCTGGTGTAAGAGAGCTGTGAGCAGCAAGCGCATAAGCTCACTCTGCAGCTGAGTGTTGTTGAATCCTTTGCATTTCTGACTGGAGTGAGAAAATTGAACTCTATCTATCTTCCAGTGTTCGGCATCTCCTATCAGTTCTGTTTGCAGAGGTGTTGAGCCAGAAGAGAAGAGTTTACATCACACTTACAGCTCTATACCTAGGTCTGGGTGAATACAGTGCTCTGGTATTGGTTCATCAGAAACCTACTCCTGATAACCTCTATTCAGCTGGGGCTCCCTAAAAACTGAAGATACCTTTACAAAGCATCACAACACTACTCACCTTGCTTAGCTGCAGACCAGAGACTACAGTACTAAATATCTCATCCCCACTCTCCTCCTTCATTTCAGGATTTTTTTTTCTCACTCAGCTGCTTGCAAAAGCATAGGCTCATTACACACTGTCCAACACTCATCAGAAGATTATCAGATATTAATTTTCAAACCTAATATTGCATTTCTTACTTGTGATAAAGTTTCTCAGAACAGAGAGACAGAAATTACTTTAAAGTGGCAATTTGTAAAGAAGATTAGTCTGGCAAAGTGGATCTGAAGAGTTTGCTTCTAATTATTTCTATAAATGAGTTTTACAGGAAATTCTAATAGGAAGTTCCAATAATCAAGCAATTTATGCCAAAATAAGCTCTAGTATTCTCCACCTTTGGATACTGTATTTACTCCATTATGACCTGCAGACTTCTTTGAATAACAATAGAGTTCTAAAGTAACAATGAACATTTATTTTATTATCCAATTTATAAAGTACACACATCATGCATTTGTGTTTGGATTTGATGTAATGTGCCTCACACCACTAGGAGCTGTATCACATTAGGTGGACTGTGTTATGCATTTGTGATGAATTCTAAGCATTATTTCACAGCTCAGTGCTCTGAGCACAGTAAGGAGAAGCTAAAGGCTTTGGCTATCGTTTTGCATATGCATTAATGTTGATCTGCAAAAGAGTGCAGCTTTTAAAAATGTCCTGCGGCTTTTACGTTGCTCATGACAGAACAAACAATCATTCTGGGATGCATCACCTTCCCTCAGTATCAGCTTCTCAAACTTCAGAATTTCAGGGTAAAAGTGACAGCAAAAAAACTTCACACATGTCATACAGGCTCGGTCAGGACCCTGAACCAAACATGTATTCTACTTTCAAAATGTACAGGTGTTCACTACCTTCATCTGGATCTGAATGACCAAAGCTTTAGCACAGCAAATCAGAAATGAACATTTGAACACCCCTGAACCCATAGCACACTTGATATATGGGTTCCAACATTGCTTTTTGAGACCATCCATTTGTGTTCCTACCTTATATAGTTGTACATACACCAAACAGAAAGATCTCTCTTAACAGCCATCCTGCCAGTCCTTGACTATCCCAAAGCAGAACTGTAAGACTGACATTTCTGAAGCAAGGTTCATGATGAAATGCCAGCTGCAATGCAGCACTAAGCATCTGGTGATAGGCAGTACTGTTATTCCAGAGGTGACAGCTCTGCTGATTCCTGCCTGCTCCTTCCTAGATGTGAGGATCTGATGAGACTGATCTCATGGAGGATAGTACGTTAAATAATTTCTAACATGAGATTTTTTTTGCTAGTCAGGACCATAGTCATATTTTCAGTTCACTGTCACCAGGAGAGAAAGTCTTTACACACTTCATTTCTTTGGGTTAATTAATAAAAATCACAGATTACACCTTCGTTGGTTTGCAAGGCTTAATATTTTTGTCTGCAGTGATACAGCCTCGATAGCTTCAGATGAAGTAAGAACAACAAACAAGAAGGACCTGCTGGGACTTGTTAGTGAAGCGTCCCCTCTTCACACTCATACCTGCACACATGCCCACTGACAAGTAAGAATTGNGCTTGTAGACACAATCATGGGCCCTTCAGGGGCAACTCAGGGCAACTAAAAGGAGAGGTAATAAACTACCCACTTTATCTTTCCTTTCCCATTCTACAGGAAATTGCTTAATTTACTGTGTGTCCATTTGCGTACTCGACTGAGCCAGCTGAGTAGGTTATATGTGGGATGAAATTAGTGATGTAAATCTAAAACCAAAGAAACAAATTTGACCTTTAATTCAGGGAAGAGTTGATATTATCTTTATTTTACATGGCTTCAGGAAAAAACATCTACTTCCTGCAGTCTTGAACTTCCCACAGTACAAAAGTAGCTTCTCTGCTCTTTGGGATGCATCTGTTTGTCATGAAAGGAGAAGTGACCTCAAAGGTAGCAAGGGCCAGTCAATAGATGGTTTTTAAAGATGAGGGGTTGAGAGCTTGGACTGATCTGCTTACTCAACAGAGAGTCAGTGCAGGGAATGCAGAGCCAGGGTGATGTCTCTAATGATGTATGTTGCTAAGTGGACTCAGAGATTTTCCAGGCTATTCGGCTTCCTTCCTATATGTATAGTGCTCTGTATTAATCAATATTATTAATCATGAATGCAGTCACTGGGTTGGCCAAGTGTTTTTCCAATAGCTTGGGTTGCCACCTATCAACTGGTTGCATGGGAAGTTTAAAAATTAGCTGCCAGAGAGCACTTCCCACAAGTGTGCAGAGCAACACCACTCAGTGGAGTGCAGTTAAAGGAGAAGGCCTCATGCTGCCGTAGAAAGCATCGATTGTGCATTCATCGGTCCTCTGGCAGAGTCCCTTCACTCCTGCCAAGGCTCCCTCTGTGCCTCTCTGTCTGCTTGGTTAGCTGCATGGCAATGAAAGTCAGCTAACAAACAATGAATTTAAGGGCTAACGAGTAGTGCTTTGTTGAATGCTCCTTTTGATATGGGTTCAACCATGGTCAAATTTGCTCACAAACAAAGCTGGAGGGCTAGTAAACACACTGGAGAGAAGAAGAAAACTGTAGTGACCTATAATATCAGGACACACTGAAACTTGCAACTATTTCATGCTTTGGAGTGAATTAACAGGGAGAAAATTAGTGTAAAAGGGTACCTAGAGAATTTTGATTATACAGAAGTGTGGTGATACTTCTATGATACCTCTCACCAGTGTGACATAACTGCCAGGAAGTATTTTGTGGGCTTTTAGGACAAAAAACTCCCACCCAAAACTTAGGGAAAGGAGGAAGAATTTTAGTAGGACATTTCAGCTTCTGCTCTTTGAGATCGACAGCTGATCTTTGAAATGTTACTTTATTTTAATGCGATATGGCAACTGTCACCACAGCTGGTAGGTGTAATACATAATCCAAACATCACTGAAAACACCAAAAGGAGTACAGAACCTTGTCCAGAACTTCCTGGAGGTAGGAAAGAACTTTATATTAAGTTGAGGAACTGAAAATCTTCATTTTCTGGAGTTAAAAGAAAAGTTTGATGTGTTTTGGCTTTTTTTGTCATGGAATTCTATTGAAATAAATTCAACCTTACCCTGCTGAAAGGTGGTTAAATCTTGGTTCTCAGCAGGAATTCAAGAAGCAGCTACTGACTGCTTGTTTTATTTATCTAACCTTCATAGGAAGACATGTAGGGCTGAAGCCATGGCAGCTGTGCCTACAAAGGTATATCATTCATGAGCCTTCTGTACCTGACACTAGTACAAAGTGCACAGAGTATCATGGATATTAGAGATAGTGAGAAAAGGACGGAACTGATTTTAAAATTATATCTCTCCACTTCATCATGGAGACAGAGTAATCATTTTCTTTCCCTTTCGCATACTGAAAATAAGTTTTCATAAGAGTTTTTAGCAGCTAATCCACATTTTATTACTCTCTTCGCTGACTCTGAGGAAACATGGAGCTTATTTTAGTGAAAATTCACTATAGATTATGGTAGTTTGAAAGTTATGTGATGAAACCCAAAACCAGACTCAAAGCTGGAGATTTTCCACTTCATTTAAAATGAAAGGTATGCCAAGCACACGAATATTCCTATTAAGGCAGCCAAGCAAATGCAAGATAATACAGCATCTGAGTTTTGGTTATCACAAATAACATCCCCAAGCCAAATAAACTTTTGTTCCTGTAAAAATCCAAACAGGAGTTGGAGAAAAGCTCACAAAACCTGTTACTCTTCTGATTTGACTACCATAGTGTCTTTCGGATACCAAGAGCAGCTGATGTAATGGACCTCCTCTGTCCTGCACTGAAATGAGTTGGACATAATGCATATACAGCATTCAAAAAAAAAAAAAAATCGATGCATATTCGGTATGAATTCATACTTGATCATATTCATTCAGATTAAATAAGAAATATGTAAAGTAAGCAAAGCTACTGTGCTCCTCCTGGTGTATAGACTGAAATACACTTCAGGAGATACTCATTGCAGCTTTCACTTAAGACTGGCTCTACTATGACAACTCATCTGCAGAGTGACATAGTCTAATTTATTTACTCTAGAAAATCATCTACCAAGTTGGACTCAGTAACACAGATTACAGCTGTTTACATACATTTGAAATGCTACTTGAAATGTAAAGAGATAATTTAATAAGCCTCTATCATGCAATCAATATTATACTCTGCAGATACTCTGCTGATACTCATAATCTACAGTATAAAAAGAGAGGATCCATTCATCATGGAGTAGATGATTTTTTTACATAAACCAGTCTAATTTTTAAATGTCTTGTTATTCAGGTTAGAGGAGATCAATGAACCGATAAACTTGCCTGGAGAATCCAGATGTGCCTTTACCAGGGCAAAGCCTGCCTGCTCTGCACCCTCAGACACACAGTCAAGCTGCTTCTTGAACAGAGACAAGCTCAATAGATACATGGAAGCTACAGTCCATGTGTTGAGGGCCTTTGATAGTATGTAGAGGTACAGACGTTCAGGGTTGGATTGATACATCCCTAGTTACGATGTTCTAAACAAGACATTACATGTAAATGCACATTCCAAAACAGTCTGTAGTACAAAAGAGTTCCTGCATCATTAACTATTTTAACAAGTGAAGATCTCTGCATTTAATCTGAATCCCATGGTATGTATTTATCATTATTATGGCTACATCCTGCTCAATATTTGATTCCTTTGCTGTATGACTGAAGTACTGTCAGTGTCAGTGATGCACCGCGGCTTTACAGCCATACAACCAAGAAGATTTAAATACATAACAGTTGGTACCCAGGTATCCAAACTGATAGAATCCCAGCAGAATCCCAGCTAGCAGCCCCAGTTCCCTGGAGGTAGAGAGAAGACTTCCTCATTAGATAACTTATGAGTTATTGCTTAGCTTAACTTATCTTATTTTTTATTTTCAGACATGAAAAAATGCTATTTACTTCAGGCTAAAAAAAACGCTCGAGCACTGAAAAGCACTTGAGAAGTGTAATACAGGTTATGAAGAGAAATATGACAAGCACTGACTGTTTTGCATGTGGCATTTCTGTTTTTTTCTGAGGACTTGCTCACGTCATGGCACACTTCCACAGGTTTTTAAGCTAAGACTTAGGAGATGGCCATAGTGTGTCTTATTTCATATCTGCAAACAAAGCACACACTGAGTCTTACAGCGAGGTCCCTGACCTCAGCTAAGGTAAAACCACTCCTAGGCTGCAAGATGCTGCTGTCTTCCAACACAAGGAACAGCACACCAAAACCAGAAATATTTTTTCAAGTTGTCATTTCAGTCCAGCATCCTTTTTGAGTTTGATATCACTTGGAGTTTCATTTCATATGCTTTTAAAATGTAAGGGTTCTCTTGGGAAAGCAAACCATGACAAAACAAGTTCCTTTGAAGGATGCAGGCTCTCAGGACTGCTCTGTATGCAGAGCTGCTCACTGGGATGGGCAGGGAAGACAAGAGGGCATCAGGGCTCCCATCCCACACTCACCCCTCTCCCCATGGGAGCTCGTGTCCCCTGACACACTGCACTCATCTGCGCCCTGTCCATATCTTTCCTCTTTCACTGCTCTTTATAAATACTGTCATTTCCTGGTATCTCACTGTGCTGTTTGTGCTGGTTTTACTATTTTGTTTACATTTAAACTTCCTCTTCTTTATACTTCCCTGGACATATTTACATTCACATCCAAGAGCTACCCCCGTGGCTGCAGAGCAGCACACTGGGAAGTTCTGGAGGGCTTCCTGACCCAGGGGAAGCAGCTTATTGCTGTTCTATTTTGAACTCGATGTTTGTTAGTTATCCCCAAGATAACATCAGACGCTGACTTACATGGATCAAGGAAAAAAATCCAGTTCTCCTTCATTAAAAGTGTTTGCCCTATTCTGCCTGAAGCCAATATATAGTAGACATACATTTCAGAGCTAATGAATGGTATCTCAAGGAGCTGAGCTTTAGCAGGGAGCATTACTAGAGTTTTGTCATGAAAGTCATTTCTGTCCTTGCTGAATCCTGGATAAACAGAGGTTTTAAATGCTGGAACAGTGTCAAGGGTTTTAGAAAACTGCCACCACTTATTTACTCATGGAGCATAGTTTGAAGGGGTATAAAAGAGAGTATGCTTGTAAATTATTCTGTGGAGCAGGGGACCAGAGGATGTATGACCGCTTGGTGTAACTCTGAGTAAACTAAGAAAACTGCTAGAGACCCATGTTATTAATATCCCGTGTCATTTCTGGTGTTAAACAGGCTGCATCTTTGACTCCACTGATCCATTTGGGGCCCTAGTTCTGCTCACTGGTGATACCTCTGAGCAGATCCCACAGCTTCATGCACAGCACTGACAGACTGACCAGTGCAGCTGTCTGTCTGCCAGAATGAATTCTGATATTTAAACACTGCTTGTCTCATTTAATTCCAAGTTAGGATCACAAAAAGTAATTGAAAACTGATAATCAGAGTGTAATGAAAGCACATGTTAACGTTAGGTGAGAGCAGAAAGCCCTAGTGATGCTAGAAAGGTTTTCTGCTCCTGGTCTGTCTTCGTACAGTATGTAACTGACTATGTAAGATGCCTAAAACAAAGATCTTTCACAATTAAGACTTTCCACTTATAATTTTCCCACTCTCCCTTCTCTTTGCAATTATATATCCTACAAAGATTTATTGAAGCCTGTTCCAATAAATGCTGTGCATTAGCTATAGCTATATATAAGCTATATATATTTTTAACATGTAAATCCATGAAGTTCTGTACTGAACACGAATTTTTAATATAGGAGCCCAACTCCCCATTTCTTACACTGATTGTTCCCACACCACAACCCAAAAATCATTTCCCAGGGTTAAAACTTAAAGACTTGGGGACTGATCATGCAGTGAGCACAGAAAGGCACCTCCATACTCATCATGTTGACTACTGTGCCACCCATTTGAGACATCTCCCCTCCTTACTCTGCAAAGGCTCCAAATGCACCAGAAGGGCACACCTCATGCCAGGCTCTGGGAACCATAGCCATGGAGGCTGGACGTTGCAGCAGCCCAGGCTTTAACAGACCCCAGTCTTAATTTGTCTCTTGGAGAATGAAGCAGAGTTCACTCAAGAGTTTCCCCCTTCCCTCGTGAAGCTCAGTGTGAGCTGAACTTGCTGCTGCATACTTGGCTCAGATAGCAACAGGAGCTGTACTAGGTCCTTCCCTACCTAAGAGGTGAACTGAGCCTTTCCTGAGAGTCAGGTTTTGAGCCGAGCCACTCACACTTATGAACTGACACAGCATCCCTACATCATCCCTGGGCTGGTCAGCAAGGTGACACAGAGTGCTGAGAGCCAGCTGAAAGGTATGGCTCTAGCTCAGCCTTTGATTTATCCAGAAGCACCGGGGAATGCTGCACAGTGCAGCACCGTACTTCTTATCCTAACTTTTGTCTTGGACTCATGAGTTTGGAGAACTTAGGAAAAAAACCCAGCTACCTGATAGATTTCCTCAGGATTATAAAATTCTAATTAAGGTTTAGTAACAATGAAGTTACTGAAGTCCTTGTCACCAAACATGACAGAGTATTAAAACATTACACAATGAAGCATAAAAAACAATGTGCTTCATTTGTCCATTTACTTTAGAGTCAGCTGAAAGAGTATTTAGGTCATTACATTTAAAATGCTATTGCATTAACTTATCTCTCAAACAGCACAAGAGCCAGATGTTGGCAGATCTGCTAGGCTTCCTGAAGCCTCCCTGGAAAGACACAGAAGTTCTGATTACTATGACAAAATATTTCATAGAAGAGTTGTTCACAGATATTTTGGTGGCTTCTAAATAAAATGTCTTATGTCCAGCCACAGTTGAACCCTGTGATGCAGAGAACTGATGTAAAGTGATACGAGTTAAGGGAGAGGAGGACCAATGCTGGGAGCACAGCTGTCTCTGTTGGTGACTGAGAGTGAGGACAGTGATGAGGGGCAATGAGGGTTGGCTGATGTCAGAAATGTGATTTCAGGATGTCAAATTTGAAAAATGATCCCACAGAAAACACACCCAAGACCTGGAATAAAAGAGGAAAGATTACAGAAGAGCACAAGAGATAAAAGATAACAAAGGCCAAGCATGAAAGGGAGAGAGGAGCCTGAACAGAGCTCCTCCAGCACCAGCTGGAGGTGCAGTGCAGTGCTGGGAGCTACACCAGTGTGCAGCCGTTAGCACTGACAACACTCTGAAATTTAGACTGCAAGAGAGAAAACAAAACAACATAAAAAATAATAAAGTCCTTGAAAACACAGTTTATAAAACAGAGACAAGTCTAGGATTTAGATGTATGTCAGGATTGGAGTGGAAAATAATTCAGAAGAGGTTTCCCTGTCTGCAGCACACTTGTCTAGTTTTGAGAATTGCTCTGTCAAACATAACAGCAAGGATTCTTACTCTTTGTCCAAAAATGTTTTAAATTGGGGAATTTCTCTGCCCAGATCTGGTGTTCTCCTCCTGACCTGTATCCTCAGGACTTCCAGGCTGCCAGAGAACAGACTTGTCTCTCACTCCAGTTCACAATGCACACAAATGAAAAACACTGCTACTCATTAATGGAGCATTTATATCAGTGCTACTTCCATGAATATGTGTACATATAGGATGTGAAGTAAAACTTCAGTTCTGAGGGAAAAGATGTAACATACTTAAATGCAGGTAAAGCTGGGGCATGGATCATGGCACACCACTGTCCGTGAGGTCCACAGCCACCTGCTGTGTCATAGAGTCCAGTCCACCAGCAGCACAGCAAAGCTACCAGAGCTTTAAAATCATGTCCCCAGCCATCAGTAGCAGTTACAGTTGCAGTTGCAGTTACAGTTACAGTTAGTTACAGTTGCAGTTGCAGTTACAGTTACAGTTACAGTTACATCTTTTAGCCGTTGTGTTCACTCAATGTCTTTTTTCTCCTGTTTTTCTTTAAATCCCACCAGTCAATATTTTCTGTATGTATCTTACTAGGTACTGGCATTGACTAAAATATTTTGCCAAACATGTTTTTTTGATTAAAATCATTAGGGAACTAGATTGATTTCTGTGCCTGTGAGCGTATACTGTAAATAACTTCTCTGCTTGTGAGTACCTACCAATGAGAAGTGCAGGAGTGAGTTGATATGGCTACAAAAGTCTGTAGTAAGTCACCTGACAATCAGGGAAAAGCAAACCCTTTGAGCCAGCGCCCTTACTGAAGCATATCCAAAGGCTGTAGCTGGCCTCTCATCATACATGCAATCCAAGTTTTTCTTTTCCCATATGTCTGGCAGGCAGCAGATAGACCATATGGAATCATAGGGTGAAATATGGTAATGGAGGGACCATCACTGTGTAGGATGATACGTTGAAGGGTCAGACAGGCTTTACCTGCTGTTTGTGACGGCAGTTTCACCTCTAAAGACCTACTTGATTGTTTTCCATAAAGCACACAATAATTCAGAAAGCCTTTCTTTTCTCTCATATAGAAAATAGAGTCCTTAGTGAAAGCTAAGACTTATTTACAAGTAAATAAATAAGTAAAAGTGTCCGTCGTTTTTATTTTTAGAAGTAAATTTCTTTTACTATACACTGCTGACACGCTGCATTTCTATTCTTGTTTCTCAAAACACATAGCTATTTCCAGAGTTTATTTTTCTATTAGGCTTTGAAGATATTCAACATACTCCATATAATACATCTTTAAAAATATCATTTTATGTCATATTTTGGAGCCTGAAGAGCAGATTACACAGGGGAACTGAACACAGAAGATGGAGAAGTTTGAGAAGGATTCGAATCACATTTCAAAACTAAAATCCCCAAATTGGGTTTTAAAGCCCCAATCTCAGGGAGGAGTTGCCATGCAATTTTATTTCTGTCCTAGGTTGGGCCAGGGATTAGAAGACAATCCAAAGAAAATACGAGTTTCAAGATTCTTTTCTCGAAACTCAGCCTGAGCTGAAGCTATATCCTACACACAGACATCATCATTGGAGAGAACTGCCCAGTACCGGAATACCAAGGAAATTCAGCAACTGGATCAGGGTTACATTACTGCCACGGAACCTGAGCTGTCCCTGTTTAGAGGGAGGTGCGTGGCTCTGCATGAGGATAATATACTGCATTAAGGGACAAAGCTGTGTTTCTCTCCATGGTAAAATTCTTGCAGTGCTACAGAGGACTTGACCAGATTAAGTAACACAAAATGTAACTTGTGTCCTACCCAAATGTGATTACGTGATGTTGCTTGCTTATGGTGAGTGGTTATTAATCACTTTTAAAGCCAATTTGTGAACTTGGCTTAGAAATCTTTCTTACAACATTTTTGCTGTTCTCCTTGGCTTTGTTTAAATTGATAAAGAATACAATGAACAACATCACCAAAACAGATGTTGCATTCTTCTGCAAGCCAGCATGAAAACTCACAGTGCATGGCTTCAGATAGGAAAATTTGCATGCAATTTTATTTCCACCTATTGAATCAAAAGGTAAAATTTTGTTCTCTCAAGCTTCTTTTTCCATAGTTAAATAAAACCAGACACCAAAAGGAACATCTTCTGATTTTGAAAATCTCCATTCTCCTGCCAAACATTTGGTTTAGCTCAATCACACAGAATAGCTCCAGGGTTTTCACAGCATAAATAGGAGCGTGATATTAAGTGACAACTGACTAGAAAATATTATGTTAAGGCTGATCATTCAGAATTAAATTTCCCCCAAACTGCAATACTTTCTTACAAATTTCTGAGATGCAGATCAATGGTATTTCTGGATTTGTTTAAAATGTTTCACATCCCTCCATAAACAAATGTTTTCTCTGACTATAAGGAAACAAACAGGAGAATCAAATGGACTTCATTATGTTTATTTTATTTGGTAATCTCTGGGCCGGATTCAATAAAAGCTCTATCTGATTTTAGTCCATGTGACAGAATGTTAAAAAGGCATGGTATTTATTTAATTTAGCACTCACTACTTTTTTGAGTAACAAATGATAACTTCCTGCTGACTCCTGTTTACTATGACTTATTCATGGGAATCATGCTCTAAATAGCTCAAGTCCATAGGATGTCAAAATCTGGAGCCTGGACTGGAATGCACACAGAACTTATTAATTAACGAGGCCTGGGAAAATAAATAGGATAGAGAAAACATATTTGGGCTCTGGATTCAGCATGAGAACAGAGTCAGCATTCAGATTCAAAGCCAAATCAGAGCTAACATTCAAGTATGCATGGAATGAGCTCCCTAGGAGTGGTTATTGTAAGATTCTTACTCTAACAGAGAAATCTCCTGATACTTCCTTCATTTCTTGCCAACTCAGGGCAATTTCTTGATTTCTCTGTCTCTCCACCTACCTGGTTTCAGACCCAGGGACTGAAATCCCAATCCTGCAAATCTGAGACATTCCCTTAAGATGATCAGGTCTCTTTGGGAAGAGTATTACCAAGGAGAATAGGTGCTATGCAAGTTGTCTGCACATAGTGTCATGCTGCTTCTGGAGCTAGGCATGAATCAAAGAGCGTGTCTCATGATAAGCAGCTCTCTGCTCCTTCAGCTCCTGAAGGGTAAAACTGTCCACTTGTGGCAATGAAAAATGAGTAGGCTTTGAATCTTGCCCCAGCTTCACCTTAAACTCTGTTGTGTCCATCTGCACATGTACTTCCTCCTGGTTAGTGCTTATTGCAACATGTTGCAAGGACTGTCAAAGGGATAAAAGATATCTTACACTCATGATATGGCTGGGCTTTGTTTGAAAAAGAAATAATTCTTCCTTCCATAAAAGCCTAAAGAAAACCTAACAGCTCATTGTACCGACTGTCCTGCTAGGCTTTCATGACTCTTCCCTGGAGAATGGGATGATAACCTTTGGTTTTGTAAAATCAGATTTCCAAAGTATCTGCACAGTTTTGATGCATGGGAACATATGTGGAAGCTCAGTGCATTGCTCCCAGCAGACAACCCTCTATGTCCACACTTCTCCCACTAATTGACTTTTCTGTGTTGTAGCTTTTGCTCCATCAAAGAAGGTGCCTAAGAATATCCGTGTCTGCTACAACCTCAGCCTACAGATTTTCTATTCTAGGTCTGTCCATACCCTAAATTTGTGAGATGTTTGTTTTATTTGCTCTTCTGCCTGAAGTTTTATTTTAAAGAAAATCATTGTCCTTTTCAAAGCTTAAGAATCCCTGATGGGAAATCCATAGTTGCATTTCTTTTTGCATCAGCACCAGGAAAGCAGGAGATCACCACCAGCCACATAGAGCAGATACAATCACAGACACTTCACAGAATTCACAGAATTCACAGAACTCACAGAAATGTAGGGTTTAAAAAGGACCTTGAGAGACCATTGAGTCCAACTCCACCGACCAAAGCGGATTCCCTAGAGCAGGTCACACAGGTCGGCATCCAGACAGTTCTTGAATGTCTCCAGAGAAGGAGGCTCCACAACTCTCCTGGGCAGCCTGTCCCAGTGCTCTGTCTCCCACTTGCACCAAGAGGGTCAAATTCAACCCAGGTGAGTGCAACAAATGTAAAAGTTATACGATTTACATATTATCTCAAAGTATTTTTCTTTAAATCATATGAGAAATTAAAGATCTGCAGAAAAGGTCTTAAAATACCTCCTCCAAGTTCTCAAAAACATTGTGACATTTCATCAGTGTCTGTCCTTACCCACACTCATATATATTCATTCCATCCTTCTGTTTCAGTATTATGTATATTCTTAACCATTCTTTGAAGTAGGTTCTTTGAACTGTATAGACAAAACTGTTTGTAGAAACGATACCATTCCATTATTTACTATATATAATAATGTAATGGATAGGCTTCCTACCCCATTTTTCCTTTCTGAAAAACTATATTCAGTTTGGAAGACTTTCCATCTGCAGAATTCCCTCCTGGATTAACAAGGCTGATGTCACCACTGTGCAATTCTGGGTTAAGCCGCAGTAACTCCACTGATCTCAATAAAGCTGCTGCAGCAAAAACCTCCAGTAACGCAACAGTGAGTCCCACCCAGGCAGCTCTACATGTGGAAGGGTTCTGGATGTGTCCAAAGAGTAATCAATGAGTGCTTTCTGTTCCTCACCAAATGCTGGCTGCACTGCACTGGTGAACATGAATTCAATATGCCAACGTACACTTAGAAGATTGACACGAAACAAAAACCCAAAGAGATGACTGTGATGTTAGTGATCTACACACATCATTGACCTGAGGCTATTTGAGATACCAAAAGTTATCCTAATCACATTGTAAGGCAGCAAAATTCATTAGATGTTCCTGATTAGATGAAGCCACGGCATATTAATCCCTAATCAAACAATGTCAGATATGGCTTTCTTCTCAGGCTGGTACCTCAGCCATAGCACATGGGAGAGGCTCCAAGTTTTTTATCAAGAACATGCTTGTGATTTCAGCCTAGGAACAAAACCAGGCATTCGGTGTGTGCCCAGTGTTTGCAGAACCAGGCGATGCCGATTGTACATCAGTTTGCACATGTATATGTGAGCCTTTCCTCTTCCCATAACTCTCGTCTTTTCCTGTAACCAGTCATACTGAGGGACCAACGAGAAAGAGTGCAGGGAATTTCCCATCCTTAGAAGAAACACACATCAAATTTACTGTGCCCAGCATCGTTCTATTTAAAGCCCTGGTAAATGAGCCAACAAACTACTGTCCATGAGCATTACATCACATGTTGCAGTGTTTCTCTGAGGCTATATAAAGCTGTAATATGTTCACTAATGAATTGCATGGTATGTTCAGGCCATATGGCACACTGGAACTGCACAGTACAATGCTCTAGTTATGGGGGTACATAACAATCACTACCTGACATCTGTTTCTTCACGTGTTTATGAAACGTCTCCCAAGGAGGTTACATGTTAAAATAAACAGTGACTATTTTATTACTGGCTCTCTTGTGTGCTTGTTACAATTCCATTTATATATTATTTGTTTACAAAATCATTTGTGCTAATAACCCAAAATGCTAACATATTTTTTATTTTCCTCCATGTCCTTATCTCACTGCTGCTGTGGGAATAGAGAGAAGGTGATTGGCTCCCGTTACTTCATTTCAGGAGTTCCAGCTGCTGACTAATTACCCTGCCTGACAGCAAGCATGGCTGTTTCCTGTATCTACGCTACTTTTTCTTATTTCCAAATATGAAACTACAAGAATCCAGGGCAGTTAATGTGTCAGTTTTATTTACATAGCTCTTCGGTTATCATGTGGTACAGCATCTCTGCCCAACATTCTGGATTATAAAAGGATTTTGTCGAAAGATAAAATGTTAGGGAATGGGTTAAAGTATGTAAATAGATTTAAACAAATACATAAACAAAAAAGCAGAACACTTGGACTATCTCTGTGCATTACAGCAAATGAAGCCATAATCTCCTAATACCCCCGAAAACGAGGTCTCTCCATCAGCTAATAGCCAGTTTTAAACACTGTCTTGCAGTAATTCTACCAACTAAATAAACATTTTAACATGAACACACACGCACATGTGCATAATCATTCCCATTTACAAGGCAGAAAACCTACAACATTCTGTTTCACTGCCTGTATTTCATTCATTAAATTTTGAACAGTATACACTGTTCAAAAATTTTTGAACACTGCATGCGACTGTGCAACCATGACAAAAATACCCCCTGGAGATCAAACCAGTTTGGAGTTACCCACCCAGCTTCCTCCCCAGGTGCCGCACCTGCAGGAGCTGCCTTTCTGGGCGAGCAGACTCACCTTTAACAACTGAGGAAACGATAAGCCACGTGGGTCATTAGGGAGGGCTGGATCATCCAGGTTCCTGGAGCCATTCATTCTGGGGATGGAAATCCTGGATGTGCTCAATCAGAAAAGCAAGAGCGTGCCTTTCTCTTCAGCCTGAGTGCGGCTGCTCTTCCGCTTCTTGTCAATATTTAACTAGTTTGTCAAGTTGGATTACATCGCCTGTCCTAAATCCTACTCCTTTAATTCCAGCTAAGTGGGTGTGCTTCCAATGCAGCCTCTTAGTCAAATATTGATAGCTTATCAGAGCAATTTGTTTGACCTGAAAGGTTTCTTCCTGAGTGTATTATCATATATAGGTGATACGGTTGCCAAACCAACGCACCAGAGAAGCCAATGTGGTAAACAAACAGCCATGATTTCAGTGTTCCATAGCAACACACACAGGAAACAAGGACATTGGGGGGGTTTCAGCATTTCTGGGTGATTATTTGCCACAGGATGAAGACTACATAAAAACATCATTCACAGCAATAGAAGGAACTCCAATATACACATAATTTTCAACAGACTAGTATAAAAAAACATGTTTTGTCAGCCTTTTTCTGTAAATGAGGCCGAAGGAAGTGCTTCTGCAGGACTGTACCCCCCCCAGATGTGGCCTGCAGCCCCTCCCTGTAATTTCCCCATCACAGCCAGAGCTACTTCTGCTGACTGAAAACAAACCATTGCTGTTCGACTTGCTGAAGATGCAACTACACACTACTACGAGCAGACTCGTATGAATTCTCTTTTTGTTCCACTTAAGTACATTTATTTGCAGGCTAAGTGTGTCTCTAAGGCACAGGCAACTTGCCAGCTCCATCCTCAATGGAACAAAATTTTGCTCTCCAAATTTAAAGGCACTAACAATATCAATCAGCAAAAACAANATATATATATATATATGCATATATACACACACAAGGGTTTCTCACAGATCTCTTCTTCCCCGTCCTCTCTCTAAGCTTTTTCANTACATAACAATCACTACCTGACATCTGTATCTTCACGTGTTTATGAAACGTCTCCCAAGGAGGTTACATGTTAAAATAAACAGTGACTATTTTATTACTGGCTCTCTTGTGTGCTTGTTACAATTCCATTTATATATTATTTGTTTACAAAATCATTTGTGCTAATAACCCAAAATGCTAACATATTTTTTATTTTCCTCCATGTCCTTATCTCACTGCTGCTGTGGGAATAGAGAGAAGGTGATTGGCTCCCGTTACTTCATTTCAGGAGTTCCAGCTGCTGACTAATTACCCTGCCTGACAGCAAGCATGGCTGTTTCCTGTATCTACGCTACTTTTTCTTATTTCCAAATATGAAACTACAGGAATCCAGGGCAGTTAATGTGTCAGTTTTATTTACATAGCTCTTCGGTTATCATGTGGTACAGCATCTCTGCCCAACATTCTGGATTATAAAAGGATTTTGTCGAAAGATAAAATGTTAGGGAATGGGTTAAAGTATGTAAATAGATTTAAACAAATACATAAACAAAAAAGCAGAACACTTGGACTATCTCTGTGCATTACAGCAAATGAAGCCATAATCTCCTAATACCCCCGAAAACGAGGTCTCTCCATCAGCTAATAGCCAGTTTTAAACACTGTCTTGCAGTAATTCTACCAACTAAATAAACATTTTAACATGAACACACACGCACATGTGCATAATCATTCCCATTTACAAGGCAGAAAACCTACAACATTCTGTTTCACTGCCTGTATTTCATTCATTAAATTTTGAACAGTATACACTGTTCAAAAATTTTTGAACACTGCATGCAACTGTGCAACCATGACAAAAATACCCCCTGGAGATCAAACCAGTTTGGAGTTACCCACCCAGCTTCCTCCCCAGGTGCCGCACCTGCAGGAGCTGCCTTTCTGGGCGAGCAGACTTACCTTTAACAACTGAGGAAACGATAAGCCACGTGGGTCATTAGGGAGGGCTGGATCATCCAGGTTCCTGGAGCCATTCATTCTGGGGATGGAAATCCTGGATGTGCTCAATCAGAAAAGCAAGAGCGTGCCTTTCTCTTCAGCCTGAGTGCGGCTGCTCTTCCGCTTCTTGTCAATATTTAACTAGTTTGTCAAGTTGGATTACATCGCCTGTCCTAAATCCTACTCCTTTAATTCCAGCTAAGTGGGTGTGCTTCCAATGCAGCCTCTTAGTCAAATATTGATAGCTTATCAGAGCAATTTGTTTGACCTGAAAGGTTTCTTCCTGAGTGTATTATCATATATAGGTGATACGGTTGCCAAACCAACGCACCAGAGAAGCCAATGTGGTAAACAAACAGCCATGATTTCAGTGTTCCATAGCAACACACACAGGAAACAAGGACATTGGGGGGGTTTCAGCATTTCTGGGTGATTATTTGCCACAGGATGAAGACTACATAAAAACATCATTCACAGCAATAGAAGGAACTCCAATATACACATAATTTTCAACAGACTAGTATAAAAAAACATGTTTTGTCAGCCTTTTTCTGTAAATGAGGCCGAAGGAAGTGCTTCTGCAGGACTGTACCACCCCCAGATGTGGCCTGCAGCCCCTCCCTGTAATTTCCCCATCACAGCCAGAGCTACTTCTGCTGACTGAAAACAAACCATTGCTGTTCGACTTGCTGAAGATGCAACTACACACTACTACGAGCAGACTCGTATGAATTCTCTTTTTGTTCCACTTAAGTACATTTATTTGCAGGCTAAGTGTGTCTCTAAGGCACAGGCAACTTGCCAGCTCCATCCTCAATGGAACAAAATTTTGCTCTCCAAATTTAAAGGCACTAACAATATCAATCAGCAAAAACAATGATGCAAAGCCCATATGCTGTTTCAAGCTACAGTAGTTACCATTAAAAACTCAATTATTACTAGCATTGTGCAATATTTTGTCTCAGGAGGTAGAATTTTTTAAAGAAACTTTATGACATCTTAGTTATTTGATGAGGGGAAATACTGACTTTTAACAAACTTTGCTTATTCCNAAAGAAAAAGAAAAAGGAAAAAGATATTTGGAACCAAAGACCTTAGACCAACCAAATCACTGAATAAAAGAGATCCACACTGCTTGGAAGGAGTAGTGAAAGTACAAGAAGGTGAAGTCTACCAGTTGTAGAGGGTAGTGCAGTCTATCCAGCTTCTGGAAGTTTGTGACTGCTGAGCACTGTCCCCTGTCTTTGATAATACAGAATATTTACATCCCTACAAAGTCATCTAGAGATACCACGCCATTAATAATGACTAAGGTCCAAAAAATTCTGTCTATACATTGAGTACATGTTTAGTTCCCAGAACAAATTATCAGGTCATGGTCATCGTAACTGTGTTTGAGCCAAAGGCCACTGAAGCAACTGGAGTTTTCCTGTCCATTCTCTGGGCTCTGGGCTGGGCCAGGCTTCACCCACACACCTACCCCAGAGGCATGCAGGCTGGTTTACATCCATTGACTCCCACAAACCCTCCATGTCCAAAAACATCACAAGAGGGCTCAGGATTGCTGTGTAGGGTCTTGTCCAGCATGATGTGGTTTCAGATCACCAAAACCTGGTAGAAGATCACATCAGCCATTCGGGGCACAGACCTTGAGTTTACAGTGAAATCATCTACAGAATACAGATGGTTATTGTAGATAGAAAGGGATCCTTAGCCTAGATACAATCTCTTGAGCAACTTAACCCCCCAGTCACTTCCCCAGTGCTTCTCTGAAACCCACAGCCTGTACTGAAGCCTCAAACAGTCAAAAGTGATTTTCTAGTTCAAAATCCAAACCCTGTAGAATTGGTCTCTGAATCTAGTGGAACAAATGCTACTCTCTTGCAGAAAGATATTTTTGTCCTTGATAAATACTAACTGACGTGCAACAGTCATAGCAAAAGCAGATGACCCATATTTCATAACTAGTGGAGCTGTGCAACGGGGAAGTTTTCTTTGATGCTATCATTAGATGTACTCAGTTGCTGCGGGCTGTGAGATGGATCCCGGTGCAAAACTCCTCACATCACTGAGTACAAGATCATCACACATGGCCTCAGCTGGAGGAAATGCATTGGAGCTCACCTAACAGCGGATTTTACATCTTCTTTACACCTTTTTCAACTGGTTAAAAAAATTAAAATATGGAGAGATTCAATTATGTCTTATTGAATATTATTTATTACTGGAGAAACTGTGGACTCATCACTAAAACCACACAGAACCATGGAAGCAGATATGGGGGGATAGTTTGGTCACAGGGATATGTTATGATAGAGCTCACCTACCTGCTGGGATTACAAGACAGCACACACCAATTTGCCATATAAGTCTAATTGAATTGCTACATTCAAAACACTACCACTGAGTGTAACTTTGGTGAAATTATTCAATACCTGAAATCTTCATATCTGAACAAGAGCTTACTATTTTTATAAAATTCAAAAAAATAAGTAAATAATTTGATTCAAAGTTTGCAAACAAAAAAAGGAGTGGAAAAAAACTTAAAATAGTCAGATTCAACCTAATATTTTAAGTAATATAAAATACCATGAATCTCAGGAAAAAAAATACTACAGATTTGGTAAAGGAAAATCTTTGTTTACTTAATGCAATTCTGACCACTTATTAATTATTTATTTATTGAAGTCTTCTGCAAGTTCCCCAGCCAAGCTATTCAGGTTGCCAACATGAATAGCTCTCCACATCTGCTGCCAACTGATGTCTCCCAATGGTAATCAGAGCTGAAGACCAAAAATTTCACATAGAGCATAATTAGCCCTGTAAGAAACAGTTGTGTGGAACAGTTCAGCCTAGCATGAAGCAGCTGTTTCCATGGTCATACAGCTTCTGGCAATTGTCTCCAAAACTTGCCTTTGCCCCAGCACCCATGTCAAGGTGCTTCCATCATAAGTCCCCATATTTTACATGAAATGGAGACCTTGAAGACTGTATTTGTATTGCTCAGTGTTCTGTGTCGTTTGGAGAACAAGATTAAATGCTGACCCTTGGATCCCACTGAAGATTTTTCATCCTTTGCTCGAAACCCATTTACCCATGTTGACTGCACGTGCAGAGAGGCAGCTTTCTCCTGGTACACCCCGCAACAACTGCAACTCACAGATTCACTTATGCATCACGGGCATCTTAGATGTCTTACCACCTTATGATGACTGCTGGGCTATTTCTGTCAAACTCCCATTGTCCCCAGTGGAAATTTGTCTCAACTGAAATGAAAAAAGCCTGGACCGTGCTCTGTGTTTGGAGAAAAATGAACTGTCTTGATAGCTGCCACATTTGTGTGCCAGAAATTGTTGTGTGGGATTTTAAAAGGTGTTTACTTTTGTCCTCTGTTCCCACAAAAATAAATCAGTGATTAAACTTCCATTGACCTCTGTGGGAATAGACTTAAAATCACATTAAGCATTTTAAAATTCAAGTGTGCAGGTTTTATGTACTGGACAATATACCTTTCTGTGCACACATATAAACCTTTTTCTCTCATCAAATCTATTGGCAATGCGTCTTTTGCAGTAGGTGTTGGAAGAGGCTGAATAAGTGCAATTTTTCAATGTTGCTTAAATAAATTGCATCTATTGCCACAGGGTGAATAAGAAGGCACAATATTTGATAAGCTCATAAGGTTCTTGTGTTAGAATGTGCTCATTAAACTTTGAACAGCACACACCATGCAGCATCCGGCATAACTGCCGCTCTAACACTGCCATGTCTGCCCCATCACACAATTAACCAAACATGACTTTTTCATGAGAAACAATAAAAATGTTCATCAATTATTGAAGTTTTCAGTGGGTATGGTTGAAAAAAAATACACATGAAAATTCTACATGTCACTTACACACACACTAAATACTTTGGTTTTCTTATAGTAGGTCCAGTCACCCCCATGCCTTGTTCAGAGCATTGCCTGTCATCTATAGTTCAGGTTTTTAGGCATGAAGGACTTCAAGACACTCAATGCTGTCCCACACACAGCTATGGCCTTGGGCTAAAAATTAAATACCTGCTTTTCACAGAATGCAGCAGGCAGCTTAGCACTTCCAGAAATAAAGCACCACTTTCTCTGTACCCTCTATTTTTGTCTTTTCAGAAAGAATCGATGAGACAAACAAATCTTGCAAACATTAAATATTTTTGAATGCAGCAATGTCAATAGAACTCGTGGCCCACAGAGTTTGGAAGAAGGTAATTAGTTCTGCAGTCCAGAGTTCCCTCACAAGTGGAACACTCTGCCTGCACAGCTTTCAGTGACCTGAAGGTCATTCTTCTGTATGAGGACATTTCATCCAAGAGTTCACTAGGGTTTTTTTAAACCTACAGAGAAAACAAGGAAACGGCTTTCCTCTTTTGCCAACTTCTCTGCAAAGTATCACCATGTCCTCTCAAAATGTCTGCAGCTTTCTGCCCCCACACTATAGCCTGAGCATTGGACACTTCTATTCTTTGCCCCTCATTGCCTTTCACTGAACAAGCATCTTAACTTTCTCGAGGTGAGACTGTCTTTTAACCTCCCTCTACTCAGTTTTTCTGTATTCGTGATGCAAAGGAGAGCAACGAGGAAACGGGTTGTTTCCTTCCCCCCTCTTCCTGTTCCCACTCACGTCTCCCCATTTCCCAAGAGCAGTCACAGCAGTGCCTGTAAAAGGTTATCTCCTCAGTGCCTCACCCTAATGTTTCCCTTATCTCAGCCAAGGGATAGCATCTCAGCTAGTACAGTAAGAGTTAGCTCCTTCTGGGGTTCTATAGTGGATCTTAGGTGAGTGTGTCACCCAAGAGGTACAGACATCATTTCCCATGGCATCCATATATTGGAGGAAAAAAAAAGTCCAACATCCACATATTGGCCAGCCAAACCCGATTTAATGTGAGATTGAAAGAGATCACAGCCCAGGGAAGGATGGCTGCAGGCCATAAATGCAAATAGCTGTGCGATTAACAACATGTTATACCCATAAAATTTAAATCAAACATTGGTCAGCTGAAGGGCATTAATGAATGAAAGTCCCTTAGTTCTCCTTTACCCTGCTCTGAAAGGCTGACACTCAGCAGTGGGTGGTACAGGGGACCGAGAGGAAAACCACACAGATTTAACAAGATTTTGTTTCAAAAAAAGAAAACATATTTGCTGAATATTATGGTGAACCTAATCTGTGTGAGAAAAGCAGTAATAAATTAAAAATTATCAGGGCAAAAGACATCCCCTTGTTCATCTGAGTGACTGTTGTCCATACATACCCCCCTTACCTAGTGCCAGGAGAGAGCACTTGGCACAAACACTATACAAAGACCAAACTTTCTGGAGTGCTCTGGATATTCTGCCAGCTTTGGTAAGCAGAGTTCAAGAAATGTGAAACTGCTTACTGCCAAATGGCTGCCTGCTGGCTGTGAATAGTCACCTTTTACAGGAGCTAGAGGGGATTTGAATGTTGTTTCTACAAGCCTTTAGCTCAGAGCTCTGGAGGAAGCTTTGCAAGGGTAAGTGCAGGTACCATCAGCTGTGCAACACATCAGGTCACTGTAGTATGAAATAACTTCTGAATAAACAGGATCTGCTTAATTTGACCGCTATCTCCTGTATGAATCAAACCATGCTTGCTGGCAGTACCAACACCTTTTTTCACCTCCACTGCTGGACTGAGTAGAAATTAGTTGGATTTAAGCCAAATGGAGAAGAAGACTTTCAACCCGTGACAAAAATGTCTAAGTGCAAGGCCCTGCACCTGGATCAGAGCAATCCTTGTCACCAATATAGGCTGGGAGATGAAGTGATAGAGGGCAGCCCAGCAGAGAAGAACTTGGGGGTGCTGGTGGATGAGAAGCTCGACATGAGCTGACAATGTGCACTCAGCCCAGAAGGCCAACTGTATCAAAACTACCATAGCCAGCAGGTCAAGGGAGGTGATTCTCTCCCTCTACTCTGCTCTCATGAGACCTCACCTGGAGAATTGTGTCCAGTTCTGAAGTCCCCAACATTGGAAGAACATGGAACTGTTGGAACAGGTCCAGAGGAGGCCACAGAGATGATTAGAGGGCTGGAGCATCTCTCCTATGAAGTCAGGCTGAGAGAGTTGAGCTTGTTCAGCTAGAGAAGAGAAAGCTTTGGCGAGACCTTACAGCAGCCTTCCTGTCCCTGAAGTGGCCTACAAGAAAGCTAGGGAGGGACTATTGAGAAGGGCATGTAGTGATAGGATGAGGGGAATGGTTTAAATTGGAAGGGGGTAGATTTAGATTGGATACTAGGAAGAAATTTGTCACTATGAGGGTGGTGAGTCACTGAAACAGGTCGCCCAGGGAAGTGGCGGATGTCCCCTCCCTGGTTCAAGGCCAGGTTGAATGGGGCTTTGAGACACCTGGTCTTGCAGAGGGTGTCCCTGCCCATGACAGGAGGGGTGGAACTTGATGATCTTTAAGGCCCATTCCAGCTCTAATCTTTCTATGATTCTATGACCAAGGTACATCTCCTGTATCTGTGGTAAGATAGAAGATTTCAAACATTTAACTCAAGTTCATTTAAGAGTGACAGGCCTATGAAATAAACTCAGGGAAGTTGAACCTTTAGGTAGGGATTGCACATCTCAGGGGAGCTGCAGAAAATGAAATGCTGGAGTGTACTCCATACTACAAGTATGGAGTACATACTTGTAGCTGGGGACAAATTAACTTCTTTGAAAGGCATTTCAGCTTGTGTCTCTATCAAACTATCCAGGGATTAATTTTCCTTAAGAGTTACCAAGCAATAGTTAAGATCAGCACAAGTCCCTAGCTGGCCAGCTGAGAAGCATATGTTACACCTGGCCCAGGATATGATGGCAGAATGTAGGAAAAAAACCTGAAGAGCAATGAGCCTCTACAACTAAATTACCACATTCACTACATTCATGTAAACCCTGATTTAAGCATGTGTACAGCCCTTGATATTTATGAACATATTGCTACTGCATTATCTTCCTTGGTTTCTTTATAAACTTGAAAACAAAATCATTCTGGTTTTCGCCTGGGAAGTTTTTCTGATGCTGACTTTATTTATTTGTTTATTGCAAGTAGAAGCCTTAAGGATGTGTAAAGTATCTGTTGTGACACACAGTGCTTTCTTACCAGATCAAACCTAGGTCTCCATAGACAGTAGATAATAGCAGAAAAGGGGGAGCCGTGAGATGAACTCACATTAGAATTAGAAAAAGAAAGGATTTAAAGCTGAAGGATTTGAGGTAAAACATCCATTATGATACACTTCACATTCACCATTAGGTTGCCCTTGGGAGGGAGAGAATCAAGAAGCTGTAAAACAGGGTTTAAAATGGGCTTCCCGGGACTTGAGGAACCAGTAGACCTCCATTAGACAGACTTTTGACAAGTCTCTAAGTTAAGATATTCTATATATAAAAACCAATATGGCTTCAGATGACAGACTATTGTTTCTACAGCAGTGTAGATCAAGAGCAGTCAGAACTCTTGAAGACTTTGAAACCAAAGTGTTTTCTAAAACCACAGTACGCACACAGTATTGTTGTGGCATTATTCAAAGCTTGGGGTTGTTGGTTAGTGACAGCTGCCTCACTTCTTACATCCCTGTGGCTGAGCAGGACAGAGGGCTGCCCTCTGCTTTCCCAGGGAGACATGTGAGTGTCTGGGACTCTTGGTACTCAGCAAATGTGAAACTATCAATGCATAAGCCAAAAGGTCTGAGCCAAGAAGGCAAATATGACAAATCTCAAATATAGGTTTTCATTCTGCTGTTTTGTAAATCAGTTTTATCATTTTTGATAAAATTTTTTAATTTTTTTTTTTTAAAGAAATGTATCACAACATGAATTAAACATCAGAATGCAGCAAAGCTGGATTTAGCATCATCTTCCACACTGAGTCCTACCCATGAGCAATAAAGAGATGAGAGCATGAGAGCAGACATAGCACCTTAGGTCAGAATCAAACCCAGGTCTATAGTACATAGTCTACAGAACTGCATGGCGCAAATACCTACTTTTACTACAGGTAGATGGTGGGTGGGAGTTGTGTGAGGGAATGGGAATTGAGTAGAGCATTTAAAGAGCAGTGAGAAGCAGGGATTCACTTAGCTGGCTGCCTCCTGGACTCTTGAGTCCCACAAATCTCAGCTACAGGATCATCTGCTGAGGTCAGCAAAAATGTTTTGGTACATTCACAATTTGTCAGGATGGGAGCACAGGGTTCAAACAGGGAGAGTTGTTTCTAAGGAAATTCTTATCCCACTATGACAGCTGTGACAAGGCTTATGCCAGCTGGAACTTGATTGAGGCTGTTCTACTGTCAAAACTTGCTGTCTCCAAAGCAAATGGGAATGAGCTGATGTCCTGTGGATCTCCACTGTAAGTAGCCAAGACAGAATATACAATGAGTTTCCAGAAGAGACTGGTGATCTCTTTAGCAGTCAACTCAGGGACACAGAGAGTGAGAAAGGAGACAGGGGCTAAATATTGGATAAACAGAGTTCATTTTTGTCTCCTGACTAATATTTAGGATCAGATCCTCCACCAAGATAAATTAGAGTATCTTTAGCCCTATGTTTGCAAAAATCTTGACGTTACTGTATAAACCATAGTATTTGAGAAGATAGGTCTGGGGTCTGTTTTCTTTGCTGTATAGTTTAAGGGCCTCTCAGCTATTGTTTTCAAGGCTCTTTCCAACATCAGACAGGCAAGGCACTTAGTCACACTTCATCTTCCTGTAAATGGAGACTGCATGTAGTTCCCTACTCTGGGTTTCAGGGAATGAAAGAAAATCCTGGAACCAAACACCACAAGGCAAGTAACAAAACCATGAACACCAGTGACTGCAAAAATCCATCCAGCTCCAACTCACATCCGTGGAAGTATGTGGTTTTGTGCCAGCTGAAGACCCAACCCTTTTAGTCTAAATATTGACTTGGTGTTTGGTCTCATGGACTAAACAAGAAGCTTCATGAGGCATTTCCCCAACCATTTGAGTTTGGATAGCCTGAAAGGCTCCACTTCAGCTTTTATGTGATCAAAGTTGAAAGCTCTATTTGATTTTTTTTCTGCTGAATACAGTCAAAATATTTTCAGCTGCTCCTATATTTGGGGTTTAGATATGGTTGCTGGAGCACCTACAATTTAAGTATTCTCTGCAAATGCAAGAAAAAATATTCCCATCCCTGTAAATCTGGACAAAATATTTAAGATTTTTCTCCTCAAAAAACAAGTTATTTATCTGATTCAGGAAAAGGAAATAAAACTTTGCTGCTATGCTTAAACAAAAATTATCTTCCACCCTACTGAGAGCTTTATTTGGCCAACTAAATATAGGTACCACAGACACTTTGGAAAAAAGGCAAATTCAATTCATTTTCATCTCTATAGTCACTAGAAACTTGAATTTTTTTTTGACACTTGTTCTCTCTTGAGCCTGATCCTCCATTCTCAGCATACCGACTGTACTGACAATTTTTGGAAAAGAGAGAATGCTTAACCTGAGCAATTGCCTATTTTTCTCTTATACTGAGTTCATTGGCTCTGAATTTCTACTACTTTTCTAGATTGAACCCTGCTCTTTTACTGGCTCTGTCAGTGCTACACTGCCACATACACTGAAGTAGATCTCATCATCAATGTACCACCTTCTGTTCTCATCATGTTTTAGTAACTGCTGTAATCAAGGTAAAAGGTCTTAGTTAATTATTTGTTTACTTAAAGGGTTATTGGGAGATTAAAGAAAGAGGACAGATATGTTATTGTTGGCTATAATACTGCTTCCTCACTCAAAGGCTATCAAATTCTCTCTCAAAGTTCCTCACTGAGAATTTACGCTGTTACATATCCTAATGAGTAAAGACTGGGATCATGGGTTCTCAGCGCTCAGAAAATAAAATCACCTCTTTTTATCTGTAACCTTTTATTGTTCCTGTTTTCCTTGACTACTTAACTCTGGCCTTAAGTGCTCTTGTGCACCAGACCCCAGTCTCCATTTCCAAAGGAGTTACCCCACTAAAGAGACAAAAGCTGCATTACCCCCAGCTTTGAGAGCAGCCACATATGCTGGGAATTTTTTTCCAATAGAAAATACAAATGCTTTTTGCTACTCATATTTTCAATTTGCCACATCTGCCTAAGATGGGATCCTTTCTGTTCACCTAACAATGACAACAGTGACAGCAAGTGCATGCTCATCCCCCATTCGTATCGCCTGTGGGGACACTCTTGGATGAGTGCCTTCTGTGCTGAGGGAAATTGCCTGCATATAAGTGGATGGGGCAAAATGCAAGTCGTGCAGAGGAGAAGAAAATTTGATCTGTTTTGAAAAGCTATCAAGGATTTCAATACAGGGCAATATATGCATTGCCTTTGATTAGCTCATAAACACCTGTATTACTATGCTGGGGAAATAAAGCTCTACTTAAGAGTCTCTGCTCTTTCTCATAGAGATGGGTAGAATTTATGTCTGATGGTGTTTCACTAAGTGTTCATTTATATCCCAATATATTAGCATAATGAAAACTGCCATACACAGGGCAGATACCTCCCCCAGTTTCTTTTTAGAAGCTTACTAATTATCAGTACTTTCTGAGAGGTTTGTAAATCAGGACAGAATCTGCTTAAATAATCTATGAATGTGGGATAATGCTCAGTATTTTCACAGTTTTGGAAACCAGGTCCATTCCTACCCAAAAGCCCTGTAAACCAGGCAATCCCTTCATCACAGCAGCACACTTGTTCAGTCTTGTGAGGACATGAGGATCCACAATCTGTAAATATGAGACACTCTTTCTGTATTTCCAATTGAATGATACAAAGTAGCAGTATTTGTTTACCATGGATTCAGAAAAGGTCTTTATAGTATCTGAATCTATTTAATCAAATTGTTTGTATTTGTCTTAGGAGATGTGCTACCTTCTAAGAAAACCACACAATGACAACAGATGCCTGGACACAAGAAAAAGCTGAAGTCTGCTTAGGAAACAGGATCAGACAGGCACATCTTTAAAATAAACAGAAAAATCTGCAGCCTGTGCCTGATCCCCTGCCTTCCTGCTGCTCCTCCTGACCATGAGCCACTGCTCACCCACCATGGGACAAGGAGTAGGTTTGCCAGGCTGTCACCACTTTTCCCTGTCCACACAAAACCTGACTGGGGACATGAGGTGCCCCACAGCCAGGTGGCACAGACATGTAATTCATAGACTCATGAACCAGTTGGAAAGAACAGCCCAATAATTTCACAGGGAGTTTGGGCAAAGAAGGCCCAAGGAGCTCATTCACTTAGGAAACAAAGAAGAGCAGGACTGACTTTTGCAATGCAAGTATTTACACAGGCAGATCATAAATCCAGTGGTTTTAGTTGATCAGTCAAGGGGAATGACTTGGTAAGGCCAGAACAAAAAACAACACTTGGGAAGAGCTTAATTTCATTGTCTGAAGGTTTTTCCGCTGAGTTTAACCAGCCCTGCCCTTCGCTTGTTTAGGCAGCTTTTCTGAGCAACAAAAGACTTTCACACTCCAGCATACATGAGAGATACAATTTTCAGATGCACTGACGAGACACAGGCTTGGCACTGGCCTCCATTTGCACAGACTGAATGTAATTAGGTTCTGGTCACTGGTCTGCGGGCAAACACCAGCTTCCAGTTCACCAATTAATTCATTTTAGCCAGCACAGTGATATCCAAAGTCGACACACTTCCCACTGGGGAAGGGGCATACTTGGAGGTTAAAAGATTGTATTTTATGATTTTTAGAAAATCTTGTGGCACAATATTGGATTCCACAAATACCCAGAATGTGCATCTTTAACCAAACACAATTCTCCTTTCTGTACATCCCAACAAGTGTACAGAGAGTAACTCACACTATTTTTAGGTCTATCAGACATTCATCTCTCACTTCCCTCTGCCCCTATCTCTGCTGGCACCATTTCCTGAGCTTTGCTAACAAGTGCACTAAGCCATACACATGTATATATAAATACAGATTAGATATAAAGACCTTGTGTTTCTGAGCTTTAAGAATACCCCTAAAAATAGACAGTAATTGTGTCTAATATGGAGGACCACTGTTCTTCATATTTCCTTCCTTGCCTTCATTTTGTGTGTATGCTATAAACAATGATTTAACCATCACAAATAATTCAAGTCATTCCAGAAGATATCAGTAATGTAAATTAGACATTTTTCTTCCCATTAATCAGAATTTCCTGTTTTCCACTACTCTTTTAGCCTTGATGCATAATGAATTGAATAAATGTCTTTTGTTTCTTGATCACCTCATACAGTTTGAGCTCAGATTCACAAGTTTGTGCTTCCTAAAGTTTTTAATCCTCATTTCCAAGTGTAATCCTGCACCTCATGCATGATTGGACAACCTACAGCATTTGTTATGAAAGGACCATGGTGACATGTATGGGCCCATAAGTGACATATGTCCTCACATCACTGGCCCTGAGAAGGGTGCAATCCATATTAAATAAAACCCAAAAAACATTTTCAGTAATATTTGCTCAGTTTTAAAAGGTCATTAGAAGGTGAGCAAAGGTTGAGGGAGAACTTTGTGCGATGGATAAAAATAACACAGCACAGATGTAACACTTCTGGTGCATGATCCACCAGGTTTTACAGATATTAATTAAGCCTCACATTTTCCATATGAGGTAGATAAACGCTGTCACTCCCTTGCTTTCAGATCTGTGAAACAAGGCCAGTAAAAGACATGACTCATAAGACATCAGAAGAGCCAAGAGCAAAATTAAAAAAGACTTAGCAGCCAGCCCACATTCTAATAACCAGGATCAATTCAGTCAGTAATGGGATCCCGTGCTCTACTCGTGCAGGGTCAGGTCCCCTTTCCCTTGCCAAAGACAGCAGATTCCTGGCTGTATTCAACTTCCAGTTTTGCATAACTACAAATATTCTGCTACATCTCATTCTTCCAGAGTCCAGTTATCTATAGTTTCCAATATTACTTCTTTTCCTCCTCCTCCTCCCTTACTCCACTGCTTTGATGCTTAACCCTTCAGTTCTTTTCTTTGCAGCACAGCATTATAAGAAACCTCTGCAGAAAGGGAAGCTGCGAACCAAACGATGAACATGTTCGATGTAGAGCCTACAGCTGTGAGAAATTCAATGTTAACAAAAGCCAGCAGGAAAGTGTTTAAATTCTCCCTTCTGTCCTCAGACCTGAATATCAGCAGGGTGTAAGTGGTTCACGGACATTGTACCTCTCATCTTCACCATGGGATGAAATTCCCTTAAACACCACAGTCATATTTCACAGCTTTGGTCTCCATTCCTACCTATTTTCAGTTCTGAGATATATCCAGCAGAAAGTATATCTAATAATAAATAATAAATCATACTCGTGCTAACTTTCAAACACAGCTGTGTACCTGCAAATCCTAAGCCCCGCACCAGGCGCATGGAATCAGAGATGCCACAAGACTCCAGATGAATACGTAATTAAAGGAAGAAGTTCATACAATGATACTCCAAATTTTCTATATTGCTGGGCTTTATATATTATACAAAATAGATAACTAAAATTTCTCTTCCTGTAGTCAGTCAAATATGTTCAAAACTCTGTCCTCGGGACTTTTGAAATTAATCCACTAGCAAGTTGCTTAGGGCAGAAGTCTCAAATAAGTGCAGGCTCATAATCAGAATTACTATAAGGTTAACTGCATATTCAATTATTTTTAAAAAGGTCTCATTTGCCTAAGTTATTAATAAAACATATTTATTTTTTCTATGTTTAACTCTTTGAGACAACTTCGCTGTAAAAAAGAACTCTGTTCCCTTTCAAACACTAACTAAGCAATTGCTAGAAAATGTTTAACTGTAGGATTTGTCCCTGATGCAAACACATCAATATTAGATTGTGTGCTTATAGTCAAAAGAATCAAAATGATGGTGGAAAATGGTGATCCTGGAGATATGAATCCTTTACCTGAGTATCAGGGCAGAATGAGCTCTAGAAGCACTGCTGCTTTATTTCCACAACAAGATGCACTAAAATTATCAGTATCTGAGTAATTTTTAAATTACTGTATTTATATCACATTCCAGCTTGGAGCTGCCATTTGATTCTACACAAATTCAGTGGGTCAAAATAAGTCAAGTCACTTCTTGACCTGTGAGTGAAAGTCCTGCCTCATTAATGAGATGAAAAAGGAAGGTAGGATCACATTTAGACAGGTGTTACAGCAGAATAGGTCTTATGAGCTGGATCCATAGAAATCATTCCACAGCACCAATATTTCAAATGTATCAGGATCAGAGGAAAACAAACTTTCCAAAAAGAACAATAGTTTGGCTTAAAATCAAAACCTGTAACCTGCAGTCTATTAAGTGCCAATGTTCTTGAAATGCTTCCTGTTTTTATGCATACAACCTGCAATTCAAGTGCTATCGTGTAACCAAGATAAGAAGACATCTAAAAGTAAAAGGTATATATATGATGCAGCATACCAGGTGGATTGTGGTTTAAGAACATAAATAAATACAGTCAAGCCATTGCTCATGAAGTATAATTTCAATAATCTGAGTGAATGACCTAGAAAAAGAGAGAACTTGTATGGTGGTAAATATGCTGCTATTCTAAAAGCTCACAGGTTCCTTTAAGACTGACAGCATTGGGAAATCCTGACCTATACCATGCCAAACAGCTTCAGTTCATTCAGACATAACACACTCTGTGATCTCAAGAGGTGTGTTCAGTCGTTTAATACAGTGTCGACCAAGCCCAATTTGCTTTTTCAGTTGAATATTCACTGAATATTATGTTTTACTAAGGTTCTTGTACTGGTGTGCCAGTGCATTGCAGCTGCTTACCACTGACAGCATCTCATTTCTGTGAACACTGAGGCCAGAAATTCATTTCAACACCCTGAGAAAAAAAATAATAGAAAGCTTGGGACCAAACTGTGGTTTGGACAAAAAATTATGAGCTGAGGAGATGTCACTGGAACTGATAATCAGAGTAAACCTGAGATAAGTGACTCTTAAGTGGGTCTCTCCCTCCCTTTGTGTTCAAGACTTCTCACTTTGCACCGAATACCTAATTAGTCAGAAAGAATTTCTTGTTCTGTAGAGGGAGATTTAGATTCCTATTCTTGTGCCAGTGGACAGTCAATTATTTATACAAAACAGAAGAGAGTCAACAGAAGGAACTGTGAATGCCTTGTGCAGCATAATGACCTATGGCTCGGAGGCTATGATGCTCTGGAGGCAGAGGAGAGAGCTGAACCTTATAAAAGCAGGACCAAATCATCTCCTTCTCCCTGGATAATAGAGCTCTTGTGCTGTTTTGCTTTTTTTTTTTTTTTTTTTCCCTGAAATGAGAAGGAATATTTGACCCAAATTCACAAGCAGTTTCCAGGCAACTGAACTTTGCCAGAAGATGTAATGAAGCTCTGAAATGCTATTTGCCATCCCGCTGTAAAAACTTAATGGACTGCAGTCTTACCATGAGGTAAACTAAGGACAGCCAGCTGCCTCTAAAATGAAGGGAGCACAATTATCTGTCAGGGAGGAAACACTAAGTTCTTGCCTCCAGGATGTATTTTCATCTCCAGAGGATAATGATCCAGATCTTGAAGGTGATGGGAATCCTTCTTCCCCACTGTCAAGAACCTTGTTCCCATCTCTGCTGTATGAAATTACTATTCATTCCTTACACTGTCTTAGGACCCAGAATGTATTATCCAGAACCCTCACTGTTTTGATCCTGTGTAAACTGTGGATTTTGGGAAAAAATAAGCATGGATTTCAGAATAGGAGCCACCTTAACCATATTTTTCAATACATGGGGCTCTAAAGTTGTTTTGATGGCTTTTGTAGGACAGCAGTGAAGTACATTTTTCTGTAGCATGAGGAAGACCTTGGTAGAAACAGGAGTGCCTTTCAGTACCTATTCTCCCTAGATGTATGGGTATGAAGACAGTGCTACTTAAAAGGATAATTGCACCCCAGCTCTTTGTTCACACAAGAAATCCCTTTTGATCTTGTGCTTCCTTCTTGCACTGAGAAACACAACAGGGCAACTCATGGCAGAACTGGGTAGCAGCATAAGTAATCCGTAGCATTTAATTTGCCTCATTTTGTTTTTAATTACTGCTAGTAGTCCAGGCCCTAAACAACATTCTTTGCCTTGGAGAACCATTCATTTAGAGAGATGCACTAGCTGGAAGTCATCTAGTGTGCAACTGCACTGACAAGATATTTTAGTGCCTCAGATAACCTGTCATACTATTCCAATCATAAACCAAATTGCAGGGGAAAAACCTAAAGAAATGTATAGGCCAATCAAAGCCAGGAAAAGAGCGATACTTCCTCTCTCAATTTGGACAGTTCATACACATTATACTGTTCATAAAATATCTGGAAAAAAAAGGTATGATATACTGCTTTGAATAAAAATACTTCAGAAAAAATGCTTCCTCCAACTGTTTTTTTACTTTGTGGTTTGAACTATCATATTCCACATTAATATCATTTTACATTTTAATTTTAGTGGTTCTACTGGAGCTGGTAAAGCACATCACCCTTAAGATGAATATCCTGTAATGCTGTGGCTGTTTTGTACATTTATTGCCCCCTGCCATTCAACATGGAGAACACAGGAGAGAAGATATTCTTTTTTCAATTAAATATACAGCTATTTATTTCTTGTGCAGCCAGTATTTCCTTTATGGTCCATCAGATAAAGACGTGGGAAACAGTTTGTGTCCAGATTTGCAAAGCAAAACAGAACCCGGTATGACTGCTGCCTAGTATTCCATTCTTCTGTATGTCACTGTGTGTGAATTTAATTACGGTTCATTAATCCCAAATCCAGTTTCTCATTCATGTCCCCAACAGTGTGGTATCGAGTCATCTCTTATAATTTCAGCATGATGCTCTTAAATCAACGTGGAGTTTTGTATATTAACATGCCCTACAGTCTTTACGTTTTTCCTGATATTTATAAATGGAAACCTGGCACATTATAATTAATAATTTCAGAAGCAAATTTTGAAAAGAAATAAACCAGGATTTTCAAATCTCCTCCCCGAGGACAGAGGCAGTCTGATTAAGTGCTTTGAAAAGTTCCTTTCAGATATCTTATGCAGAAAATGCCCCTGCTGTGTCTGCCCTCTGGTTATTGGTGTCACCTGTAAACAGTTCACTGCCACTGCTGACTCCACTAAACATCTTCTTTGTACTTCAATCTGCATTTTATGTGAACTCTGGAGCTATTAGCCACTAATACCAACAGCATTGCACAGTCTAGGAACGTTTATTGCTCCCCTGCTTAGTTTAATGTTTCTGCCTTAGTACCGTAATATTATTAATAGTCACAAAGTACAATAAAAGAAAATTAAGTGTTTATTTTGTTTAGGCTTTCGCCACTTTACCTGCAGCCTTTTTCCATTACATTTGCACATAAATGAGCATACACTACATTTTTTAGATGCAAATCAGGGTTTAACTCCCCAGTCATATTCTGCTTTCAGTCATCTTCCAGGCCACTTTATTTGTTACTGCAAATTCAAGTATATTATGGTAAAGTTATCCATATGTATATGATATAAATGCATAGCATGCATTTGGTAGCTATTCCCCTTGCTAATAGACTTCATATGTGTATTTTTCCTTCTCCTAAAACAAATATTTTGTAAAAAGTTGGTCTCCTGACAAGACATGACACTGTTTGCAGAACATGCTCACATACCATACGGCCAAAATAGCCTATTTGCTGCTTGCAATGTTGCATTTAAGGTTCTGATGCCTGTTAAGACAGGCATTGACTCAGACATATTTCAAACTGAAGTGCATGAGATCCAGAGACAGTTGCCTTCAAACAGACAATGCAATTCTGAAGTGTCCACTTTCTCAAGAAGCATCAGCTTCCACAGACTGTGTGCTGATAAAAAACAAGCCAAGTCCTATCTGGCCACAGGGATAAAAACTAGAGCACTTCCCACAGATATACACAATTCTGTGTAACAACAGCATTAACCACATTCTTTCCAAAGACCAGCTCGGTACATATGCCTATTAAAGTAACTAAAGTAATTGAAGGTTACGTGGTTAATGAGGATGTAAAACTGCAGCTGCAAAAGGCCTCTTTCTGTACAGCACAGGCTCTGCGTGGCACCGTCGTGGCACAGCCCAGGCATGGCAAAGGCTGTCGGCATCTGAACAGCCACTCTGAGAAGCGCCTGTAGGGAAATAGGATATAAAATACCACTTTTGGAGGCCCACATGTTAAGAGAGTTAAAATTTAACCAGGCCCATAATCTCTTTAGTAGAGAGAATTTAGCCATTTTCCCTGTCTTGATAATTTAGCTGCACACGTTTCCCAGCCAGCTCTGCAGAACATACACAGCCTGGTACAATGGCAGCATGAATTAATGAAGCCACACATTATTTTGGTTGGGAAAGCGCAGGTCCAGGGAAGCCTGATGGTCCCTGATTTCCCAAACCAGTCCTCAGAGTGGCCTCCTGCCAGCCTGGCACGAGCATCAAGTGCTACCGGTCTTCACATCTCAGATTCAGCTCTCTGTGGTGACAGCTTCTCGCTTCTGAGAAGCTTAAGAAAGACAGGAGGTGTCTTACATTTCAGAACTGTCTCTAATTTGACAGCATTTTTCCAGTATTCAGGGGCTCAGATTATATGCCAGGAGACCTGGCCCCACTGAAAAAGTGCTAGGTGCTGTATTCTTGCACTATGAATACAGATTTATAGCCCCAAATTCCTGGACTGAAAGGAGAATGCTTTGAAATGTATACATTTGTTGGGCTATATTCCTCTGTACACATAACTAATTATGAAGCAATTAGTATTATCTCAATACATCTAAACAGGCAAGCAGGGGAAGACAGAACCACTTGTTACAGTGACAAAGAGAATCAGCATTTTCTTATCATAAAAATCCAAATTATCTTGTTTTCTTGTATGTCAGTGTAATTAATCACTGTACTTAGCATTCATAGATAATAACACCCAGTATCTGCTTTGATGAGATACAAACAAGCATATTACGAATCACTTCACATCCAGACCATCTTAATTGCTAAAATTACTGTCTCCATGTCTGCTGCTTCTGCAGCAGCAGTTAACTCCATGGAACAACCGAAACACCCGCGTGCTTTGGCAACCTGTTTAGCTACCGAACTAATATGGCATTAGTCATTCTTACTATGAAGCCATTTTTGTCCTTCACATACAATTCCATCAAGCCAAAGAAGTCCATGGGGTGATGCTGGGCATAAACAAGGGCATAATCAGACTTCCTGTAGCTGGTGACTGAAGGAGTGAAAAACACTGTCAAATTCATTAATTCACTAATCCTATCTAAATAAACCTCTTAACTGGATGGAACACAAAGTGAAATCTTACTTTTAGCTTTAACTGAGTAATAAAATAAAATTTGAAAATAATAAAAAAAAACCCAACCCCAAACCTTTATCAGTTAATTGAGATTGTCCTCAATTATATAAATACAACTGACTAACCTTTAGGGCTTTTCATTAACCAAGGTTCATCAATTCTAATCATCTGACACTCAAATACTCTAATGGCCGTGCCAATGTAATTAAAGTTGCCAATTCTGCTGACAAAGTTCTTAGGTTACAAACACAGTTATCAATGTAGAATAAGTAATATTGTACCACACTGATTTCACAGATACTGTCCTGTCCCATTAGTGGCTTAACTGGTGACAGACATTATTAATGAAATTAATCTTCAAATATGTTCTCATTAGCTTTTGTTCAGAACCGGAAGTAGCCACCGGTCCATAATCCCACACGATATTTTATCATAGTTAAGAAACACAATAGAGTTCTCGTAGAATTAATCATCATCTTTAATCAAAATAATCAAGGCTTTAATCTTCTAAGGGTAATTTGTTTGACCCCATCCTACCAAATACGTTCTCAAACATCCTGATTGAGACTGTGGGCGGGAGGAGAGCCACAGTACAAGAAACAAAACCAGGAGCTGCTTTCTAGTATCTGTTGTACTGCACTGGCATCCATATGCAAGGTATAAAGATTTCTCATGGCTACAGAATAAACTTCTCATTTAAATCATACATTTTCTGCCTAGAAAATGTGCATAAATTAATTTAGATATAAATTCTATTAGAATAATCAGAAACCATTCTACAAGCTACTGTGCAGCTGCAGAGATCCAAGCCAATGCCAGATACTACACACTGGAAAAGTTTCACTGACTTCCATCAGACTGATCACAAGAATAAATTTACCCCCTAGTTCAGATGTGGTTTTTCCTCTTCCAGAATTGCTACAGGATATTTAGGAATGAATTTTCAACAAGAGGTATCCTCTTTCTTCCTTATAGGCAACATGGTATGATTTATCTTTTTTTTTTTTTTTAATAGACCAAGAGGAAAAGGATCAGATGGAACCTTACACTGTATGATAAAACACCTTAAAGCAGTGTGATTTATGGCAAAAGACTGTTGGAGTTTCCAGTATCAAAAAGGAAAGGACAGCCAAACTGGGTCGGGCCAAAGATTCTCAAGCTGGCCAGCAGGAGATGGCAAAAGCAAAATGTAAGAAATGACAAGCGCATATTGTCACACATTCATGGGACACTTCCAGACAGTTCTGGTCTAAATTTCTTCTCTAATAATTCATAAATTCAATTTTCTTCCTTGACTGCTACTGAATATTGAGCTGACATTTTCATTAAACTATCTATAGTAACTACAATGCCTCATTTGTGAGCAATAGTACTTAGCTCACATCTGAATATTTTGAACACTATCATCTAATCACCAATCCCTACAGCAATCATAATTTTTTAAAACTAAAATACTATTGTGCAATACACCTAACCAATAAATACATCCAATGATTGCTTAATAGGTCCCAGACATTCAAAAGCAGAAAGAAAGCAATGTTCTAAGACTGTTGAGAGTTTGGCTTTGGTTCCTTGGGTTTTTCCTTTTTTCCACCAAAACTGCAGAGTGGGCATTAGCTTTATTAACTCACAGGTATTTCCTCATGTTGCCACTCAAGCAATTGATCCCTGGCTTTATGACTATATACCACAAATAGTTATGTGGTAACCAAAAGGAAAACAGAAATAAAATTTTAAAAAGCATTAAGACCTGCTAAATATCATTTTTCATGACCCCATTGAAAGTTATGGATCATTATTTTTTCTGCTCCACTTGCAGAATTTCTTTAGAAGAGAGTTGCAAGCTCACACCTATGTTAAAAGGAAGAAGAAGAATAATACTAATTTACTTATATCTTGTATGAGTTGCTAAGCAATCATTCTGAAAATTCTCATCAAGACTTGAACTAGCCAAGAGTAAACACAGATCTGAAAGCAGGCAAGGTTTAGGTTTGGGGCTTGAGTTTGTCTTTTTTTTTTTAATTTTCACAAATAAATTACTTTGGTACTACATAACTACATATGCATCTACCAACACTAGCTTGGGGCTGCATCAGCTTAGGTCTTAGCTTACCATGAATTACTTTGTGCATTCTCTGTCCTAGAGCCAATCCTGCTCAGCACATCAGCTGTACAGCTATGCTGGACTCAGTAAACCTAGGACTTGCAGACTTAAGCACGTGCTTTTTATGTACTGCAACTAGGCAGGCTGATGTCAAGGAGCAAAGGCACAATGAGAAAGAAATGAAACACATATGAGGGTCTGTAGGAGGGAAGCCTACAGAAACAGTTTGACTCCTAGATTTTTGTTATTTGCTATAAATGTACATTGCCACCTGCATTTCAAGAATATTTGATGCTTTGTAAACCACTGCACAACTGCATCACTCGATCAGTTATATCCAGCTGTCCTCAGACAGACTCATGGGAAGGTATAGGAAAGAGCAGTCTTTACTCAGTCTGAGCAGTGGGACGAGGAGTGGCAGTGAAGTGCAGTGCTGTCTCAGAGAAATCACTAAGAGGTTCAAGTGAGCTACCTGAATAAGTATATGGCAAATTCAAGAAGGCAAGTCTGCTCTCAAAACAGAGCCTCAGTTTTTAACACACAACCACCAGGTTGATACAGATGCTAAACACAATGAAGAATCCTCAAGAGTTGTAGTGTGTCCTGGACATTCCATCGTTCTCAGTTGGGCTGTCAGAAAATGCATGGCTGCAACGCTAGGCACCGAACTTGTCAGCATGGAAAGAAGATCAAAAGCAATGAGAGCGCAATATTGGTTAAAATTATCTCAGTTCTTAGAACTACTTCTTCCCACAAGCTGTATTTAAGGACAAAATTCTGGAAACCCCATTCAGTTCTCACTCAGCTTAACAGGATCTCACCCTCTGAAGTGCCTGGGAATTGTTTTTGAAAGGGGGCTGAACAACATTGTCAACTTTTGGCCCAAAGTCTGCTGGAAACAAGCCACAACCTAGACACAGTTGGCCCTCAGGATATGCTTCCAAAGACCTTGACAAACTTAAAATTAAATTTTAATTATCCCCATTCAACTTGATTTATAAGAATTGTCAATATCTGCGGTTTGAAATAACACATTTTACAACATGATCAGTCAGAGAAAATATTTTCCTAATGACTAAAGGGAGGAAGAGTCTGCAGTGAGTCCAAGAATTATATTATCAATCTTATTTATTATTTTTTTAAACCATAACATGCAAACATTTAGGAGACATTGGTCTGAAACTGGGGTGAAAGGCTGAAGAGTACTGTGTTTTCCTGGTTTTCCAGCAGTCAGATTTAGGAGTCTAATCCTGCAGACACACAAGCCCATCTGAAGTCCCAAGCATTCACAGAGATAATTAATGGCATTTGAATTGCTCAGACACTTTGAACTGTCCATGGAAACATAAAAAAATAATTGCCAATTACTCTTTTTAAATAATTATGATGTGCCAAGAGTTGATCATGTATTCATTTGCACAAAGATTCTTGTGATGCCCTTCCCATCAAGTAAGCTCACCACTATTTTATACCCATAACAAGTCCCACTAAAATATTCAGCTCCCTTTGCTCCTATAGAGTCGCACAGAAAGGGTCACTTTTAAGACTGGACTTTCAAGCTTATCAGCTTCTGGGCAATATTTCCGAAATAAACTGCCATGACTTAAAGGATACCAGTCAGAGCAACAAATAAACTCTCTTTTGCAACTTGGAGCAGTATTTCTAGCCTTCAGGCAATGGCCACTCACAGAACCACAGGCTCGAGTTGTGGTTGTGCCAGGAATTTTCTAAATCAATACTTTCAGGCTGCCCAGAAATCACCTGCTTTCCTGCTTTGAATCTATTTGCTAAGGAATTATTGTGTGTGGCTTTAAACAACAGGAGTTAAAGGGTAGATTAAAAAAAATAGAGCAACTCAATTCATGTGAAATAAGAACTGCCATGCTACAGTGGAAAATAGATCCCAATAATCTCAGCCGAGGAGCTTTCAGAGGCCATAAACCACAGAAATATTGCAGTTACCATCCCTGTCCTGAGTAAATGGCTTGCCAGAAACAAATCCCATCATTTGCAACTATTGTATTGGCAGGTCAGTGTAACAGATGATGGACATATCCTCAATGATTTTTTTTTTCTCTGTATAAAATGCATAAAACTAATATAGGTTTCCGTTTGGATTTTTTTGCAACTTGACTCTAAAATTGCTTCTGCCATGGGTCTGTGAATTCCTGGCCATTGCTTGACTCATTCTTAGCAGCAGTCCCTTCAGCTGAAAAAGACATTATAAGCTTTTGCAAATTCGTTTTCTTTTGGAAGTTACCCTCCTGTAACAACTTCCTAATAAGCTATTTGTTTTTCATAATACCAACTGAATGAAACATTTTGCTCCATGCCTCAAATCTTGCCTCATTTACATTTGTTCATTTGGGCTATAACTAAAATGATCATTGCCTTTCTTTTAAATAATTAATGTGGGTAAAACTTGTTGGTCCTGAATCTCATATACAATGGGAAAAAAAGAGAAATTTCCACCTTTTCTACATTTTAGCCCTCAAAAATACAATCCCTAAAATAACAGCCTTCCTTGCTTAAATTCTTTGTTTGTTTACAAACACAAGCCCAAATACCCATACCACCTGGAAGACTATATCTTAAACCTACTGGCATCTAATACCCAGCCCTAAAGAAAAATTTCTTTTAATAATTACAACACGTAATTTATACAACACTATTTTTCCTCTCCTCTCACCCAGGCAGAAACATGAGAAGGTGAAGAAAAGCTTTGGTGCGAGTTCACTGAAAGCCTCAGGAAGGTGAAGTCTATGGTCCAGTTCAGCTCCAAACTTTTAGCTGAAGTCTCAAGCCTCTGAGAGTAATGCAGCTTTTTGACAGCCTCTTCTACAGTTAGAACCCCAGTTACTGTCCACATATTTGTAACACTGGCAATGGTGATGGGCTCCACACAGGGCTCAAGTAGTTCTGCACAGAACCCATCCTCCCAGATTGCAGGAAGATATGCTCAAGATTACTAATTTTGAGCACAGACTCTTCTACATCCTTGCAAACAATGAAAATCCTCCTGGTTTCTAGGCTGCAAGCCATATCAAAGTCTAGGAGGATGAGTAGGTAAGATTTAAACATAAATTCAGAAACAGAAACTGTTGCTTCAGAGGACAAAGTCTTTAGTAGAAAAGGCATAAAAATATTATGCCATTAGGCATGATGGGATCAGTGGGCTTTAGAGGACTATAGGCAGGGGAAGCCACACTCAGTTTGCATTCCCTAGCCTGTGTGATCTTATGATCGGATAAGAAGGCAGGGTCCTACCCCTGAGTAAGTTTTCCCTGTGCTGGATGTCACAATATTTGACCCTTCTTGAGTCACCTGGAGGAAAAGGCTCTTCATTGCCTTGTCCAGAACTCAGCCCTGCCAGAGTTCTGCCTTGGTGTGGTGCTGGGGTGTAGGAGGAAAAGGAAAAGCACAACCTTCCCGTGGTGGAGCACCCCAGTCTGGGACACAAGGTCATCTCTGCATATCTGGATTACCAGGTCTGCAACCCTGGAAATGTGGATAACTCAAAACCATGGTAGCATTAACACCTACTAATTTTTCTATCATTTGACCTTGAGCATTTCTAGAATGCTGACGATACCATGAAACCTGCCTATCATCCATTATTACAGGGAAGCTTTGTGACTATTATCTTTTTAAGGAGGAGATTTCTACAGAATTGCATCTGTACCTGTATGTTCTCACAGTCCAAGGTTCATTAATTCAACAGTAAATTTATCCTTTTGTAAAAATTATACTCAAGAAGCTACTCTTTGAATAGAAATAACATTTCATAAGAAGTAATCTCCACAGGGAAGCCAGCGACTAGCTGATCATTTGTATTCATCTGCTAAAATTATGAAACTATGAGCTTGATTGAAAAGAAATCTAAGACATAAAAATATGTTTGGAAAACAAATTTTGGTTTCTTATAACGTTTTATCAACACTGAAAATATAATAATGCAATATAGAGTTTAAATCTTCAACTGCATAACATCATCCAAAGAAAGATGGTGTTTTAGCAAACAGCCATCTCAGGATCTGTACCCAGAATTGGTTGTGAAATTATTTTTTTAAAAATGGAGTTTTTCAACTATAGGTTTAATTGAAAGTTTTTAAACTATAAGTTAAAAGCATCTTTCCAACTAATCATTATGCCTCTTCCATGGACAATAACAAGTTTTTCCAGAACAATATCCTGGTGAAACAGTAGGAGGTAGATTTGCTGCATGTATCTTTCAATTCTGTACCAGAAAACAAAAAAATGAGAAATGTTTTATTAGATACAGATGCCCTCTTCAGAGACATGGGAAGGATCTTTAGTGAAGAACCTGGACCAAAGCTAGGAGTGGCATCCCCTGACACAATATCCACACAAATAGGTTCTGAAACACAAGGAAGAAAAGTCTTCCTTGAGTTTTGTGATTGCTTTATTCCGTAAGAAGTAAGATCAGCAAATAATCAAGTCAAGAAGAGAGGAATGGATCATATGAATGGCGAAGCTGAGTTTTCTCTTGTGGAAGTCAATGTCATATATGTATTAATTCACAGCAGAAATGCCACAGGAGAGGGGGTTCCAGGGACAACTTCACCCTAACATAGAGCATCCTTGCTCCATTTATTTCCTTTTAGGATAATAGGGAGTAAACCACTATGGGATACTTAATTACAGAGAAGAAAACAGAAAGTTCTGATACACTGCACTGCATTTAACCCCATATAAGGGCTTCTGGGGGTGTCCCTCTGTGGGGATTGAAGTTACCAGTCAAAGAACAAGTCACCATCATGACTCCTGAGCCTGTGAGTCACTTGGACAGTGCTTACCACAGAAAGGCAACGTGCCATTGCAACAGCATGTACACAACGCACACATGCATGAACAGGGCTTCTTCTGGCCTTGAAGTATCTAGTCCAGATTTCAACTCCCGGGCTATTGGCTTGGCATCAGGCTGTCAGTTGTACAGCCTCAGATGGTAACCTCTGTTTTTCTGCTAACTCAGTACCTTCTGTTCCCAGGCAATGGAGGTTGGATTTTTACGGGAGTTATGAATTATTGGATATATGTCAGGAAGTTTTTTTAAGGAACTTCAGGAGATGAATAGGAGGTAATTGTAAAGAAGAAGAAAAAAATTAGATTGATTTATGTTTGACTCAAAATTATCTCCTTCAATTAGACTTTTTACCATTTTCTATGGAATTACATCCTATAAATACGTCAAATGCAATTGCAGACATTTTCAGTGCAAATACGAAGTGATCTAAGCAATGATAAATTAGTTTTTAATTTTCTGTTAAATCAATTGGACAGGTCACGACAAATACATAAGATCCCACACTCCCTTCAAGGGGCACAGTAAGAACAACTTGTCATTACTCTCCTGTGTGCTTTGCCTCTCTCTCACAAAGCTACAAGAAGTGCCCCAGGTGTCTGGGATAGAGAAGCATGCCATGAACAGCAGCTCTGAGTCCCTGGCAATCCCTCCAACCCAGAGCTGAATCCCACTTGAGCAAACAGGATTACTTAATGCCAAAACAGCTTTTCTGAGCCCCAGCAGCTCCAGCCTGGATGGATATAAAAGGTAGCACGGCCAAACACAGAAGTGGGGCTGTACACTCACTGGACTGTAACTAGCACAGGGCTGAAGATACCCAGGCCAAGAGAGACCAGGATTTCTCATGGCTTCCCACCACCACCAACCCCACCCGGCTTTCACCCATGCCACATCTCTTCAATCCTTGCAGCTGAAAGTGGGAAACCTCTGCAGGACATGGGGAACCCAGCATCCACACCTCTTGGGATGCCATCTCTACCAGAGCAGAGAGATTGTAGAATGCGAGAGGATTTTCCAGCCTGTGATTTGCAAAACCTTTTACCACACACAGGAACACATGGAGCATGCAAGGAACCAGAAATGACACTGCTGCTTATTCTCTTCAGTGTGTGGAATATCACACTTCTGACAGACCCAGAGGAGCAGATCCATAGAGTGGCTCCACGTACCACCCATTCGTTTGATTTTCATTTCACCCTTAGATATCAGCTATTACTTCTAGAATTCCCAGTCTAACACATAAGCTTTATGAGCAATACTATCTCTTCAAATGAGACAATATCAAGGATTTGGTGCCAAACCTACCAGCTTTACCAGTGAAACAGTCCTTTGCCACTGCCACACATACCTTGTATGAATACAAGGCATTTAACAGAAAGCTATGCTTTGTCTTTTGCAGAGTAATTTCTTCTTTTGTCAACAGCACTGACTGCTGAGTGGAGGATAATCTAAAACTTTTCACTTCAGCTTTCAGTTTTTCTAACCTTATACAATTGCTACAGTCATGTCTCAGTGGATATCAGTTGAATATAAATGTTTTTGCTTACCTAGAGGGCAAAAAAAAAAAAAAAGAGAAACAGAATATAGCTTTTCAAGAGAAATATTATAGCCATTAGTTCCACAAACACACTGTAGCTAACTCAGAACCAAATTCTGCCCTCAAAAAATGATGTGTCATTTATAATTATATGTATGAGTGTACATACAGAAAATGAAGGGGACAGATGGAATATGAGAGGACAGTCTAGCCCCTGAGTTTTATAAAGAAATGTCTGTCTCAGGTGTCTGAATGTTGTGGAGATCTATTATATTGTTACAGTTGTTTAGCAAGACTTAGAGTGTATTGCAAATGGAATTCATCAACAAAATATTTTAATTATTTTACAAAAAAAAAGTTAGGGTTTATTTTTAATTTTTATTTTGACTTTTCATTTTAATTCAAAATGCTTCTACATGTTCTAGCTGTCAACACTGGTTAAAATGAAACAGGCAAGCAGGAGATCTGAACCAATTTTAGCATACTTATATTACAAAAAGTGTTTAACTTCAAAATAGCTAATAGGACCCTGGTACAATATTCATATCTTGCACTTCCATTTAAAAGTGATTCACAAATCCTTGTGGGTTAAGCATTACTATTTCTGTATTATGGAAAGACTAGCTAAAAATTTGGTGTCAGAATAAGCTCCTAGCTTGTATTTGTGTGCTAACTCCATTCGTTCTCTTTGAAGAAACCTCCCATTTCAGCACATGTTCACATAATTTATACCAGCTCTCCTAGGAAAAGGTAATTTCTGTGATTTCTGTGTCATGTGTTAATGGCACAACCACCCAGTGGATTCAAATATTGCAAGTAGATTTTGGAAAGAAATGTCTCTGCACACATTTTAGAATTTTCCTGTGCTAAACTGGGAAATGACAGAGACCAGTATAAATAAAATCTGATGCTTTTCAGTAATAAATTTTATAATTAAACCGGCATTTTATAAGAGAAAGAAAAAAAAATCCTTTTATTCTAATGGATGCAAACCAAAGTGCTAAAGGCATCTATCTGAGTCATCATGTGGTCTGCACTGGTTGGGACAGCTCTCAAAAACAGGTTCCCAGTTCTTCCTTGTAATGCTTCTCTGACTTGGAAAATCCACAGTTAAAAATCAAAATGTGGGTTTTCCCATCTTCCCCTCTTGAGTATTGGCCCTAATGTGAAGAACGTGATGCAACATGTTGGCCTGTTTCAAACATCCCATTTTTTTTCTTCCTTTTGCCTTTTTTCTTTTATTTGTACCAGATCACCTTGGCCTTTTATAGACTGGTGTGAAAATTCCATTGGGATTCCAGAAGCAATAGCAAAGCACATGCAATGCACGGTGATATAGCTCTAAAAATTGCTGGAGGACCAGCACAGTGAGGATAGTGAATCAAAAGACACATATTCTTCAAGGTTTCATCATGACAGTCCTACACTGAAGGCATGAGAAAACTCAGGTGAGTCACAACATGCTATAACATTTATCATAAACCAATGTTATTAATGCAACCAGACAAGTCACAATCTGATGTGTTAGTCAGGAGAGAACAGCAACAGACAGATTTTCTACAAACCAGCCTAAACCAAAATAAACATAAAAGTATCTTTGTTCTTTGAAAAAAATCACCTGCCAGTCATTTATTTTTTTTTTTTAATAATTCTTGGTTCTAAATTATTTTTTTGAGAACAGCATTTTTCTGCAGACGAAAGGTCAGAGGAATTTTAGAGCTGGGACATTTCCGTTAAAAGTACACTGGCTCTTTCCTCTATCCCCAATGTCAGGGAAGGGAAAAGAGCTCAGGCCAATTGGCTGCTGCAATAGATGGCCAAAAAATTCTGCCTTGGTTCTTCCCCTAACTGCCCTTGCTCCCCTTCACACCACCTCTCTGGCTGCTTTTCATACACTGCTTCCAGCTGCTCTTCCTGTGCTGCTTCCACTGGGATTGATGGAAGTTTGTCCATGTGTCAAATTGTTGGTAGTCACTTCTAATCATAAAACAGAAGTCACATACCGTAATGATACTCTGTCCTCCGGAGCACTCTCACAAGATTTCAGAGCACTCCAGAAAAGGTAGAAACTATCAGCCTCAAGTGATGAAACTGAGACACAGCACAAGCCACAGTAGCAGGGGAGCCATTACTGGAAGAAGCCACTAATTGCTGGCTTCTCTTTTTCACCACCATTCCACACACCATCTTTGAAAAGTTATGCCAGATCTTGCTTTCCCTGGTTGATGACTTGCAAAGAATAAACTGCTGCAAATCTCTTTTCCCTCTGAGAATCTCACTAGTGATAATGTGGTCTCACAGCATTACAGAGCTGAATAACAAGGAGAGGTAATACCAGGGCATGACACCGAAATCGAGTTCCTGATACTTAACCCTCTAGAACTGCAGAAGTACTAGATTTCATAGGCATCAGGACCATCATTATCTGCCAGTGTGACCTCCTGCATAATGGAGGCCACAGAATTTCACTCAGTAAGGCGGTCAGTAGAGGGGACTAATAAGGGATGTTTGATTCTGCCTGCTAAAGCAGCTCTTGAGACTACTGAGGCAGTGCTTGAAAGGAAGGTTATCTGTTGAGTGCTCCATTTCAGACAGTAAAAGCTAGGTTAACTCTGTTCTCTGCAAATATAGAAACCAGCATACTTCATTTACAACCATTTATCCTCATTTACCTCCTCATTCATCAACTCTTACATCCTGCAGCCCTGAGTGACTGTCCAGCTACGCAGCAGATTTAAGTACATCTAACCACAGTCCAGCTAAATACTGTACTATTTGTCAAGGGGATGAGCCCATCTCCCTTCTCATATACACTTTTCTATGGTCTATTTTAGATTTTTTTGCACAAACATATACCATGAGCTCAGAAGTTCTGTCAGCAATTCACAGGTGGCCTCAATCATATAAGCAGCTTTAGTAAGGTTTGAGGACTGACAGGAGATGTTAGGCATCTCTGCTATGACTTGGAGCATCTCAATTCCATAGTGTTGAATCAGGGTTAGCCTTATTATCCTTGTTTTGCCTGGGATAAAGTTAATTTTCTTTCTAATAGCTGGTTTAGTCCTGTTTTGGGGATTTAAGGTGAGAATAATGCAATAATAATACACTGATGTTTTACTTGTTGCTAAGTAGTGCTGACAATAAGATAAGGACTTTCCAGTTTCCCATGCCCGGCTAGTGAGATTTTGGGTGCACAAGAAGTTGTGAGGGGACACAGCTGAGACAGCTGATCCCAAGTGACTGAGGAGATATTCCTTACCATATGGCATCATGCTCAGCATACAAACTAGTGGGGAGTTGGCTGGGGCATGGTGATTGCTGCTTGGGGACATGGGCAGGCACGTGGTGAGCATTTGCTTTTTCATTTGTATCACCTGTCTGTCTTTGGTTTTGTTTCTCTTGTAATTATTTTCCTTTTCACTACAGATTATCATCATCATTGTAATTATTAAGCTGTTCTTATCTCTATCCATGAGTTTTCTCACTTTTACCCCTGTGTTATTCTTTCCCATCCCAACCTGGAGAAGAGTGAGCAAGCGGCTGTGTGGTGCTTATTGCTGGCTGGGGTTATATCCACAACACTAGTGCAGAGACAATGGGCAGTGCCTAACACCATTTGGGAGTTGGGGACTGACAGAAAATGCAAGAACAGCACCTGGAAACTCCATTTACATATAATGTTGATGCCATATGTAACAAAAAAAATGCAACTTAAAGAGTAAAATTTATTCAAGACAGAGTTCTGAGGCTGGACCCAATACCTGTCTGTTTTCCAGTGTTGAAAACATTTGTTATTTGTCATTAACAAAAAGTAAACTGTGTGTTATTCAGTTACAGAAAGAGCAAAGGATCAAAACATGGCTGGATTGCAGCACACACTGTCTTTTCTTACTGCTGTTCACTAGTTCTGTGCCGCCTAGAAACCTCAGTAGGGAAGAGGAAGAAAATGGAGGAAAAGAGTCTTTGAAAAGAAGTTTGGCAAATCTTTTTTATCTTGAATACAAGAAAAACATCATTCTAAAAAACACTGTAGAAACCTTGCTTCAAGATTTACTTTTATCCTTATTTATAGGGAAAAAACAGTGGTGAAAGAGCAGAATGAGAAACAAGAAAACACTAATAGCATCAAATTTACAGCAGAGGCATCACAGTAGAAAGCACAGCAGTATCTCCTTCCATCAGCAAGTACACAGACAAAGTGGCCACGATAAACAGTCCAGAACATGGGCCAATTTCTCAGTTAGAAAATTCACCGTGAGCTGGAAGTTGTCTGCATTTTAAGCAAATGAACAGTAGCCTGGTGTAACACCACAACATAAGGTCTCTCTTGCAGAGCTTTCCTAATTACCATTTGGGAGTTTTTTCTCCACCATTTCACCATGAGGCCAGACTGGGGATGTTTGCTAGTTACAGGAACAACAGAAGAGTGTGTTCACCAAACACCCTGTGTCCCAAAGCTGTGGGGAGAACATCCATATGAAAGCACAGAATCACAATGCATTAAGGGTTGGAAGGGACCTTGAAAGATCATCTAGTCCAACCTCACACCCCCCACACCCCGCCCTGTCAAAGATCATCTAGATCAGGTCATACAGGAACACATCCAGGTGGGATTTGAATGTCTCTAGAGAAGTAGACTCCACAACCTCTCTGAGCAGCCTGTTCCAGTGCTCTGTCACCCTCACAGTAAAAACGTTTTTCTTTATATTCACGTGGAACTTCCTCTGCTCCAGCTTGAACCCATTGCCCCTTGTCCTATCACAGGCCATCCCTGAGAAGAGCCTGGCTCCATCTTCCTCTTCAGGGCGTTCCTGTGAATACTTAATTTCACTTCTTTTCAGACAGGCCTTGATGATAACTGGTCATGCCTCAGGCCTCCTAATTTGACCAAATGTTGCATTCTACCATATCAAATGTGCCTCCCGTGTAACTCACGAGGTTGTACTCGTCCGGAAAATTGTAACTTAATGATATTTAAAATGCTTTATATGTGTGGAAGTGCTGCAGCTGTACGAAGGTGGCTTTCCCCTCCACACCATTATACCGTCTGCGCTCTGTGTACGCCCATTTGGCAGGAATTGTTTTGAGTTGATGGTTTATTAGCCATTTGCCGTTCAAAAGCCCACACACAGACGCTTGATGTTTTCTTTTCTTTTCCTGATGGCTTTCACACATGAAGCTGTAAGGACATGACAATTAATCAAATGAAACTATTGCACACTAACTCCTCGAGCGTCCCAAGCAAAGGCACCATGCAGCTGCTTGCTGTGGTCAGTGCTGCTTCGGGCAACCTGCCGTCTCTGTGCTTCCTCCGCTTGCAAAATAGGTCAGGCGTTCAAACGCTCCAGTCCCATCCCTTGTGTGCATCCCAGAACAGAGCTCACTCTCCAGATAAACCCTTCTAATTTAAATCTTAAACACTTTTAAGAAGATTGGAAATATCTGTAACACAAGAACTTTCCTCGTGAAACTGTAGTGGGATTCCCAGCAGATAAGCATCTTTGATTCTACTGGATGGATTTAGACCCAATTTTAACCATTTTGCCCTCCAGTAGTTCTTATTGACAACACAGCTAAAGTCTCCTTTAACCTCATCAGTTCTGGTTTAACTCTGAATCCAGAGACTAATTTCCATTATGTGTTCCATTGTTTCAGCTATAACACATTAATATGGTAAATAAATACAGCAAATAAATGAAAAATAATTTCTGATTTTAAAACTATGCTCATTAACTTATCTATTATACCATTAGAGGAAAAAATATTGTGGAGTGTTGTACTTGTTACATCCACTTTGTCAAAACATTAGGTTTAAAATGCAAGTGCTTACAGAATCATATTATGAGTGCAATTTCTTTTCCTGCAGTTTCATCTTTTGTGAAGCTGAAGATCCAGCTTTTGTAGCAAGGACAGTCATTATATTTCTGAACAAACAGAATTCATTCAGTGACAGGTTTATTGCTTGTTTATCTCAAGAATATTTGCTACAATGGACATCAGAGAAAATTGCAAAAAACTGAAATATTGAATGTGTTTTGAATTGCATTATACAGAAGTCTAAAGCTGGAGTGGTATTTGATTAAAAAAATGTTCTCAACTCACATTGTCACATCCACGTAGGATGTTTGGGTTCACTACAAAAAAAACTGAATCTTATTTGTTTTCTGTCAATATTTTTGGTTGACTAAAGAAAGGCTTGAATTTTCTTGACATCATAATTTGATTGTATCCTAGGTTCCACACAGAACTGAATAGCTCTGCTTGCTTGGACTGCCATTGTTATTGCTTTAGAAGTTTACAGACACGAGGAGTGGAGTGTAAATTTGGCAAAGCTGTGGGATATAGAAATGTCGCACTTCAAAATATCCCTCAAAATGCTTTTTCAAAATGGCAGGATTAGGGAAAAAGGTCGCAGTTTTGACATTATTTACAGTCAAGCTGCTCAGATAACTTATGGAAAAAGCAGCCACAAGACTTACTATACCCACAACCACCCATCATTGTGATATATGTTATGGTGAAAAGATAAGCCCAGCTTCAGTGGGGGGAATGGCTGAGATGAGAAATGCTGGGTCCTACGTGTGCCAGCATTTCAACCTGTAAACTCCCCAACCGTGAACAGTTAAGAGTCAATCTAAGGTCTCTCCCTAAATACTGTAATCTCCTGCCCACAGCAGAAGAACTGCAGATTGTGAGAGTACTAAATCAGGGAAGAGACAATGCAAACTTTAAATGAACAAGAGATTTCGAGAGGTTTTAGAGAAGCTAATTCTGTTTCCCACTAGAAAATGAAATTTCTTACCTGACTGGGATACAAAAAAGCAAACTCTGAATGGTCTGTCCTTGTACTTTAACTGAGTATAATTCACCTTGTAATTTCTCTGGCATCCCTTAGAACAGATTTCAATGGGTGTCTGGGCAGCACTGCTACACAAGCTCTCTGAGAAGTACCAGCAGAGCATGCCAATGCAACGCTACACCAACCACTGTATAGCCAAAGCTTTTGGCTCAGATGTAAATACACTTTCCCTGCCCTGGATCCTTTCTTAGTTCTCCCACCATCAAAGATGAGCCTGGATAAATGATCATGGTATGTTAATTCCTTAGACAATCACCTCCATTTGCAAGTCACAGATGAGCAAATCCTCTCTTCTACCCGCTCTGCAGTGTTTTGAAAAGCTGAACTTCTGCAGCAGCAAGTCAGCCCTAAGAAAGAGCTGCACACTCAAAGGCAGCACAGGGTACCTATCAGCAGCAACATGTTTGAAGGAAGAGCTGAAGGCAATATTTAGATGGAAAAAAATCTGAGGCTGAGCTGGAGATGTTTATGTGGGGTGAGTCAAACTCCACTCAAAGTCACAGAATAACAAATTGTAACACTATCTGACTTGAAAGGATTTAAAAAAAAATATTTTTTTTACATTATTTTGTTCTGGAACTTGTAATAACCTGACATTTCTTCAAATATAAAAATTGAAGTACAAAGAGTCCAATTAAGTAATCCTGAGATGATGAAACAAGCCAGGTGCGGCAAGAAAATTCAAATTAACACTCATCTCAAGCTTCAAATCAAGTGTCAGTTTGTTCCTTTTTATTTTAATTTATTGTAGTCAACATTAGTTAAAGCTGGAGACATTTGTTCTCTTCCTAATGATATACACATAACTCCCACTTACATCCCTTTGCTCCTTCCAATTAAGAACTTCTTCTGAACATTTCAGCTAGAAGGCTTATCTGGCACAGATTATTCACTGTATCATATGGATTCGGGTTCTTATGTCTGCAAGCTCTTTAGAGCAGCAATTTGTTCTTTGTTTAGCATATTTTGCAGTGTACAGTGCTAAATAAGCTTAGGGAGTGCTATTCACCGAGGCATGTTTGTGCTCACTGGAGTCAGCGTTGCCTCGTGCCGTGCTGCTTCCGTCTGTGCAAAACCCCTCTCCAATACGATGCATAAAATCTGGGCTGCCTCTAAGTCAATCTGTTTCTTAGGGAAATCTTCAGACTAAACACACAGAAATTAATGGGTCTGAGAAGCGCTGTCGGTGGAAAGGCAGCATGCTCTATATTGCCTTGCTATTCCCCAAGTACACAACAGGAGCATCAGCTCCCTGCTTATCTCCTCTGCACAACTAATTGCTTTCCTTACCACCTGGTTCTGACACATCTTGGGCGCTCACTGGGAATATGTAACACCACCACACCAGTTTCCTGACTCGTTAAATTCAGCACAGCTTGTCCAAGTTAACCACATCATCACTACATTCTCTCTTTACTGCATAGTGTTACTAAAAGAAACTTTGGAAAGAATAAAGACCGGGTCTTTTTCCTAGAACCACAGAGCAGGGTCCCCTCACAGAAGCAGCACACAGGATGTTTTATAAAAGCATCACATCTGTTTATCTCCCAGCTCTGTCCTGTGAAATCTGGGGCTCTCTGAAGAGGTAAAACAGATAGGAAATAGGTGCTTGCAGCTGCCATGGTGTCCGTGGGATGGGAGAGGGCTACAGAGCTGCCTCTTTTCCCCTTCAGGAGTCTGAGCTGGTTTTACCAGCAAACTGCATGTGAACAGGGCATGGTCAGGTCAAGTTTATGGGCAACTAAACCAGAACCATCCGATGTGGCATGTGCCCTTCCAACACAGACACATGTCTGGTATCAACTTCGCAAATGCTGTTATGCTGAATTAATTTTGACTCCTTCTTTCTCCTGTGTTCAGCTAGTAAGTAGCACCATGGCTCTGGACTGGAGAGGGCATGGACACCACAGGCATGGCCAAGAGCTATTACTGCAACACACAGTCATGGAGTTTATTTCCTTTAAAGAGTAGCAAAAAATTTGGGCTTTGAAAAATCACATGCCCTCTGTGAGAAAAAAAAAAGCTTTTCTCCAAGAAAACATAGGGAATCTCTTCAGTTTTCTATAAGTAAAGCTTTCTAATTATTACTGTTAAGTGAATTGGAAATGGATAATTAGTAATTTTCACCCTTCATAGGTTTCCCCTGAAGGAAAGAGTAACACATCTTACATCTCATGTGACACCTGTCCTCCTGATTCATACATCAGAGACAGAGAAAGGGATCTTTAGATAAGCCACCTCAAGTTGTTAGGACTGTGTAGCCAAGGGGTGAAAATATTCATGCTCCCAGTTGACTGATAGAGCAGAGGACTTGTAATACCTACAGGTTGTAAGACTTTTGAACCCATACTGAATCCCTAGGATGACTGGAAGGATACTTAGACTGAACACTTGATTTCTGAAGTTGCTATACAATCCAAGCAATCTATTCAAAACACTGAAGAGGCTTAAGTGCTTAAGCTATTGAGACTCCTTTCTCTGATAAGAGGTCCATGAAAACCAGAGACAGGAATATGCTGATGAGATTTCCACTAAGAGAAAAAAGTGATTTTGCAGAGCTACAGGGCCAGGCTCCTACCTTCACTTGGACCAACATCAGCCTGTAGAAACTTCACTGGCCTGTCCTTCATGGAACAGCATCAAACCTTCAACAGCTTTAGCCAAAGGAAATGTTTCAGGTTTCTAGTCTGCTGACACAATTTTAGTCACACTTGCTTGACTGTTAAGATCTTCATCACAGATGATTCCAACTTAGAATACACTGAAATAGCTTGATTATCAAGGGGCAATGGTCACAAGTTGGACCACAGGAAGTTCTGAACTGATATGCAAAAGAACTTCTTCACGGTGAGGTTGACTGAGCACTGGAACAGGCTGCTCAGAGGGGTTGTGGAGTCTCCTTCTCTGGAGACATTCAAGACCCATCTGGACACCTACCTGTGTGACCTGCTCTAGGGAACCTGCTTTGGCAGGGGGCTTGCACTGGATGATCTCTGGAGGTCCCTTCCAACCCCTACAATTCTGTGAGTCTGTGATCATCAGTGCCAATTTATATCCCATCAGGGCTTGGTTCACTGACTTTCTTCAAATTGTTCTCAATTTATTCGGAAGCTTATGGAGTGAAATCAGGCCCTGTCTCTTCTTTACACTGAAGCTGCAAGCCTAATTTTGAAAAGGAAGTTGACAGAAAAGTTCTTCCGCAATATGTAGATTAGCAAGGCAGAAAGTGTGCCAGTTAGCATTAAACTTAACTGTCCTCCCCTCCTTCTGCCTGTCTTAACCTACCATATCATTTAACCTACTCTTTAAATAAACAAGAACTGGTTTTGGTTGCATATTTTATCTCTCAATTGCTTCTGGTGCTCCAAGATCTCATTAAAAATATTTTAAACATATATACTTTCTATATGTTTATATGTTCCCTATCTTGCCTATAGGGTTTGATAGTTTCCTAAAATTTTACATATGGTTGTATATGAATGAAAATAAGAGCAAGTTCAAAGCCCAAGCAGTGTGCTTGGGAGGTTGTATTTTAATAAGCATAACAGGCAGTGATAAAAAGACTTATCAGTCTCCAGTCCTAAAGGAAGAAAAGGGCTGCAATTACAAACCAAGCAGCCAAAACAAGGTAAACAAGACCTAGGTTTTCTCTTATTTATTTGCAACAAAATTTCTCCCCTTTTCCTGCCACTTTCAAATATAGTGCATCTCTCTTTTCACCTGCATCTCCAAACTTCTGTGCATTGAGACTTCTCCCAAAATATGTCCAAAGTTTTAACCTTAATGTGAGAAAAAGGAACTTAATATTGGTTGCAGTATTAAGCTTCTAAACCACTGGAGTGCACATAACAAAACACAGATCCCACCAGCCTCCTATTGAGTTGGTGACCTGCAGTACATGAGTCTTTGCTGAAGTAACTTTTATCTGTGAAGAACAGAGCAAAAAAATCTTAGATATATTTCCTGTAAGCCTGACCTTTTTGGAAGTTTAAAAGAGTCAGTGCTATTCCTCTATTAATATAATTTTTAAGATTATCTCATAGTCCTGAAATACTTAAAGGATTTATTTTTAATTAATCTTAATGTATAAATGAATTAACTAATATAATTGCTCATTTCAGAAAGTTAATTCTGTGCTCAAAAGAGTAGATGCTGTAATTTTGGTGCCACATAAAGTATTCTTTATACATAATAAAGTAGTTCTAAATGTCAGATTCACATTAGCAAAGTTTTGGCAGATGAGAAACACTTTGATCTGTGCATAATTACAAATCTTTACCTTGGCATGGTAGGTAAGGCTTGTACTTCTAAAGCTAACGACTCCCTCCCAAACACGTCTTTGCAATTGCAGTTTCTAGAGAGGTGAAGGCTTACTGGTTAGGGCTTCCAAAGGAACTGGTGACTTAGGATGTTTGAGAGTTCAGTGTCCCCCTTCCTGGGACCTGTGTTTCAAGATTTCCTACATTTCTGTAAATAAACTACCCAGAAGTGAATGCCCAAAGCAAGACACCTGCAGTCACCAGTCAGGTGAAAATCAGGACAACTAAGCAATTATAAATCAAAGTTTAATTTAGTTGTTAAACATTAGTTATAAACCTAGTGAATGCAAATCAATGTAATTAGTTTGAATCACGTAGTCTCCATCAAAGGAGCTTCCCAGGTCATCTAGGACTGACTTTGAAAGCAAACAGAGTTTCTGCACCAGAGGGAAATGGGAACCTGATGACACCAGCAGTGTCGGACCCCCTCGAGGATAGTGAGCGAAGGTTGTGAGACAAACCCCTGCAGTGATGTATGTGGTGCTCATAAAGCTCATCCAACACTGGGATACTCCGAGACACAGGCACACAGGGACTGAAGCATACTTAAAACTTTCCATGTTTAAACAATGCCACATTCAAAACCAACTCACTGCCTTGTGTAAGTGGGGTGTGTGGCTTTCTGGATATGTTAAACTGCACGTCCTTTAGCACATACAGTGAATTTTGCACAAACTTCAGAATCCCTTGTAGCAGCCAGTCTGGGAGGCTGTGAGCCAGCTACTGCAATAATTCAACTTGTGCTGTTATCCAGACATAAATCAAACCCTCTGCGTCCTGCTGAGACAGCAAGACCTGAGCTTTTGCAGAATTTCTACGCCGATAAAAAAAAAATAAAAAAAGCCTTGACAATTGTAGTTGATGTGGTACTCAAAGGAAAGCTTGATGTCGCAGATGAAAGTGAGATTACAAGGTGCTTGGGAAAGTAAATAACAATCCCATCAAACACAACCATACATGGAAGGGGGTTAGGAGGAACCTGCTGCTTAGCTGGTGACAACCAGCATGATTCAATATCACAAGACGATCCAATTTACAGAGACAAAACATGAGAGAAAACTCCTATCCAACCCACAGTAACAGCAGGAGAAAGACGTCTGAGATACTAGCTGATAACTAAAAGCAGTTTGAATGAAAATAGCTATGGAATAAACAGAGGATGTTAGCTGGATTCTTGTCTAAGATACACATCAGGAAGAAGTCCATCAGGGTTCCCGGTGTTTAAAGGGATCCAAAAGCCACGAATGAAATAAGACGCAAACATGAACAACGTCAGATTCTGTCACCTTAACCGACATAGAGCACACACTTTCCTGTCTGAGATAGCTAAGCAGCGCCCCTGAGGTTTCTGCTTTGTGGAAGAAGGCAATAGATCAATAGATTGGCTATAAGTAAAAGCATCTTCCTGTATGGCTTCAGTAAAGCTACTCAGAAATTTTCTATTGACTACTCTAGAGGAGAAGTTGGAAAATAAATAGTACTTCAAAAACCTGCTTCAATACACCACAGAGTGAATAATACACGAGGCAAAACCAGATTGGTAGAGCCATGTCCCATATGTGTACATCGCCAAAGACACATAGGAGCCTCTGAACAACTGCATGTTGGTTTGGGATTCAGCGCAAGAAACCACTACGCTGAAACACGATCATATCGCCAGTTATCTTTGCCAAAACTCATAAATTCAAGGAAAGGGAAAACATATTGGGTGTCTGGAAACAGTGGAGGTAATTTTTCCCTTCAGACCTGCTGGAGATTTTCACTATAATGAAAAACTCTGAGGTATTATTAGAGAAATAAGTTGGGAAACTGTTTCCCAGGCAAAATTACTTGGATCCGCATTGCACACTATAAAAAATATCCATGGAAATCATAAAAACTCTCTGGATTTGCACTCTTAGCTTCCCATAAAGCCAGCTGTTGATACCCAATTATTCTAAATGCTTTGCAATGATCCCAGCTCTCTTCCTATCTGGGTCAAGCCAGGCCCTAAAAGCAAAAGCAGAGAGGCAAGCTGAGAGGCAGGAGAACAGGAGTAGGTAGGAATGAACTGTGAGCAGAGCCATTCACAGCAATTAGAGCTCGACATGCACTTACAGACTCCCTAGAAAAGAAAAATGTCTGGTATTGGAGTATCTACCCTTGAACGTCCCTGCCTCCGGGGGTGCGAGCAAAAGACATATTTACACGGCACAGTTTTATGTAGCGCTGTTGACAGGACGAAGGAGAGTATTTTCCATGTGAAAGATTTACCCACTTCTTTGGCATGGTGTTTAACCAGAAAATGCTATTCCACAAAAGCAAAAGATAGAGCTACTTAGCTGAAATTTTCAGTAAGCCAGACTTTGCTTTTATTTTTTTCTTTCAAAATTGTAAACTCATGAAGTAGAACAGTGCTTTTAGTGTACATCCTCTATTATAGCTATACCATTAATTGAGCAAGTGGGATAAAAGTATAAAACATATATAAATTGAAAACCAGGATTTTCCAACTGGGGGGACTGGGCCTAAACCAAATACCTAAAGCTCAGAATTTTTAACACAGACTAGCAATTGCAGTTTGCAGACACCCGAAAACTATCCCACATTCACTGGAAGTCAAGAAAATAAGCAAAACTCAAGACCACCAGGGAAAGTTGACTGTAAGTACCTATCTATTGGGATGTCCCTACGTACCTTATTACAAAGACATTTCTCCCTTTGTATATTCACATGCACACAAACTCGTGAGAGTAATGTAGATTCTTCTATGAATGCAGCAGTGTTCAAAATAGGGCATTTGAGAGGATGCCATGACTGAACTAGCAGGAGGTAGATTCACTATTCACTCTCAATCTTGCAGGGTAGGGAATTATATCAACACTATAAAACAAGATAGAACATAATTTCTCCCTCTCTTCTCCCCAGGACTGTATTCAAGCAGAATCAGGCACTTGTGAGAGAGAGAGGAGACCTGTCCTTCCCAGGGTGTGTGCTATGTTTAATTGCTGAAGGCATGAAGCATTTTAAAAGGTTTGTCAATAAAATCCCTATTTAGTTAACCCCAATCTCCTCAGATCTCTTGTTACAGGCAGCCTTCTGCTCTTAACATCTGGGCAGGCAAAGCCTCCAATTACACTGCTGCATTTGGTAGCTTAATAGACCTAGATAAGGGCCTACGGTATATCCATTTGCCCTGGTAACTGCTTATCTGTGGCTAGTCCGATGACACACGGCCTTTATGTCACAGCGAGGCACACAGCCGTGTGGCAGGCCACGCAGCATGTGTGCATATTCACATTCAACCCAAAGCTGTCCATGACCTTTCCTCTTCTGCAGCTGGACTTACATCTGTCGCAGCTATACTTTGTAACTGATGGGGAAGTGGCAGGGGGAAAGGGAGAGCAGCCCAAGACCACGGCCAGGAGTCGGCTCGCACCACTCGAGCCCTTCTCCCTTGTGTGCAGCCTGGTCCTCGCCAGCAGCATCTTTAGGGAAAGGGCAGGGGCAGGCAGGAGCAGGCAGGAGGCTGCTGAGCTGGCTCTGGACCAGATGGCAGGCACTCGCCAGCAACTCCCCGAGGCCCCAGGGAATGGAGCCCGGCACACGCGTTGCAAATCATCAGAACTCCTCTGGATCACAACGTGAGGCTCCATCCAAAATATCTACAATCAGTCAAATAGTTCCACAGCAAGATTTCTCCTTAGTATGTCCCTAACAGGATGATATTGAATAAAATCTGTAAAAATCAGCTCTCAGCACAGTTGTCTCCTCTGCACTGAGATGAATCTGTGACTGTTTTTGCTAAGCCTTGCTATCTGGAACTGCAAACTACCACAAATTTCTCATAGTGGGGTCTCTGGAGTTTGAATATTTGAATATTTGACACCCATTTCTTTTTGTTGCACCCAAGTTTCGCACTGTGCCCTGTTGAGTTTTCCTTCCTGAATAACTCTCAATATACACAGGTATCTGCCTTGGTTTCTTCCTTCATTCTTATTTTTAGTTCCTCCTCTGTGGCAAAATCAGTGTCTTTAAAAGCTTTTTAGAAATTGTTTCGGATTTAATATTTTCATATTGAAAGGGAATTTACTGAGATTCTGTAGCAACACAGACTGATTTTACTGCTTTTTTTAAAGGCCATGGAATATCTTTGCCCTCTCTTTTTCTCAGTCCATCTGTCAGCTAATTTGTAGGCACTAGTAAAATCGTCTTCTCATCTTTTCTGTTCTCTGTAGTTAGTTTTGCTCCACTTTCGCCTTAAGTTCTGTGACAATGAACAAGGGCAGATCAGCTACAGAAATTTCTCCAGCAGTTTTTATTTTAACCTTCAAGCTGGGTGTTTGTTGCTTTAAGTTTATGTGCCAAAGACATGAGAAAGCAAAAGCCAGCAGTTTGTCAAAGCACACTCTCTAGGGATTTGGGTTCTGTTTCAGCTGTCACCCTGTCACCATACATACCTATTGATGTTATCTTCTGATGTGCAGCAACAAATGGTAAATAATTCCTCTCCTGGAGCATACCTCTGTCTGTGTTGGTGTCAGTTCTTTTGATCAATAAACCATTGAGGCCTCTTCCAGCAGGAATACCGTTCCAACTGTTGCTCAGGAGCAACATGCTCCATGCACTATTCCCTTGTTTTCAATGCAATATATAAGCTTTTGCTTTTATTCTCTCTTCAGGCAATACATTGCCTAACTTGCTCTGCAGCTACTCTTCATTGTTTATCAACATCTCCAGTTTATGAAAAGGCTCACTGTATTTATTTTTGTATAAACTGGCTTCAATCAAAGCAATAGGTCACTATCTGCATTACTCCAAGCAAGGGTTTCAGTTCCTTCTGTGACACCTAACATAGAAATTTCTCCACCTTAGGCCCAACACTTATTTTTTCCAATGTAATTCCCTGGGTTCACTCAGTCCTTTGAACTTGCAGCCCCTGGTTTCTTTAGTTTTGCCAGGCTGCTCCAGAGCCCAAGAATGGCACTAACAGTAGCTGACTACTAGCAGGACATGCAGTGCATTACAGACTTCTTTATGTTATTACCTCTTTCCTGCAAATCAAATTGAAACCAAATGTGTCCACCACTGTTACAAGATGTAACTGGTGACTCTGTGCTGTCTTTATCCAAGCTGATGTAGACTATACTTTGAGAACCCTAGATGCACTGCTGTACTCCTAAACGATGCCCTTAAACCTATGCAGACCACATTGTTTCTCTCAGTATTACCATTAGTTACATGCCAATATCATTAAAGTGTGAGCACTCCTGTCCCTCCAGTGCTTTCTCCTTTCCCCACACCTCTCTCCAGGTTCTGCTGTGAAATGTCCCATTCAGATGGTTACTTCTTGGTCATCTTCTAGTGCCTCCCATAACTGAGGTCCTGTTCTGATTCACACTCTATTAGAAAGGCAAATGGAGACAACTGTGTGCTGTTGTCAATACATTTACAGGTAGCTCTGGCTTTGCAGAGTTCTGCTGTTTAAAGGCACCGGGTGTGCACAACCGACAAACTGTTTTTCTTCTGTTTAGATGGGTTAGTTTTGCTAGTTTGTTTCAGAGCTTTGGGTTTGTTTGAGCATATAGTTTTGGTTTGGTTTTGGGGGGGTTTTTTTTGGGTTTTTTTTTTTTGTATGTTTGGTTTGATTTTGTTGGCGGTTTTTTTGGTTGCTTTTTTGGCTTTTGGTTTTTGCACACTCTATCCACCAGTTTCAGGTGGATTTCAGGGCTGTCCGTGCAAGGTACAGGTGACAGCACTTCATTTGCCCAGCCTGTGGAATGCATGTTTGTCCTGTCAGATTTGCAGAACAGTGCAAGCACCACTAATGCCATCATAAGGAACAGACTTTTCTAATATCCCCTTAGTAATTCAGTTTACAAAGTCCTTAAGGCAATTCTATACTTTAGGGTTTTCCCTGTGAATGTGCAAACATTATGTCAGTAATAGTACTTCATTGCTGTTCTTTCCTGGCTTCTGTCTTCTACCTCAAAACAACACACTTGTCACCTACTCTGAGATGTTCTTGACTTATGATCCTGGTGCACAGACTGAAGGCTCACATTCTGCATTTCTTCTCCAGTGCTGCACGGTGCTTTTGTGGTGCCTAACTATGGAATCACAGAATGGATGGAGTTGGAAAGGACCTTAACACTCACCTAGTGCCAACCCCCGACCATTATGATCTTGCCACACACTTGCTTTCTGGTGCTGTATCCAAGTAGAACAGAATAAATTTCTAAATTATAAATTCACACACAAATAAGAATCTGAGTTTCAGAGGACTGAAAATATTTGCAGCTTCATAAGGAATTTGTCAGCAATTTTAGGTGGGAAAAACCCTAATCAGGCTACAAACATTCAAACATTAGCCAACATCTGACTAGGCAATATTTTTAATGCCACCTTTCATTTCAAAATGCCAGATTACAGTACGTTACATTGTGACGTTAGACACATTGTGAATGTCACAGTCAGCTAGTGAAAAGTCAGGGCTATTCCCTTCACTGCATTTAATTCCCCCATCTGAAGAGATCCCCTCCCGCCTTGCTGGCACAGCACTCTTCACAGCTTTGCTATAACGTCGCTTTCGCTGTGACACTTCTCATCTGAAGATATCAAAGCAAGCTACAGACACATGCTAATAACAGACTCTTCTAGAATACTTATGAGGTAAGAAATTAGTGCAAATGTCAATTTATCGATGAATTAGAAATTTAATAAAGTGACTTAGAATTTGATTAGAGGTCGCAACTCTTGGACTTCTCCCCCAGACACCTGGCTCCAGCCCCGAGCATCACTGGCAGATGACACACACACACTTCTCAACAAAGCTCTCTGATCCAACTTCGTGTTTTCACACGTGATGCCAATACCATTGCAGGTAGTCTGAGGGGAGGCATTGCTCCCACGCCCCGGTACAATTCATTATGTTAAACAGCTGCACTTACTACAACAAAGTGGTGTCACTAAAGCTAATCCTACAGAGCCCCACAGGAGCGTGTGACCAGGATGAAAGCAGCAGGGCACAGTTCACAAGCCACCAGAGAAGCACTTTACCGCAGCTTGCTTTCTGAAGCAAAAGCCTCATTTTAAGTAAAACAAAAACTTTAGTACTTTGATAAATGCTGGCTGCTTCAAAAAAAGATATTCTGTTCTCGGATCTCCCCAGCTAAATGCCACCACAGCTGTAAGGGCCAACCACATGTGACATGAGGCTGGGAATTACCCATACAAATATAAAGCACAGCTTGAAACATTGACTTTTTCCCAATCAAAAGGGTCTGGGGGCCAACTGGGCAGTTTGGATCAGGCAAAGGATAGGGCTGTTATTATGTTCAAAGAGCACCCCAGTGAATAGAGGGGCCAATGCAGCCCTTGGTGGCAGGGTATGTTCTAACACTTTCCCCATCCCACACACATTACTTAAAAACTTGGCTTTGGGTCTATGGTAAGGGTTTAGGGTCTTATCCAGTTTTATTTGTTTTAAAGAACTTCTGTGAGGAAAATTGGAAATACAATCAATGCTCTCATTAAGCTTTTTAACAGTATTCTCTGTCTAAGCTTCGTCCCCCACATCCCAAATAATAAGTTTCCAAGTATTAGCAAAGAAATCCTCTCACATCAGAAACATCTTCATTATACTGTACTAACAAAATATGTGCTTTAATTCTATTCAAGTACAATGTTTAGTTTTATATGTGTTTTCACATTAATTTTCTTCATTTTTTCCAATCTGAAGGGTGAAAAAAAAAGCATAAAAGTCCCTTCCAGTCTTGTTTTTACCTAGTTCCATTCACTAGATATTTTCAACCCCATACATTGAAATGAAAGATTTAACATGAAAAAATTATTCATGAAAAAAATTTATCATCATCAAATATTCACACTATTTCTCTTTGTAAAGCTGTTCTTTTTAACTAAACCTAAAGGATTTAAGCCACGTGATATGGCAGATTGCTCCTCAGAAAGATGGGGTTTGGTTTTAATAGCCACATATCCCAGTCTAAACAGAAAACAATCTGTCATGGAGAGATGTGACAGCTAAGTGATGTGTTCTAAATAAATGTATTACATCAACATTATGAATTTTTCAGTTTGTTTTAATTCTAAGCAGAAGTACTGCAGCAATAAAAGCAATAATAAGAGCAATAATAAGAATCCAATTGTTGTCTATCTTACCACCTTATCACCAGACACATGATAAAATGTCTTTACTAATTTCATAACAACATGATGGGACAGTGATATGTATATAGAATTCAGTAGAATCACTTGGACAACAGATGGAACAATAAGGTGGTACAAAATTATTTGGAAACTCAAAAATTATATCCTTCTTGGATGGTATGTTTTGAGTTTTAAGTATCAGGCAGAAATTACAAAGATATTATTTTCATTAGCTGATCTCACAGGATTACCTGTAAGAACTGTTATGAAGTTAATGTTCTGTAATTCTTTCATGCAAACATAAAGCTACTGCTCGGTCTGCAAATGTAAATGAGCGTCTGGGCATATAAAAAAAATCTTCAACCTGTTACCATTATTGGAAACCTAGGCAGTGATAACAACCACTGGCCATACCAGGAATTCCTGGAATAATACCTGTCATATTGTGACTAAAAGCTGATGGGGATCTAACGTCATTGAAGCGAACAGCAGGACTCCCCTTTGACCTGGGCAGTAGTTGTAGCGATTCCTCTGTTGCATAATCTGGCATTTCCTAACAGCCGAAGGGCTCTGAACCTCCTGAAAATAACATACTTTACAACCATGAACAACCAGTAAAGCATTAATTCAAATATTCATGAGGCCCACAATCACTCACTAAAAAGATACTTCCTACAAGACACATTCTATTAGGATATTTGTGCACTTACATTTTTTAAATTTAAACCGGAGTTATTTCCCCTCATTGTAAAGCTTATCCCCCAAGACACCAGCTGGAAAGGGGCAGAGTGATAATGAAACAACACTGAGTTCTTCTCCTTTATCTGAGGTGAACAAAAAGCAGTTCCTGTGTCTGTGGTGTAAGGAAGAGTGTTTTGATGTGTATGAAATTTCTCACTGGCATGTTGTTTGAAGGATAGTTCTGAAATGGACCATCCTCATCTGAAGCCTGAAACCCATTGTTTGATGGGATAGGCCTGAATACAAAGCACTTTGATGAAATTTATGTTCATAGCTTGAAAGCCCAAATCCATATTCTAAGATGTTTGAAGCCTTGTCCTTTTCTCCATAAACAACTCTCCTTTTCTTGCTCTTCCATCAAGCACCACTGTAACCTGTATATTCAGATTCTAAGAGATATGGGAAGATGAGGGATTTTTTTGGTTTAAACAGCACTCTGCAATCCTTCCAGATTAAATCATGGAAAAAACATTCCAGAAGAAGATTATAATCTGATGCAGATGGGAAAAGCAACATAGCCAGGCAGGGTGAGGAATGTTATCAGAAACGCCTATTTGCATCTCATGGTCCAGAGTACGAAAGCAGAAACATGTTTCTTTTAAACACACAGAAATCTGAATTCTTTCTGAGATACGATAATTCTGGAACACTCTATCGAATGAGAAGCTGTTTTGGAGCAAATCAAGGTAAGATTTTCCAAGCAGAGTGTCCAGTCCTGAATGCCTGAGAGGTTAAACAAACAAAACCTTTGGGAAGAGATAACAAGAACAGAGACGTAAGGACTCACACTGGCAGAGGACTGGACTAAAACAGAGTGCTCGGACAGAATGTGGTAACTGTGGATACAAGGATAATGAAGACTGACATATGACATGAAAGCAATAAGAGGAGGTAGGAGACACCAGGAATTTGGCAAAAATGAGAGGAACACAAAGTGCTTTTTTTCCAAACTGAAATTCATGGAGTCACAGAGCATCCCATATGATTTGTCAACAGGTGGATGAAGGCACTCAAATCTCAAAATGTCTCTCAGAATTTGTTATGAAATAATAGTTGGAAGAGAACAGTGAACATTGCTCACATCTTTCTAATAAAATGTATGGATTGTGCTCTTTAATCTAGCTATACATATTCTACTCAATATAAAGCTTCGATAGACATCAGCCTGCGCTGCACAAGCACTGAAAAGGGATATATGCACTGAGAAACCCTACAGACAAGCATAACTGCCAAATGCCACGTGTAGCTGAAGACACTGTTTTAAAACTGGGTGTGTCAGCCTGATGGTACAATGGGTTTACATGTTCCAAATATTTAAATACTGTAATGGCTCATCTTTCCCACACGTTTTCCTTCCGCTCCTTCACAGCAGCATGGGCTAATCAGACACAGATCTTCTGGCACATATTGGCATAAATTCATTGACTTCAGGACAGCACCTGAAGATGGCTTTTCATCTGTGTGCAGCCTCCCACTGCACTTATCACTTGCTGAAGAGCAGGGAGAGTGAATCCACGTCTCATACAACCACAGTTTTTGTTCCTCCTTTAATTAAGCCCTTACAGGCACGTTAATATGCACATAGATTATTATGCAAAGTACTTTTGATGGGTAACCCACACAATATTCCCTATGACACTGGCAAATCTCTCTCTCCACTCCCTGTTCCTGATGGGAAAGGTTAAAAAGTTAATCTAGAGCCAAGATAGCACACTCTGCTTAAACCCAAACTAGCTGTAGGTGGGACTGGAAGTCAGAAACATCGAGTTCCTTGTTCCCACCCACCTAGAAGACCACGTTGTTACCTCAGGGAAAAGAAAATGTCTGTTTTAATGCATTAAGTAAAGGCTGAATCTAGTCCACGCATCAGTGAAAATATTTAGGGAAAAACAGTACTGATTTGCCACACCAAGCAACATCTTTGTGCAAAATTCACAATTGCTAGCACCCAGTTTCCATAAGCATTCTTTCCTACAAACAACTCCAACAGCTTGTGGCTGATTGTTTGGAACAGAGCAGTGCCTTTAGCCGCAGGGTTGAGGCTGCAGTATGGTTTGGGGTGGGGAGCACGCCTAGAACTAATAACTGAGGTTGGCCCTGGGAATAAACACACTTCAGAGCATACAAAACCTGCCACAGTTTGTTTGACTCAGTGTATTAGATAAAATTTTGAGTTCATACTAAACCTACCTTCTCTGCCCACAAGCTAGAAGACAACTGAAATAGTTTTAATAGCGCTGGGAGCGTGACGTGGCCTGCTGAGCGTGTGCAAGCTGAGAAGGCAGGTTGTGCTGTGGACTGAACAACCTGAAAGCAGGTTCCTCTCACCATCAGCACACCGAGCAGCAAGGCCTGAGCAGGAGGCAGTTTTGAGAGTTTCATGTTAGGGCCCTGAGCTCAGCTGAGAGCTAGTCTCATAGCTGCTTTCATTTCTATTTTTATTTTTCAGTATAGAGATTTAATTAATCATCTTAAGAAACCGTGCCCTTTCAAAGGTAAGGAAAAGGACAGACCCCTTTGAAAAGGGCTCTGCACATTTTTTCACTGGTCAGTGAACAATACCTGAGAAGTGTGGACCTACTAGCTAAAGCCTACAAGCAGAGTCCTCGACCTGCAGAGCAGCAGAAACCTGGGAAGGAGGGAGGGGCTGCTCCCCAGACCCCTGCTAAAGAGCGCGATAGATGAACGAAAGGCATCAGTGGATAGACTGAAACCTGCTTAGTCCATATTCACTGCTTTCAGCATGTCAGTGGGCTTTTTGCTTTGAAAACAAACACCACAAGAACACAAGCATTGCATAAGGTGAAGGAAGTTAAATAGTTGTAACAGCATATAAAATGCAAGGGAGACAGATCAATTAAAATTTCCAAGGATAAATGAACACCACATAAAAATTAGGGCAACACAAGACAGTATGGAGATAAAGTCAGACCAGAGGCAAGACAGAAGAGTTTCCATTCCCTAGGTGGTCTTTGTAGCTTTTTGATGGAGAAAATCTCAACAGCAAGCCACAGCACAGGTGAGGCAAGAGAGGTTGGCAAGAATGGGCTGCGGGCAGCTCACGCAATGGGACTTGAAGAGGTGTTGATGTGGCCCTGATACCCAGGATATAGCCAACAGGGCTCTGGGGTCCCACACTCACCGTCTGTGTGTAAGGAGATGTAACAGGAGGTGAGACATATCTGCTTGAGGTCAACAGAGATGAAGACTTCAAAGAGTTATTGGTACATTTTGGGAAGGGAGTGTTTGGTTATTCTTGTCCTGTTACCTTGTTAGTATCCTTTCCTCCTGTTAATTAAGTACTGTTTTGTGAATCATTTGACTCGTTATTTATGAGTGAAGTGCAGTTAATTGGGTGAAGTTCAGTATTTGTGACTTTCATGTGAGGTGCCATACTGATGTTCATTAGTGACCCCTAGAATGCGAAGCCAGCCCCTGTGGCTGCTGACAAATACTAAGAAAAAGAGGCATGTCTATTATTAACACCCAGAAACAAACTCCTTCCCCAGATGTTAACCTCTGTGGATGCCAAAGAGGGTTTCCTTGCCTCTCTTTGCTTTGCTTGATTCAGTATTTGTTACACTAGAACACCAAGTACTTGACATTTGTTTGTTTATCCCCTTACACAACTGCTCAACATCTATGAGCGTTTTCTGCTCATGTACCCATAGCACAGCTATAAAACCTCCTTGTTAATCTCAGTCAGCATTTGAAGACATTAACTAAAATAAATCTAGAATACAATCTCAATTAATTCAAATCCTATGTAAAGCAGAGCCAATTATTTTTTTTATTATGTGTCACATTTCTCTTTCAGGTGATATTTCAGTAGTTTATGCATTCACTATGTTGAACATTTTTTCCCTTGTATCCTCAGTAGTAAAACAAGCATTTCTGATTAGATGACCTCAGCTACCTACAGCTCTCATACTCTAAGTAAAAAGTAACACAGAGTGATCCCATAGAGAGTGCGTAGGATTTTAATTGCAAGTTTGGTATATTTGTCTGGATTCCTTTCTTGTACAAATCCACTGAATCCAGGCACATTCCTCTAAATGATGGCATATTTCTATTTAGGATGCTGTAAAATTCCTCCAGCATTTTTGCACTAGAGAACCTTAAAATCACAAAAGGCTGTGATATTTTGATTAATAGATAAACACCTTTAAAATGTACGCCATTAGAGTCTTGCCTCTTAACAATTGCATTTTTAAGACAGAAGTAAATTTTATTTAGTAAATATTCATTCTTACCACAAGACTGCTGTCCAGAGAAAGTCTTTTCCCAAATTCCCTTTTCTGTAGCTGTCTCTTTCTCTCCATAGCTGAGGTTATTTGTTTTCTTTTTGATCAACTAGAAATGTCAGGCTGTTTCCAGAATCACTGCAAAAAAAAAAAAATTAAAAAAAATAAATGCACATTTTAATATCCCACTTAACAGTTTCTGTCTTTCATCATTAACTTCGTAATAACCCAGCAGCTAATGACTTTGTGTCTATAGTAGGCTGTGTTCCAGGAACAAATTTTGTGTGCCAAAAAAGCTAAACTCTCCATACAGAAATATTACAAATATGTTTGGGTCATGTCTCAAAGAAAAAAAAATAATCTGCTACTGTTATCTTTATCAATACACCTCATGTCTTCAGCATATCCTTTGAAGTGGGCTGGGAGCTGGGTTTGCAGTGCCAATGGACTACCTGGGGCCGGGGGAGAGGCAGGGAGGGGAACTGTTCATTCCCATTAACTGCACTCCTCAGTAAGCCCTGCTTGTTGGCACATCTGTGCTGCTACTGTGCTGTGCAAATTTTGGACCTAATCCTGAAGAGTTCTAAAAGCTTTCAACTCCCATTACCCTTAATGAGGGATGGATGCCCTCAGCACTTTCATTACATTTTTAACATCAAAGATTCTGCTGTGATAATCAGGCAGTCCCACTGCCTTTACAGAGTAGTCGGGGAACTTTGCCCAGTGAAGCTCTCACAAAAGGAATTAGTCTTTCCTCTTCTGTAGGGTTGGGTTATTCCTGGCTGATGGTTTCTCCTAAAACCAAGCCATGGCTTACAAGTAATAACCACCAACTCTCTTTTCCTCAATGTTCCTGATGATACACATTTAAAAGTGTTAGCTTGTATTTGAAAGAAACATATATTATGTGTGCTTCAGGAACATGGGCAAAGCTAATTAATTTATTCAGTACTAGAATAATAACAGAAATCGGACTCTAGCCTAAATTAAGGCAGGCAGATACACTATAAATACAGAACCAAATACAGGAATTTCCTCCTGCACTCCACAGTGACTGCATTTACAGTATCAGAGGGCAATATCCTGTATCTCTTAATCTGGGCTAACTCCCATTAAGGGCAAAGAGTCTATTTAAAAACATAATTCTAATATGGTCAGCATATTCTTATAATGCTACCTAACACCAAACCTAGAGAAATTAATTGTATTTGACTGAAAAACAAGAGTAAGCAAGGGATAAATCTGTCCATTTCTGATCCTTTTACTAACTGTGAACAGCACCTTCGGTGACAAACAGCCAGGTGATGCGTGAATGCCACTGGGCTCTGCTGTAGAGCACCTCAGCTGGCATTCCCAAAAGAACCAAAACAGTGTGTGCCCTCCAGATGTATCTTCCTGCCTCTGGATAGACTTGACTTCTCCTGCATTGCCACAATCCCATCTGTCACTGTGGTGGTATCAAGCAGATAAAAACACTGCAACTCTCCAGGTTGTCCCCGAATGCTCTGCCATGAGGGCACAGAGGAGTCTGACTGTGGGCCAAGCACAGGCTGCCTGAGAGGACAGCAGCCTGCCCCTAGCATCGCCCCCGAAGCCAGCTGGAATTCAGAGGGCTCCCAGAGGCATGCAAACTGGGATCAGGTACAACATGAACATCACAGCTAGGACTGCTCTTTTTCCCCACAGGAAAACTGTATTTAGTCCAGCTACCAAGCCATCCAGTGGTAAATCGGCACCTGGTGCCTCCTACACTTGCCTTATACATCTGGTTGTTACTTATGCAAGACCAGAATTCAGACCATTTTCTCCAAAATGGATAAAAAATAGCCTTCACACACATTCATGTACAGAACACATGCCATGGGAACATGTACACAATGGCAGGGAAATCTCAGTTGTTGCACTGTGACCATTCCAACCGTGTCGTTTTTTCCAGGTTTACCTGTAAGCCCTCATCTCCTTTCTGCAGTACCGGTCCTAAAGCTACACACACTATTTAATTCAGCTAACAAGGTATCTCAGTGGTGTGCTAGCACATAATTACCATTGTTTCCTGATCAGTTATCATGTCTCAAAAGAAATACCACGATAGATTTGAACAAACACAGAAGCAATGTATTAAATTGTTCTTGCAATTATGCCAGAAATTACAAAAGAAAGACCTTATGTAATCTTTATATCATTCTTCTGCACATTCATCATGCCTGGAGAGGGTGACTTCCACCAAGGGAGTCTTTGTTGGTCAGTGAGCACAGAACCATTTAGGAGTGAGCTAATGAGAGCTACAGTTGGAGCCAATTATCCCCACAGAAGGTCAAGTATTCAATATAAGTAAGTATCTGAATTTTCTGTCTGCAGGCATTTGGTGGAGCCACCCCAAATTCTAGTTTAGAAGGAAAAGGAGAAAGGTTTATTATTAATTATTCCTGCAGTTTATATGCTATGCTGCGTTGGCACTCCCAGGAGCGGATTTACTGTAGCCCTGCCTAGCATAGCACATGGACCTCATGTACTCATGAAGCAGCCTCTGACCTCCAGACTCCACACCTTTGCCCACACACACCATGGAAGCTCAAATCCCTGGGCACTCTACCATCAGCAGGCTGTCACGGATCTCTACTGAAGAGTTAACAAGCTAAGGCTGAACCCACTTACAGTTTTGAATCAAAGGTTATCAGACAAGATAACACTATACATCACCTATACCAGCATATGATGGTGTCTCAAAGCACCCAGCTCAAGAGGTCTTTAAAGAAAACTGATCACCAGAGTGAAGTACTTAACAGAAACAGAACAAGTTTCCGCCTTGGAATGGTCTTTCTTCGTGCATCATACTGTTTGTCACAGAGAAAAAAAGACCCTCACAGGTAACTGACTCTTCCTTTGAGACCAACCAAAAGACTAACAACAGTTCAAAATGGAGCTAAATCATCCACTGGGAAGCTCAGCAGTGGAGAATAGTCATCTGGATGCAACTGTTGCAATGTAAAAGCAAGAATCAGTTTGCCCAATCATGACAAATAGTATTTTTGTGTTACCAAGAAAATCGACTGTAGAATTTTATCTGCCTTCCCTGACCAATTTACTTACCAATGCCTTTGCAGCAGAGTCCCCTGCAAATCAGCATTCAGAGTCTGCCTGTCCCATTTAGCTCGGCTGAACTGTGAACTATTCCAAGGTCGCTTCTGATTTATGGTGTGTTCACTGATAGTGCGCTCACGTGTGTGTGCTGCCAAACCTTTGGGGCACATCTCACAGTTCTTTGTGCTGTAGGAAATTATTTCAGCTCTAGCACTCTTCTCTAAGGGACTCTAGAGCTGAGCATACTGGGATAGAGGCACTTGGTGATTAAGCCTCTATCTTCAAGAAGTGTAAGGGGACCAGTTGAAGAGAATGCAGGTCCCAGATGTTTGCCTACTGTCTTCTCAGTTTGGCATCCAGGAAAGAAGGTTTTGTACAGACACAGAAAAAGCTCTCAGGGGAAGACCCAAGCAGGATCTTGCTTCAGCGTGGTACATCCTCACTGTTCATAAATCCAGGCAGCCAGAGGGATCAGCTTGATTATACAACCTAAAGCACCGTATTTTTAGTACTCAATACAAGAACGTTCATTACTTCAGGAGATGGCTCTAAAACTCTGCCCTGGAGAAACGGTGTGATTAACATAGAAAAGCACTCTCTAAAATCTATGCAAGAAATTTCTTGGACTATAATACCTTCCTCATTTCTAGTAGTAACAAAGGATGACTGATGTATATTGCTTTAGCTGATGAAAACGTACAACATTATATTCCTTAGATAAGCATCTGAGATATTTTCAGACACTGTGAAACTGCAGTTACATTTCACCAGAGCTATGCCAACATATGTCAGCTGGGAACTAGCACACAGTATATCACTTTGGTAACTGGAAATGGACTGTATTCATCTTTCTGCCTCTTACAAATTAGTGTAAATGTACCAGTAGTGGCACATGTCAAAAATGAGAGCTCTACAAACCAGCATCCTTCTGTTTAAATTCAGGATGGATATAGTGCAGCCTCCCTGCCTTCTGCTTTGCCCACCTTAGTGCTGCCAGAAGGTGAAGCACTCGTAGGGCTGCAAGATGTTCCTTCTGTGTGTGTTCCTGAGGTGTTAGCAAGAGAGGCTTTGTGATGTGGACAGCAAACTGTTGGGTAATGGGATGAGGCCAAAGTTAGAGAGTCCACTTTTTCTCCCCCAATAGTCCTACTTGTTCACTAGCCATACTTTAAGGCAGAAAGGGAATAGTCAGAACTGGTATTGTACCTCAGCAATAAAAGGAGAAGGAAAATAATATCACTAGCACAGGTCAGGAATCAGCTATGAGAAAGTAAAGATTGTTATCAATGCAAATGTAAGTTAGAATGAGCAGGTGACCGAAAGGTGAAAGATTTCCTATCTCATTACCAATCTCTGGAGTGATTCAGTTTCCTGAGAACCTAATTACATTGAATTGAATCTGTCACTGTCCAGCTCTATTTCTTTTCCCGACACTGGTGCTATCAACAATGTGAGAAAGTTTTCTTTTTGTGTGGTATTTGAGGGAAAGAGAGTAGAAATAAGTGTGGTACATTTTGTCTGGGCCTTCTCATAACTGGAAGGAAAAAAAAGATTACGGAGGTGATGTGTATTCAACAGACCGAAGATTGTGAAGTTCTATAAAATCAATTTATCTTCCTAGACCTAGGCCAGTCAAATATCCTAGCTTTGTAGTAATCATTTTGGGTATTTCCCTTGTATTTTTTAAAATGATAGCATGTTCAAACCACCAGAGCAGTAACCACAGCAGAAAACCCCACCTTCACAAAAGGTGAGAATACTCACCTAGTGATTAAAAGCAAACCATGAAAATGGATTCATTACCACATCCCTATGTCTCCCCGTCATGGTATTTAGCCTGGTCATGACTTTAAGTGATGAAGTGGAAAAATAATTCCAAAACTCTCTTTTCAGCTGATGTTTCAAACTTCAACACTTGGGAAATAGAAAACTAGAGCGACATCTGTATTTAAGCACCCTGAAACTTAGCTAGATGTTTTTAATTTTGCCCATGGTGAATTTCATAACAATGCTGTGGGCAGGGCCTGCCTAATGCCCAATACTCCCAGGTATTTGCTTAGACTGGTCAGCAGTTTGTTAGCACTAATATATGCGCTGTACACTCACACCCACTGGATTAGGTTGCTATTTAGATAAGCAAGCTGCATTTTTGCAGAGAGGGAATGAGAATGTGCCATGTGCCAGCATTAATGAGTTAATTAAATTAGAAAAATTCCAATGCAAGAAGCTAAAATGCTTAGATAAGTAGAATACTATGGGAATTACAAAGCAGCAAACATAGCACTGCTGTACCATGTTGCCTACAGATATAGATATTCTGACTGGCTTTGTAAAATCATATGAAAATAAAATATGTCAAGTCAGTCAGAGAATATATAGTTAGAATGAGGTGCTTTTTTTCTAGTCCTCTTATTATTTTGTTTTGTTTTGTTTTCTTGTGTGATAATTCATTTTGATATACACCAAATTCCTTACAAAGGATACTGGAACTGTACAGGCTCTGCACAGAGCCAGCCATGCCCTGCAAGTTATTTTGTGATCCAAAACACTCCCCAATCCAGTGGTCCTTTAATTCTGGTTGAAAACTCTCCAGTGGTCAAACACAAGGCCATGATGAAGTAGCCCCGAGGAAGTGTGTGAAGGGCTGGAGCTAGACAAGGAACCTTCTCATCTTTGTTGTGATTTTAATTATGTATCACGACACTGGTACATGGCATCTACAAAGAAAATGAAGGCTGACTTATTTGAAAGCCAAACGCTGTGGATACACCGCTGCCCCTACACCATCCCTTGAAAGAGAGTCAGTAAAACAGGGTTATTTCATGCCATTTTGCCTGGTGATCACTTGCCAGCAGAGAACAGACTCTTAGTACAGTGTTCTAGAAACACTGCAGTTAAAGTGTCTCAGCTACTAAATTCCACCCTGTTTCAACCACAGTTTTCAATATACATTTATGCTTTCTTCATGCAAGATAATCTTCCATTTATTCAGCAAACTAAACAACTGCTAAAGCTTTCTATAGAGCACTGCGTCCAGGATTTAAACAAGTTAAGATTAAGGGCTTAAATCTAGCAAACCTATCATTGTGCTCAAAATAATACCAGGAATTTCAATAAATCAGAAAATAAAGAATATGGCATTAAAGATGTTATTACTATGACAGCTGTCAAGATGAATTGCATGAGAAGCATTTAAAAGATTTATATCCCAGAATCTCACCAGGTTAATTAAATGGATGCATGCATTCATTTAGGAGGATAAGGTGGGTTGCAGTGACATAAAATGAGAGGGGACAAGATTACGTTCTTTCAGCATTAACATGAATGGGTTGAACTGATATCATTTCTGTATTCTGTAATAAGCATGATTCATCCATTGCCATTTTCAGCTCTCATTTTCTTTCTGGGAAGGAGAAGAGAGAAAAAAAAAAGAAAAGACTACGAACATTTATAGACTAACATAATCAAAGCTTTAACCTTTTCAGGGCTTTCTGTTTGGATTGGCTGTCCATTTTTATCATGGGGATCCAGGGCCGTGCTGCAGGGAGGAGAAGAATCGCCAGTAAATTACACCAAAGAATGCTGGAAAGGTCAAAGCATTACCCTCCTCTGTTTGCTTTTATGGGACATATGAAGCGTTCATATCATGCAATAAAATTATTGAGACAAAAATGATGAAAGATAAGAAGACAGAAAGCATGAATCAATTGTCAGAATAGCAACTGATCAGCATGGAAGAAAAGGACATATTACAGTGTTATCATCAATAAAACATAGCCTGTGACAATGGTGTTTGTGTATCCTTAGTTTCTGCATGGAAATAAAATCCTTCTGAATGTTGTAAGGCCTGCGGCCAAGAAAAGGATATCCAAGCAAAACTGAGGCTGTTCAGGCTCAAGAAAACAGCAGATCTAAAGCTACCATTTCCTGGGTGAATTTCTAACCGCTCATGATTATATATTATTTATTACTATATACTATTATGACTTGTATGATATAGGTCATTATATGGTAAAGATTAATTCCTTTAACCATTGAACCTCCTCCAGTGAAGTTTTGCAGTCTAGGCTGTTAATCTGCAAAAGGCACGGTCTGAACACAGCTACAGCATCCCCTACCTCTGGGGCTGCAACACACATCTGCCTCTCTCGAGAAGCACAGCTGAGCTTAGCTCAGGGCCAGGCAGTTCCAAGCACCTGGAGGAGCTGAACTCCAGGACCTGAGGAAATTTTATGTGAGGAGATGCTATTATTCACACTCCTGAAAAGGGGTGTGGAGATTTTGAGTTTCAAAATAAAAATGTCCCATTTATATCCCAATAAAGATGTCTCTAACATTTTCTGGTGTAAGGCTGCTAAATATGAAATGGTAGATTTAACTCCTGTCAGTTGGCACATCCATATTAAAGCTAGTTGTTCCTCATGGTAAAATGTCTGGCTGGGAGCAGAGAGCCAAATGGGAATCTCATTAAGTTTCAAATACTGAATTAAAAATCTTCATCAGAGGAAGCAGCATCTGACTTAAGACACCAAGAAAGATAATGTGCCAAATTCATACATGTTCATCCAGTGTGTTGCAATGATCAGAAAAATGCGTGCAATTAAATCAATAAGTGAATTGATCAGACAGACAACTAACTGAAGGAAAGAATTTAAAATATACAGTCAAATTTCCTATATATTGCTCAGTTTGATTTGTGTTTTCTTCTCATTTTTCTTTCATTGGTGTAGATCAAAGCACTACTCAAGAAAGTCCAAGAACTTCAAACCTGCATGTAAGACCTGTATGGGTTTTATGCTAGAAGCAGCGGTAGATTACCAACTCAATTTTTGAAACTAGAACTAGGAGATTGAGAAATGTGCCTAAATATCCCTTCTTTGAGACAGATCCATTTCAGTCAGCATCTCTTCTGCCTGCCCATCTGTCCTAATCACAGTCCAGAGGGACTACTAAAAGTCATTGGTTCTTTGTGCACGCTCCACCCCTTCCACCTGCAGTGCTAAGAAGAGTGATGGCAGCAACAGGCACAGGATGGTCCTGTGATCCATACACAGACTGTCAGACACCAGAGACTGCATGTACTTAGGAGATTTTTATCACTATCATTTCTTTCTTATCAATTAACTTTATCACTATCATATCTTTCTTATTACTTTCATGTCTTTCTCTTTCACTCATTCTGCAGTCTGTGCTCACTTTCTAACAGTGCATCATAGTGAAGGAAAGCAGTTTGGTGAGATGAAGTGTCCCAAATGAATGCCGCTCAGTTTGGTCCTCCCCAGCATCAGAGAAGAAAGGAATGAAAGATCACTTGTTTACTGATGTATACCAGCTCATGGATATGAGGAATTATTACAATCATATTAACTTCAAGACAGCGTTCAGGTATCTGGTCTTACTCCACTGGGTAACACATCAAAATGTTCATGTGTCTTAAAGGAAAACTCTCAAGATTAAGAAAAATAAAAAATCATTGTAAAAATATTTCCTCAGTTACTAGGAACATCTTCAGCACCCAGCTCTGTTATCCTCCTTAGATAACCAAAGTCATTTGCATTAGAGGGAATATTTCAATGTCTAGACTGCAGAATGTATTTCTAATGAATCTGGGGCTTTGTGGGTTGTTACATGGTGTCTCACATTTCACCTTGCTGTACAGGCACTCCCAGTGGACCAGGACCTAGCCTTACATTACAGCCAATAACTTTATAATGAAGGTATTAGTTCAGTAACAGCCCAGAAAAGAAGCTGAATCAAGCTCATAATCCCTTTCCATCATATGAAAAATAAGGGAGGACAAGGCACAGCGGAATGCATGCCATCCCTCTATGAACCTGGAAGAGGGTAACTGAGAAAGGGCTAAACTCATCTATCTCCACCCTACCATAACTAAAGACCACCCTGGGGAAGAACAAGAGGGGAAAGACGGGGCCTGCCTCTTCCCATGGCAGCCAAACCAGAACCAAGCCCCTGGTCTGAAAGAACGGTCGGTAGCAGACGGACGAGGCAAGAACATGCAGCCTCATCGTCTCAACAGCTCCAGGTGCTTATCACACAGGACACCACCTTGAAGGAGGGACCTTCACATATTACTCATTTTGCTGTACAAATATGTTCCCTGGGCCCTGTAAATCTGTACAGTTAGGCCAGATATAACCACAGCTGCAGCTTCTTGGACTCTGCAGTCCTCTCTGTTCACTGCCACACACAAGGCATAAAAAAGATGAGGTACTGGACTGAATTTGGAGTCTGCTCTCATTTCAGCTGACCTAACAGCATCCAAGGATCTGACTCAAAGGAATTCAGCTCCAGCAATCCCAAACACTCTTCAGTAGCATCTCTCCTTTGTGCCAAAACTCACAACAGAAAGGCACAGGGTACGACTCAGCTCTACCACCTCTGGTTTTGTTGTGGGGTGTATTCTCTACACACCAAAGAGCATAGATAAAGAAAAACTTGAGATATTTCCTCATCCAATTCAAATTGACTTTATTTTTGCACAAGAGAGCATGTAGGACTTTGGGATCTCAAGATCGCAAAATTAAAAGGAATATACATTGATTAAACTCCATCTTCAGCTTATGGCCAAGAAAACTATTATGAAAAAGTTAAAAATTAAAGATATTCTGCCCTCATCCATATTCCCTTAGACAGTGAGAGAACACTGAACAGTGCCAGCATACCAAACAGTCCTTCACCTCTTTATTTCTCTGCAATTCTAGAGCAATCTCATCTCAAATGCTGAATTCAGTTCTGGGCCAAAAGGATATAGACAAGCTTGATGGAATTCAGACAATAGCAGCAAAGACAATTAAAGTATTGATTTGCTGGGAAACAATTAACAAGTCCCTTCATAGTAGTTTCAGTGACAAAGAGGAGACTAAAATGGGTAGGAATGACCATCTACACAGGTTTGAGAGACATATACTAACACTAGAGACAGTGAGGAATTGGTTAGGTTATTGACAATAGGCTGAAAAGAAATAAAGAGGGGGAAATGATGCTGAGTATCTGAAGAAATTACCTAAAGTGAAATCCAATACAGATTGATTCCCAGAGAATCAAAGGAACACTTGTCATATAAAAAAAAAATAAGGCAGGACAAAGTACAATAAAATACTCTGTAAGTGAGGATGCTGCCAGGAATGAGTTGTCTGAAGACCCTGATGGGGAAGAAAAGAGCCCTTTCTCCCTTTCTTCTCAGAGTCTGTCTTTATATTCTGCAGTGGCTGACCCACATTAGAGACAATTAGAGTGAAAGGCTTTGGGGAAGAGCCACTCTATCCTTGCCCCATGCAGCCAGTTGCCAGCAGTGCTTACTCCAGCTTCTCAATGTGAAGACTGGCTGTCAGACACTGATTTCTAATTCTTCCATCTGCCAGAAACTTAATAAAAATGTAAATTAAAAAACATTCATGTTTTTCCCACTAAAATGGTTCATAACTCTCCTATGTTTTATGTCACCTTACCAGTCTTTCACTCGTCTGCACTCAGCTCTACCCAGCTAACTGGGGGAGAACATACAGTCTGCAATCACAAGCAATAATCTGGCACATCAGGAATACAGATACAAGCACTACCCAGAAAATATTAGAAAGAAAGGAGGCATACTATTAAAAGTTTCTCTCCCTCAAGCATCTGTGCACTTAGAAAGTAAAAGAAAAAAAAATCATTAAACTACCAAAAGTGGAACAAAAGAAAATATACCATAAAAAAAAAAAACCCTGACATTTCAGAAGTTCGTTATTCATTAAAATCTGAAAGATATTTTTTTCTTGCAGTACCAACAGTTTGGTTGGCACAGGACTATTCTTCCACTTTTTTTTCTTCCACTTTTTCTTACAGTATTCATGTTAACGCCTCAAATGCAATTTTCTTCCCTTAGATTATTTCTTGAAGTAATGCCATGCTTACTTAGATAAAGTTCTTAAGATTGTAGTTTATGCACCTCCGGTCCTGGAATAACAGAAATTACTCAATATTGCCATTTGTCTTGAATTTCAGCTGAAAACAGAAAGTCTTTTTAGTGGGGGAGTGGAAAGCATTAATGTAATTGCACGTTCTAAATGATGCACTTTGAATTTTAAAGTGTATTTTGAGATTAAATATAACCTTTTTAAGTATTTTTTTTTCTGCACAAGGCATATTAAAAGGGGGAAGAGCAAGGAAGAAAGGAAGTGTATTTGGTTCATTTTAGGTATGCCCAAAGTGTTTGCCCACATTTTAAGTAGGATCCATGCTTTCAGCTGGGTGGGTTAAATTGATTCACTTCCTCTGTCTCAGTGTCCTCACTATACTGTGAAGTCAATAATACATAGTATATATAAGTGCTATTTACAGAATAATTCCTCTTCATCAGACACTTTAACAGTGAAACTTTCTATTAGTGCTGCTGCTCCGTGCCATTACTCTCCTCCATCTACCAAATGCGTACACATCTCTGCATACCCAAACAGGGGAATGATTCTTTCTCCAATTTCTGCACCATGCAGCAGAAGACACTCAGTTCTCATTCACATCTTGGCTGTTCTGGCAAAATAAATCTGTCTGTAGAAATGCAGCTAAGACATAGTGGAACCCAGCAAGAGGCAGGGAAGAGTCTGCAACCAACCCAAAGCAGCTATGAAGGAAACAAGCTAGCTTATTTTCAGCTCTCTCCATGATTTGAACCCAGCTCCCCTGAACATCAAACTAGGAAGCATTAAAGCAGCATTTTGTATTTTTTAATTAGAACAGGTTTTGCTCCCTCCTTCTTCCTTTCCTGTAATAGTTGGGGGTATTAAGCAGGATGCTGCAGCCTTTAGTGATGTTCACCTTTGGTTTTCCTTGGTGGTTCACAGTGAGGTAACCTGTAGCTACTGGAGAGAAAAGGAACTCTGAACAGGAAGGAGGAGAAGAAAGAAATGAGAAAGGCAGGTGGGTTTTCATGGGGCTTCTTGCCCAAGTAGGTCTACATCCACAAGAAGTAGTCATATCCTTGCAGTTTTCTTGGGTGTGGATCCTTTGAGTTAAAACTTACCCTTAGCTGTGCCTCCTGCTTGAGTGAGCCACACCATCCCAGCTGAGTGTGATGGGATCTAAGGGGATCCTGGTTAAATCAGATACCTAAGGACAGGGGGGTCTGTGTGTGTGTGTCTGTGTGAATTGTGTGTGTGAGGAATATGCTCCCAGCAATTATAAACTCCTGAACTAGCCACCCAAGCTCAGAATCCCCCTGTAACACCCGGGATCCAAACCTGGAATTCAGGAAGAGAGATATACATACAAGAAGCAAAGAGTAAGTTGCTTCCACAACAGACAATAGCCAGTAGGTGAAAGTGAGACTTCAGTGCTTTACTAAAGAGACAGAAAGATTACCTCCCTGCCAAGAGCAAGGAAAACATCGCCCAGGTTTGTGGCATTTGCCCGCCTGTGCTGTCACGCTGCCCGTGGCTGTGTACCTGAGGAACCATTCCTCCCTCAGGGCTGTGCTGAGGACTATCTTCTAGTAAATTCTTATCAATGTCCCTTTAAAGCTTTTTCTTGTGACAGGAGATTTTTGTGGTAATCAAGAAGAAAAGCAATTCACTTGATTAAAGATTGGTAAATATAAATGACAGAAATGGTTTCCTATGAACATTGTGATGTATTCCCAATCAATAACATCATGACAGACTCGCACCTTAAGGGAAGGAAGTTATTAGTTTTGGGAAAAGCATGTAATTAAATACAAGGCAAGTCTACAGATTCTCAAGCAGAGAGACAAGGAGAATGGCCAGCCCGAGATCGTAGATTGTGCTAATGTTGTCCCTTCTTTTCAGCTCATTTGTCTTTCATTTACTTATGCAACCTTAAAATAAAAATGAAGATTTCAGTCTCAAATGTTAGGGCTAAACAGCCAGTAATATAACAGAGAGCTGTTTATTGAAATATTAGACCAGGTTTTGCTTTAATACTTTCCTTCAATAGCAGCTACTAGCAGATGTCAAAAATCCTTTGTGATTTAGCTGAACTTTCAGTAAATTCTACATGTTTCTCTTCTGTAACTGCAAAGGGCAGACAGGCCTTTACCACCAATATAATATGGGGACTGGGTAGATCTGATTATTGGTAATTGGTAGTTTAGCCTTTCACCTCTGGATCAGTGTTTCAAGCTCAGACCAGGTTGGTATTGAATAAAAGTCATTTCCATCAGCTGGCTGTTCAGTGACCTCCATAAAATATTACAAGTTGGTAGTGGACAGGTGTCTATATAATTAAAATACACTTCGCAAGCACAGTTGGCACCCTGGAATTTTCTTATTACGAATCTATAATTTGCTCCCCCTGGCTCATAAATGGAAAGCATTCAGGAGCATTGAGATGTCATCTAAAAACAAGGAGGATACAGTGTTCTTTGTTAATCTCACAAACAAAGTACCTCTGTTTCTAGAGCAGTTTTGAATCCCCAGACAAATGCTTTTGTGCACTGCAGATATTATTCAGGCTAATAAAACTCATGAATTAGAAGTAAAAGATCAACTTTAAAACTGGTAAAAACCCTGTAGTTTATACTGGAGAATCTCACAGCCACTGCTATGTATGTGTTCACTGTAAAGAGAATTTATTTCCATGCAGTATCAATGAAGCAGAATCACACAGGATGTCCCATATACCCATGAATCAGCATTAATTGTGTCAGTATTCCCAGACACCGAAACAGAAGTCGAGTCTTTTTGGTAGCCAAAAAAAAAAAAAGTTTTTGATAGGAGAAAGTTTGCCCAATCTCAACATGACGTGTATTTTCTGACTAGGAATCAAGGCAGCGGTTTTATGTTTGAGTAGTATTTGGGGGATGGGCAGGGGGTACAGCACATTTTTATGGCTTTTCAGTAACCAACCCTTTAGTCTGCTTTTCTTCATTAACCCATTCAGAGGTTTTATCAGAGAACGTGTGAGAAAACGCTCTCCATGGACTTTGCTTTCCTCTTATACTAATTCTGAACTAAGCTGAGGCCCTATGACAGATGCAGCTTCCAAGAACTGTGGGACACTCAGACTATCACAGAAATCTTTGTGGATTTGCCAATGACTTGCATCTGTGTCAATGAAAGATGTAAGGAAAACGTTATATAGAATACAAACAACAGGGAAGGACATTTAAGTACAAGTAAATCCCCAGTAGTGAAAATATATGTGCAAGATGTTTCACCTCCCTGAAAAGAAACATTGTTTGGCCTGACCTAGTTCAAGATGCTAAAAGATTTATAAGAACATAAAAGAACAGTTGTTAAGCTTGGCACTGTTGTGCTGTAGAAAGGCTGTGGATCCACCCAAGAAAAGAGCCCTCACATTAATGTGGGAACATAATAAAGAAGAAATGAGTTAGCTCACGAATCTATGACACTGAATTTTGCGAGAGGGTTAAAAAGATGAAAGAACCACACAAAAAAGCCAAGCAAACCCAAAGTTTTCTAATGGTCCTACCAGGTCCTCCTAGGAAAGTCCTACCAGAAATTGTCTCCATCTAGGAATTTTCTTCTTAAACTGGTTTCCTCGGCCAGTAATTTCCTCTGCAAGTGGCAACCAAAGGCAGAAAACTACTGCTAAGCAAATCTCATCATTCACCCCTCCAGTTTCCAGCTGAAACACATGCAAATCAGTCTGCTTTTTACATACATTTCAGATGAAACAGTTGAAAGGAAGAGGAAAACCAGGAATGTGTGGAATCAAAGCAGGTATTCACATACCCATTCTTAACAAGTTTCTGTCACGTTGTCCAGAAGAATATCTATAAAATGCTCAAGCTGAAGCACAAATTCAGAAAGTTAGGAACTGAAGACAGCCACCGTTAACAAATTGCAGATACATGAGACTCATTCAGAAAGACCTTACAAATCAGCAATGAGGGGAAGAGAGAGCAAATCATGCAGAAACTATTTAATCAATGAGTAAAGACAATTATAACATCTGTTAATCTTTTGTGTAGGTTATAATTAGATGCTGTGGAGGAGTAGCCTTTAAGGAGGAGGCAGGGAATCCTTTAACATCTGCTAGAAGGGCAAACACTGTGCGATAAATGACTTTAAATGCAATCAGCAAAATGAGAGCTGTGCAGAGTTCACAAAAGGCCTGTATAAAAGATTGAGGATAACAAAATATTTTGCCAAAGGTCAACTCCTGCAGCACTAGAGCCTGAATAATGACTGCTAGTTTAGAGGCCACATCAAAAACAAACGTGATTGTACCTCTGAAAAACAATTCTTTTCTCATTTGTGTCATTATAGCAAAAGCACATGCTGCTGCTGTATATCACGTCAGCTTAATGACTTATTAGGGCAGTATCTATCAACCTTGAACAGTTTAGAATAAACAGGTAGGTATGATGTATTTTAAAGACCAGAATTCAGCCTAATTAGACTGACACAGAACTGTGCAGTACTGTAAAAGCGATGCGATTCTGAGTTTAAATAATTAATCATTCTGCAGCTTCTAAAAAAAATCCAATTATTTACTCATTTTGCCCTTGAAAACAACCATATGCTTTAAGCTGTTGCTCACGGAAAACGCGAGACCAAGAGGGAGTTACTTTATCCAGTTTAACACAGCCCTCTACTGGTAAAAGAACCCCCAAAATCTTATTATCACCATGAACCATTTTGTCAGATCATCTCAGAACAGCCAAAAAGATCCTACATTTTACTGCAAAGTTACACCAGACTCTAGAAGACAGCAGTGTAGATCGGAGCTTTAGGAGTAAGGATTAAGCCGTTGCTTAATCTCTATAGAGCTCCTTCACTTAGAGCACCACCTCCTTTCACCCAGCAGATGCAGCTCTGGACATCACCAGAGTGCTGAAGAATCAAGCCAAGTGCTCATATCTAGTGGTGTGAGTCATTTTAGCAGCAAACGTAATCCTTCTACTCATGTCAAGTTGTGCTCTATTCCTCCAGGTTGCCATTGATTCCCAAGAGGATGAGCGTACACACGCGATTTCAGTTTGCACTATTAGGTAATACTTCGTGTAGGCGAAGGAAGCACGATATGGTCCAGCTGCACAAAGGAACACTATTCAAAACACAAATGCAAACGACCACCAAAAAAGCAACTTCACTGCAAAAGAATTCCTGCTTCCTTCTTTCTCCACCATTACTGAAAATCCACGGTGGTGATTCAACACAGCTTCAATCAAAGTGAGGCAGACAATGAAATTCGCCTCTGTTGCTGCATGCAGTAATTAACTCTTCCTATTTGTATTATGTCTGAGCAACAAAGAAACAAAAGGATGTGGTAAACTGTTGAATTTAACAGTTTAGATAATGATGAATTATAATAATCAATTAGTGCTGTCAAAGAAAATAATTTGTGACATGCATTTGATTCTGCACAGACCTATTGTGTGTACACACTATCCAAGGCTAGATTGGCTCTGGGAAACAAATAGTGTTGTCCTGCGGAAAGCTTATCAAACGTGTGGTTTAACAGTAGCATTTCTTCTTGCTGTGTGTCAATACTAATAGACCATTTCTCAACAACATCATATCTATCCAACCTGCTTTTCGGGGGCTGCATCGTTCATAGTCCACAGACAATGTTACTGCCAGTTCCCAGGAGCCTCTGCTGCTGTACAACCACATTTCTGTGATTCACCTGAATGCCAGTCAATGGGATCATAAAAGATTCCAAGTACTTTTCACACAATAGCTATCTAACTTTGCATCCCCAAAACATCATGACTAATTTATGTAGCCATCAGGGACTGCCTAGTGTAATTCAGGTTTCTGCATCCAGGAGCAGTACCATTCGTCGATACAGAACCGTGTACTAGCAGCATTAATGGTTCATGTTCTGTTTACATTGTACGTTTATCCTGTTTTCCTAATAAAACTCCACATTAGTCTCTATAACTTCCAAAGGTGTTCTGGCAGCTTTGGCATGGATTTTTCTTAAGCATAACTGCAATCCTGCCAGGAGCTGAACATGTGCAGAACCACAGAGGAGCGGCACAGCATCACTCCGCATTTGGCCCTAGCCGTGCTGTGCTAAGCTCCTCAACCAACTGTGCTTCCCTTTGGCACCTTTGTTCCGTGGCTTTTATCCCAACCTCAGTCCCACTTGTCAGAAGATGACAGGCTGGAGTCTGCACTTACTCCGTTTCTTTTCAGATGGCAAGAAAGCCCAAAGAATTGACATTCTGTTGGCGATTGTCCCCTTTAATGCCATCCCAGAATGTTATCAGATTATTCGTGATATCCTCGGGCAGATCTCAGACCCAGGGAAAATTCAACCAGGGGATCCCTCTGGTGAAAAGTGAGCCAGCTCTGTGTCCTGATTTGCTACACTGGAATATGAGAAAGAAAATGGAAATGTGAGAAGAGAAACATTACAGAGGAAAATTAAAATCAAATGCCCCTGGGCTCATCAAGTTTTAAGAGTCTGTTTCTGCTCTTAAAGTAATTAGCAGAAGATTTGCTCTTGACTGAAGTGGAATGGTACCCTACCACTTTACAGGTTTTCTACTTTAAATCTGAGCCTCTAAACACTTCTACACAACTCACAGATGAGTCCATGAAGTTTTATGAAAAGGAGTAGAATTCACAGCTATAAGATTAGGACTTGAACTTAAGCAGGACCCGACCATTCTATTAATCTCACTTTGTTCCAATTATTTGGAAGATTCTGTGGACGTTTGCCAATGTGATACCTGAACACTTGCAAGTGTGAGTACACTTATCAGTTCCCAGTAGTAGATCATCCTTACTGGCCATGAGGTAACAGAAGGAAGGAAAGACTGGCCCACAGGAGCCAGCCTGGTAGGAATCAAACCCCTGCACTTTAAACCCACTCCTTCTGCCGAGGGAAAGGCTCTGTCACAGTTCTCTGTTCTTCACTCACATTCAGTGGAAGATTCTGAGCTACAAAAAAGGTCTTTTAAAGAACAGGTACACCTTTTGTTTATACTATTACTGAAGGCTGATGAAGACCTAAAGAATAAAACTCTATGCTTTTATTTAAGTGCCTAGTTAAAAGCCCAAAAGCACTTTTCATTCACATGGTACCAGTGCAGAGCTAAATTTAGGGCTTTAGGGCTTTTTAGGGCACGCTTTTTTATTTTTTTTTCCCCCAGGAGAATATGCCTCAATTCCAAAGACAGAACAACAGCTCCTAAGCCTCACAATATCTTGACATGCCAAGCCACATTACAGCATCAAATAGAGACAGACAGGTTTTGATCTGCTGTAGAAACAGGGTCACTGGAGAGGGGCATCTGCAATGGTACCACCCAAGCCTTAATAGGAAGCCCCCAAAATCTGTCACTGTGTAGGAAAGAGGTCTTACAAACAAATTCAGCAGCAAGAAAAGCAAAACAAAATCAATAGTGCTACTAGTTCAGGAGTAATGCACCAGTTCCTATCTGACTGATTTGTACTGACTTACTCTCATATACATGCCAATCACAGTATTCTGATTCCATTCTTCAGAAATACACTTTATCTCCACAAAAACAGATCATTAAATAGAAGTAAACAGTAATAAAAGAGTTCCTCATACACAGTCCTGTGATCAGGTTACTCCCTGGAAAAGCCACCACAACTGAAATTGCAGTAATTTAGAACGTGCTTCTGGCAAAGAATTGAAATAAGAAGCAGGAGACCTGGGGTTTGTTTCCAGCTTTTGAAGTGGGTAAAATAAGTTTTAATAAATCACATTTATGGGCCAGTTTCCCCCTTTGTAAAATAGGGATAATTCCATGACAATCACAGCTAGTTGTCCTGAAAATGAGTTAACTGAAGGTCAGAAACAGCTCTGTCCCACAAACAGCAGGCAGTACAGAAAGTTTTTTCACAGCAGTTAGCAGTGTACTGGTGTTTCTGCTCTGATGTTTCAAGATTTATTGGATTTCTAACATAAATGCTCAAAACAAAAATTACTGTTTCTCACATAATTGACAACCCATTTTATCCAAAAGATGTCAGATTTCAAAGCACTTTCTTTTAAACTCATAAACCTCTGGAACTTGAACAGGGGGTAAAAGTAAAAATAGACAAATTTTTCTTTAAATCAGTGCCTGCATAAAGAGCAAAATAATTTTTAAAGAAAACTGTACTAAAAACTATGGGGAAGTTATATTAAAAATTCAGCTTAACTTGAGCATTCAAATAAATACTATGAAACAATAAAAGAACAATCTTAAAACAGACCCGGTTTTGTTCAGTTGATGGCAGTACTCATGAGATTTTAAGAATCTTAGAGTTTCCTCACTTAAATTAAGAGAGAGCCACTTCAGTGCAATCTCAGCAAACAAAAGCCAGAATCGAGTTTTCATTTGTCCTTTAATCTGTTGCTGAACCACAGTCAGATGCATGGCTGTAATTACTCCTAACAACTACATACTTGCCTCTCCTTTAATTAAAGCAAAACTACAAATAGCAATGCTGACACACTCCTAGAGAAAATAAGCTTTACAGAGATGATAAAAACACCAAAGCAGCAAAAGTCTTACTTGCAGCAGTTCAGTCAAAACATGCCAGCCCTGGAGAGCTCAGAACCGTAAGAAGCCTTTGCAGTCCAGAAATTCTCTTGAGTTTATCCAGTGTTTATTTACCAAGCTTTAAAAGTCTGTGGTTAGAAGAACAGAGTTAGCTTTCTACACCATCCAGTGCTCCTGAAGTCCTCCAGTAACAGCAGACATGAAGTTTGCTGATAGTTGGGTTTGCTGCTGCTATGTAGTTGCTCAGTACTTGTAAATACAAGCTCTGTGGACAAAGTCCCAAATGACATCACAGGCAGCTGCTTATTGTTGAGTCTTTATTAACCGACTGTCAAAAAAGAAAAGGGAAGAGGAAAGAAAAGCCCAAACTATCTTCCCTGCAGCACAATTTGCATCTTAGTAGGAGTTGCAGCCCTGCACATATAAATACTTCTGTTTACCCAACTGATGTTTTCTTAGAATGAATAAACAGTGTTTGCAGGGAAAGCAGAAAAGTAAGACCTTAAACATGGAAAGAGCACAGGGAGAAAAAGAAAATCTTAAAATTCCAGTGGTCCCTTTTCAGAATATACCCCTGCATTCTCCTATTGTTTATTTTAAAATATGTAACTAGGGGTGCAAATCTGCACAGATTTTAAAGCAACAGAGCAGAGGACTTTAGTAGACTATAGTGAAAGTTTCAACTCATTCCTAATTCTAAAAGTTACAGAATTAGAAACTATGATCTTTGAAAGATTTAAGACAGTTCAATTTCAGTTACAATATGTTTTGCAGAAAACTCACTTTCTAAAGATAAAATTAGAAGCAAGCAAGAAATGGCATCAAACATAGTTATTTGCTAGGTGCTAAGGGCATGAATACTGACCTTTCCTTCTCAGAGGCGGAGGTCCAAGACTAAATAGCACTTTGGAGAAGAAACACACACCCAGTTCCCAAAGAGGCGCAGGGTACTCACTCCAGAACTAGTTCAGCTACTAATCTGAATCTATCCTCTGTCATTGAGCACTCCTGCTGAAAGAAAGGGGCTGGGACTCTGTGCCTTGATTTTTCAGAAGCCAGTCCTTTCAAGTCAGAACTTCAAATGCTGGAAGGGCACCACCAAGGGCTGTGACAGACTGAGCTGTTATCTGTGCACGCTTCCACACGAAGAGCTTCAATATTGGGAAACACCTGGCCACGTGCATCCAAACACCTAGACTCCATGTCCCACAATGAAACAACCGAAACTTGAGCCCAGTGGTGAGCTGAAGCCAAGTTTTTACAGTTTTAATTGCTATTCATAAGAGCATCAACCCAAATTGTGCCTGTACTTACAGACAGCAAATCGGTCTAGAGTCAGCTGATGTAAATCAAGCTAGATGCAGTAACACACCCAAACAACAGCAGTCAGCACTAGCTGAAGGTCTTTCTTTTGCCTGAAAGAGTGTCATTAAAAAAAAATTGTGTGGCCTTAATGACAGAGTGCCTGATTTCCTCGGTGCTTGCCCTGAGAGGCAGCAATACCCTGCGGCCATAGAGGCACTGAGCTCGCTGGAACTGCTCCCAAGGGCAATTGCTACCTCTGCCACTTGCTGCCTCTAAAGTATAAGTTTGTGCTTTTGAAGGGGACCTGTTATAAATTCCCCTTCATTTATTCCTGTGGCTAACCAGCCTGTAGCACACCAGAAACACCACCCTGTGTAACTATGAGGTATGTTTATCACCCTGACTCAAGCATAAGGTCTTGTGTCCCTCTTCTATTGCAGCCAGCAAGGTTTTATATCTTGCTCATTAAAAGCTTACTAGTTTGATCCAGGAAGTCTTCAAAATACTTTGAAGATGAAGTGGGCTATGACAGTTATAAGTGCTAACATATAATATTCAGTAACATTCATTTCAAAACTTACAGCTTTCGGCCCAGCTTTGCAAGTGCCATAGTGCAGCTACTTGATTTAAGCAGCCGTGAACGGGGCCATGTGGTCACATATGCAGCTCCATAAAGTGTCATCCCATTCCAGCAAGAACAAACCCATCCACAAGATCAGCAGAAGAGCTGGATTTTGTCTAAACCAGACGCTGATTTCCAGTGTGCTTTCTCAGAGCAAGGGTAAGGGCACCTGGGTGAGCAGGATCAGGACAGCAGACACTCTGCTCACATCTCTCTGGTCAGGTAACACTGCAGAGACAGTGACTTAATTGCCTGAAAGCAATTTTTCAGAGATTTCAATTCAAGGAAGTTCTATCTCACTCCTCTTCAGAACTGGTGGATCTTGTAAAAATAAAAGTGCTAAGGTATTGAAGTTTGTGGGGTTTTCCAGCAAGTGGTTCTTACTGAGAGGAGAATTCCCATGATGCGGGTGTACATAACAGATTCAACATTCTTCAAATTACAACCCTTATTAAGGGAGCGGCCATTAGCTCACCCTGTCAGTGCATTTATCCATCTAATTTCTATTCTAAGTCATCACAAGATATAGCTACTGGCTGTGCAGATACAAACTATTCTGGGCAGGAATGCTGTGGCTTTTGTTAGAACAAAATTCATAACGGAATTCAGTCCTTGACTAGCTACAGGTTGCGGGAAAAGATACAGAAGTTGAAGACATGAGCTGCAGTAGTCACTCCTGGGCTGATGCACAGCAGGCTGAACTGAGCAAGGCATGTGAGGAAATAATTCAGCTTCATACAGCCTCATTTTTTATGGGAAACAGGTAAGATGAGCCATAACAAAGTGATCTAAGTAGATGTGGATATTAGTAAAGCTTGCCAATTAACCTATTGCAGCATAGCTTGGATCTGTAAAAGACCCCATGTCTCTTCTCCTTCTAACACAAAATCCATATCATCTGCAGGTACACAGTCCACATTTGATTTTTCTTTAACGTAGAAAATTCTTCCTCACTGAAGATGCCAAAACAAAGCTCTGATCTTTGGGCAACCTGGACTCGTGGAAGGTGTCCCTGCTCATGGCAGGGGATTGGGACTAGGTGAGCTTTGAGGTGCCTTCCAACCCAAACCAGTCTGTGATTCTATGATCCTCTCCCAAAATGCAGCAAGTGAATGGGATTGAGTCACTTAAAGCACACAACTTTTCACCTGAAGCACTTCAGAAGTCCCTGCAGTCACACATGCCTGTTACCCGTGTTTTGCTTCTTACAAGCACAAGAGCAGAAAACAGCTCGGCTCAGGTGCCCCCAGGTCCACCCTCTCATTACAGACCCAGAAAGCTGCAACACAAGGTGATCAGCCTTGAAGCTTGGCAAGTTAAATGGGAGATGGTAAAAGCTGAGAGTATTTATCCCGAGGGATAATACTCTGTGTCAGGAGTCCTGTGTGGATCAGTTCAGCTTCAGGTAAGCCTTCGGGCCATGTAAAACCCTTCTCTCACCCTCTGATACTACTCCTGGAGCAAGGGACAGAAAGGTGAGAGACTGCAGAGCAGTTCAGTCTAGAAGGGCTAAATTGCAGGACATTTAAAACCCAACAGTTTTTCATATAATATCATATCATCCTAAACTGGTTTTTTTTTCCCCATAATAAATACTCGGATTGCTGGAGGACAAATTTAAAAAATAGTAAAATAAATTGCAGGCTATAGAGTTCACCCTCCTTGGAGATGAATATGGATTGAAGTCTTCAGCTGGTTCCTAAAATATCATAGAAATTCCTCCCAAATGACACCAGGATACAGAAGAGCAAAATGCTCCTTAAAAATTACCGTTAGTCTCACTTTTACCAACACAGCTAAGTATGTCTTGCAAAAGAAATACCTACAACTGTGTGGGACTGTCACCAGTTAGCACAGCAAACACTTTTCTAAGCCTGGGGAAGCTGGCGGAAAGGATAAACAAATGAACCAAGCAAAAATATGTGGAGAGAATAAAAGGAAGCATGTGGGGGTGATGCATGAATCTCCTCAGATACTCAAGGTCAAAAAAGGGCCTTCAGTTGAAGTGGTTTGATCAGGCCAGTAAGCTTTTGATCACAAAGATAGTTTGATTTTTAGCCTTACTAGGTGATTTTTCAAAGATTTTTACCTCCCCTGCATGTCAAGAAAAGGGAAGAGGTCTTCAGTAAAGGCGGGTTTTACTGCTGGAACAAACAAATAGCTCTCTCCTCTGTCATATTTATGAATTTAAGCTTCAGAGAAAGCAGCAAATAACATTTAACAACAATAACTGCCCTCTGACCGGCCCCAGTCTACATATGGGGTCATGCGGTGTTATCAGTCTGGTGTGTCCATTTCAGATGTGCTCAATGACAGGTTCTGCTGGGCTTCCCCCTCCAACAGCTCCTGGACGCTTTCTGTAGTGACCTGCATTCTCCCCAGTACCCAACACCCCAGCAGCTAAAAAGATGGTATTCTACATCCTGGAAGAGGACACTTATATAGTAACATTTACTCTAACTCACATCCTACAGGAAATCCTGCCCTTAAGTGAAGGATGAAGGCTTAACACCCTATTCTGACACGTAAGAAAAAGAATGGCTAAAATGAAATGTTTTATCCAACCTTTTCACATGAGCTGAGAACTAAAATGAGCATATACGATTTTTCCAGCCATTGAAGTGATTTGCAATCAATTTCTAAATCTTTTTTTCAGTTCCATAATTTTTACTTCAGTAGAATTCTATGAAAAGCATTCATCGGGGAAAATTGATGGCATGTCTTTAAAGGACATTGGCTTTCACTATAAATTGCCTCATTGTAAAATACAACATTAAGCAAATCATACAAAGTCTGTTGTGAGTGTTGCCACTTGAAACTGGAAGGGTAGGCAGAAGCTGGGTTTTTGACTTGCAAGAGAAATCAGAAACATTTTAAACATGATTACTAAATACAAGTACACAGGACTGGCTCTCATTAATTCCATGGGTTAAGCTATTTTTCCTGCTTTGCCTTTCCTGTTGTTTCTGGAATCAAGCAATTGATTCAGCCACCAGTGACCTTATCCAGAGTTAATTGAAATCAATGGCATTAGGGGATTCTGGAGCAGGCCCAAAACCAATGTGCATTCAAGGGCTTCTGTATATCCTTAATCACAGGGGTAAGCCTCTGCAGATTTAGATTCCAATGGATCCAATCATTAAATCAGTTATGCAGCGTTTAACTTCACATATGGATAGTGGTCCCCCGCTGGTTATTGAAAGTGGTCTCTATTAAGAGGAGAAGGTTATTTCCATAATCTATGCCTGATGAAACCATGTATTTCTGCAGGTGTCAGTGTTCCAGCAGGGCTGGCACCTAGTGGGAAGGCTGACTAATTCACACTCTCCTCCTGCCTTCTCGGACATGTCGCTCTGTGTCAGGAAGCAGAGGTATCGGCTTGTGAAACACACATTCCTCTGATGCAAGCATCTGGCTTCTTGGCAGCCAAGTCGTGACAGGTTCTGCAGCAGCTGTGATGGCTCCATGCTCTTTCAGATGGCTAAACAGTCTTGTTTTTTAGCCTAGCTGTTTGTTTGCTGCTGCTCTTCTGGATGAAAGCCCATTTGCCCTTTTAATCAATGAACTTGCCGTTGGATCGGAGTAATCGGTTACATTTTTGTACATGTCTGAGCAAAAATTCTTGCCTGGAGACTACCAGTTACACAGCCCTGCACTCAGCTCAATGCTTAACCTCATCCTACTCTGTCCTGACACCTTTACACAGCAAAGGAAAGGTCATCTTCCCAAAGTGACAGCATGAACAGAACAGTTTTTCTTCATCCCTCAGTCATAGAGTTTCATAGCTCATACTTTGTTACAGGAGATGGTAATCAGATCAAATGGAGCAAATAAGGAATACAATTTATTTATTTCAGATGGCTTTATAAACCATCCTCCCATGTGCCTGCACCAGATGGAGATAGGAGTCTGGCTGGAAGCCTTAGCCTTACGCTGTGTGGCACAGAGGTAAGAGCACATCAACTTATTAAGAGAAAAAATTCTTCAGAGAAGGTTACATAAATTGGAATTAAATTTTATTTAAATTGCCTTTAAATGTATTATGCAAATGCACAACAGAACAAGCAGTTCCAAGTAGTTCCCTTGAACAAATGAGCACATGGCACTTCTAACACTAAATGTGATAACACAGTATTGAAAAGGAGTTCTTGCTGGGAAACCACAAAGATCAAAAGCTGCCATCTACCTCTCAGCTGTTTGTAAGCTCATCTCCACCTTTTCATTCCAAATGATGCTCTCTGTCTCTCTGAGAGAGATAACCTTCCTCCCTGTCCCCTGTATTACTGATGGTGGAGGAAAAATAGGTAATGAACAGACTTGGGCAAGCTCTGTTCTCCCTTGCCAGGCTTTTACTCTATGTTCTTCTTGTGCTGGTATCATGAAGCATTTCCTGGGGGTGCAAGTACTGCTCTTTCTATCTGTGCCAGAACAGGGAAACAGTCCAGATCTTGCCTCTGATGCAGAGAGATCTTGAGAAGGTAAGAAAAACTTCCCCTCTATTTTTTACCTTCATGTGTGTCATCAATCCCCTGGCAAGGACCTAGTAACAAACTGATGAGTCCCATCAACTGCTCTACTTGCCAAAACACACACACACACACACACAGTTACTCTGTCTCCAGAAGGAGCTCTGGTCAGTGGCCAAAATGAGCTTGTGGAAACAACACATCAGTGTCACCCTGGGTCCCAACCACACCAAGTCACACACACCCAGAGTGATCAAAATCGGCCCTCAGCACCTTCCTTTCCCAAAAGCTGTAAGAAAACAACAATCCTAAAACTGTTTGAGATATATTGCTATCATTTAAAGTTGCCTTCAAGTCTTTTAGTTCCATCTTCAAAGCAGGAAAGGGGAAACCTCTACCATCATATGATATTTAATAAGAGCTGGAAGAACATACCACATTTTAATACTGTGCAATTCTATATTGGGGCATACAATATAAGTTGTCAAAAGCATCCCATATTAATGAGTGATTTTTATTAACAATAAATACATTGCCAGTATTCTGGTCTCTTACCACCCCTAAGAGCGGTGGAAAGTTGATCCATGTCACAGGTAAAATACTCAGGGTGGAGTTGCTTGCTTAAAGCCCAAGTAGAGCCACCAAAGTCTAACTACTGCTCCCAGTACTGTCCACTGAGCCCTGGACAGTACCACGAAGTCTTACCCAAAAGAACCTCAGTGCAAATCCTCAGACCTCTCTGCTGTCCTCCTGGACAAACCTGGGATGCTTCAGAAAGCAGTGACAAACTGTACACACACACTAGGACTTCCACAATATGCTATGATTACTTTAAACCTGTGAAAATATAACAACTCATAACAGCCAGCTAGACACTTTCCAGGGAAAGAGAGCAAAATATGTCTTTGCAAAAGGATGATGAAACAGCCTGAAATTATTTCTGTGAGTAGAAAGGTTTCTTAGTCTTCCTGCTGAAAAAAAGCCCTCCATTCCATTTGTCTGGGTAGAAAAGGGCAGGTATATCAAACAAAGGCTGTTCTGGTTTATCACACTGCCTTCTCTACTATAGTACTGAAAATTTTATTGCATGCTATAAAGAGAGGAAAAACTCATCCTGTAATCATATAAACACAGTGAACAACGTAGAATAAGTATCAATTACTTTTGCAAGTTTCAATGATAGCCTCAACCCCCAAGGATAATTTCAAATGGTATGATAAAGACTTCAGTTAGATTAAAAGCATCAAAAGCAAACTGGCATTCAAAAACAAACAATTCTGTCTCTGCTATGTAAGTTACAATAAATTTCCTGAACTGGCAGATTTCCCTCCTAGCTGCTCAGCTGTTCCTTCCCCACAGGTAAAACGAGTCAATCTGTTTGAAAAGACAATTTGCCACCCAGCTTACTTAATGCCACACATTAAAAATAAAATGACTGAATAATTTTGATGTCAAAGAGCTGTTTTAATGGGAATCCATAGCTAAAATAAACAACCACAGCAGATAAATGCAATCAGATGCTGCTGACTCCCATGTGAATTAGGTCTAAATAAAATAACCGGCCAACTTTTGGATTCATATTTTAGAACTTTTCTCAAATCCTTCAGTGGGTCCCTGCATATATGTTATTCACTGCTACTGTAATGCCATGATCCAAATTTTGCTCAATGACAGTATAAACACAAAAGCGACTAACAGATAATAGTAGATCTGTGATTAGTTTTTATTCATGTGGAATTAAAGACGATGAAGTCCTGTAGCATACTAGCAAGTCAGTATAGCTGCATTTTATTCCCTTTGTAACAATTTATGTGACTATGGAAAGCACAGGGTAGAGCAGAAACTGCTAGGTGATACACACATAGTGCTGGACAACAACTTGCCAGGATGTTTGAAGGAGCTTTGAATAAGCTACTTTGGTTCGGGGAAGCCAGTTGGCCACGTCAGCTCCCCACTGTGGAGCAGAATGCAGGAAATACCTTCAGCAGGGCTCTGTGCATGTGTAGTGACAGTCCTGCCCCAGCTCAGTGAGCAGGTTCAGAGCCAGCTCAGTTATCTCCACATGGCACCACCATGACTACCACAAGTGTCAGAAGTGCCCATTTTACTTTCAGAAAGAGAAAGTGGGAAAGTGTTTTGTCTTCACAGTGTAAGTCACGATCTGAAGAGGCTTTACTAGTCATGGCGTGAGCTCATTTATTTGTCCTAAAACATCATTCTTAGCAGAAAGAAAAATAGCAGCTCCAAGTTGGAGCATCAACTGTGAAATGTTCTGATAATATGAAACAAGACACACCCCTGCTTTTGATCAAACAAAGGGCTAGGGTTCAGGTCACTTATCTGTCTTATTATACCCACTAAAGGTAGGAACTTGGGTGCATACTGGCCAGCATTGCTACTGCTTCCTCCATGTTCCCTTGATTTCAAATACAATCTCAGCAATGCAGGTGAGCCCCAACCTGCTTTCAAAGGTTGAATACCATACACTTAGCTTTCATACAATCAGAGATATATCTATTAATTGTATGTTATTATATGTACATGTATACACATACAATACAATCATGCATTATATGTATTAGCTGTCACTAGCTATAACCATTTGATTAGTATATTTGGTACATCCTGAAAAAAACAAAGCCTTTACAGTTTTAATTCAGATATTCTTGCTCTACTTTATGCTCTGTGTTGCTTTACTGAATGACTCGGCTCCAATCTTGCATGTTGACCAAGAGGTCAGCCATCTCACACATCTGGAACAGCTTCTCTGATGTCTCCCCAGCACTGCTGCTGTTTCTTTACCTCTCCAATACTACAGATACTGCAGTTCCCAGCATGCAGGAGTGTATCTTACTCTGAACAAATGACATTATCAGTTTGTATTATTCACATGACACCACAGGTAAACGGAGAGTGTCTAAGAGTTTTAAATGAGGGCCACTCTGCTCACTGTCCACAATACTGACAGCTTCCCTTCAGAGTTCTTCCAAATATCCCAGGAGCCTGGATATGAATAATTTCTACAGCGTTCTAACTTTGGCTCATGTCTTTAAGCAGATGGAAAATATTGTTATGCAGCCTTAGGACATATCAAGATCTCTTTTTGTTTCTGTAATGAGACCCAATTAATACTTAGGACTTTCTGCCACTCAAAGGATTTTAAAATATCGGGATTTCAGCCAGAATTGTAACGCTGATGTCTGCTTTCATGATATAATTTAACTATAATTACCTAAACCGATATCAACATAAGTGATGACACTCATTCTATAGGAAATGTAAGTATTCTGTTACATTAAAAAAAAATATTGACTGTAGAAGACTTTTCTTTCCCATTGCCAGGTCAGTATTAGACCTTAGTGTAGCTTAAAATTAGAGTAATTTTCTTGAGAGAGGCTGTCTTTGGGCCAGCCACCAGAGAAGTTTCCTTCAAAGTAAGACAGGACAGTACAGGTCTCTCCCTGGGCAAATGTACCACGCAGAGGGCAGTAGGGATATCTGCCCAGAGAATTGGTGTGAAATGACTATTTTGTAGTGATTCATCTCTAATTTTGCAGTAACTTCTCCAAGGAGGCAAAGTCCTAAAACCAGGTTTCTGTTTTTAAGGTTTATGCACTTCAGAAACTTTTGCATAAAATGATACCAATGAAAGCAAAAATTTATAACAGATTAATAATTATAGCTTATTCACCTGGCAGGACTTCCAGGGTTACCACTCCTCCCACCCGAAAAAGTAAGTTTATTAATTCTTGAAATGCCTACAGTAATTTTTTTAACTTTGTCTTGTTCACTAAAAGTTTGCTCTGATTATTTAGCCTTCTTGGACAAATGATGACACTTCTTCCTAATTTACAGTTCAAATTTCAGCTTTTTTTCTCCCCCTGCTACTCTAGGAACCCCCCTGAATTAAATCTCAGCACCTTTTCTGGATCCAACTGGACTGTTCATTAGCTCTGCCTTTCAGCTGCTACCTAAGATACCTGAAAATTTCCACCAAACTCATAATCCTGGCCAACATACTCTGAACAGATTGAGATTGGATTAGTATACCCAGATGCATCATAAAACAGAAATTTTCAGCCAGGACAAAGATGAACTGGTGTTATTAAGACACAGTGGAGCCAAAGGCAGGCAAGCTTGGTTACTTCTGTCCTCCCCTCCCTTCCTCCCCTCTCCAAAGATTCAATGGCCAGATAGTTGGCAAGATAAACAGTAAATGTCACATTAAGTTAATGGGTACTATATTTACCAGAAATGGTAAATATAATGACATGAGTTGGTTTAATATTACATGTTATGATTTAAAATATATATATATTTATTTATTACTGTCAGAAACTGTGCTAAAAATAGGTTACTGAGTTGCATTTTTTCTAAATGACAGATAACTGAAAGAATGCAGCATTCACTAGGAACTATTTGTACTAGGCACTGTAGTTTCTCTCCACCCAGCAGAACTTCCAGAAGGACATCATATGAATTTTACAAATATAACAAGGAGAGAATAGACATCAAAGGCTGCAAAAAGTAGATCATAGACATGCAAGTATATGCAGGTGCAACAAGCAAACTATGTTTTCTTCCTGCCAGCAAGGCATCTCTAATCTCCCAGTTACTGAGAATGTCTTCATTGCTCCAATATTTTCCCTGCAGCGACAACAATTTTTAAATGCATATTCAGGCATTTGATTTCATCACCTATAATGACAACTTTAGCAAGTGTCAGTGTCCATCAAGTCCCTTGAATGTAACATATATTTTAAATGCATTGTGCAAATTAGTCTGCTTATTCAGGCTCTCTAGAGTTATTAAAATACTATCATCAGTATTCAAGGAAGAGGAGGAAGAATTTGGATTTTAGCTATTCCTACAGCCCCGATTCAGGCATAATTCTCCATAAATTGAGCAGAGAGTCAAACCTTATGGTAAAATTAAGTGACTTCAGCTCATTGCTTCACTACATCATCCCTACAGAGCTGGTTTTGTTTGGAAATGTTTGGTGTCAGGCACTGAAACCACAATGCTCATTATCTATGGAGCTGCCTAGGTTGAGATGCCCCACACTGCACAAGGTGATGGGTAAGGCAGGGCAGTGTGCTGGAGCAGGGTGGCCTCACACCAGGCACTTGGGAGTGGTTTCTCCAGAAAATGGCAAGAAGCCACCTCAAAATTACTATTGTCACATCTTCCAGCTACGAAGTATTCATTTTCTAAGGATACCTATGGGGAAGTGTGGTCCTCAAGATGGAATATTCTGGAAATATTTTTGAGGAAAGCAAAACAGGTATTGGGAGCAAGGCAGCAGCAGAGACACTTGGCAGAGCAGATGTTCAACCGAGTGCTCGAGCGGTCTAACCGGCCACCTCCACTGTGCACTGAATTTATGGTGAATTGCACAACAACAGTCTGTACCTTACCACAACACTTACACCTTGCCCTAGAATTTAAGCTTTAATTAAAGTTTCCACACCTTATGCCTGGAAGGAAGATTTTCCAAAACACAAGCAGGACATAAACCTCTACAAAGCCTGAGACAACAGCTCAGAAATTCTGCTATTCTCTTAGCACAAAAAGCAGCATCTCCTGGAGGCAGCTTCACTGAGAACACCAGCTTTTTAACATGGACTGAAGTGCAGTTCTTGAGGGTTTTGCCACCCTTCCCAAAGACATCTAACAGACTTTGCCTTTCTGCCCTGCTGCTTCCCCTTCAACAATCCCAAATGAAAACGTGTTTTTCCTATCTAAACACATTTACAAACTAGATATTAACAGACTGCAATAAACTGAACTGACCAAAGGCATAATAGGCTTATTTACTAGAGCTTTCCTAAAGGTGTGTATTTACTTATGTGCTTAGGTTATATCTCCCTCCTTTCAGAAACACTTGAGCTGCAGCTGAGTTTCTGAAACTGCTGCAGGGTATTGGGACTGGCCACAGCCCCTCGGCAGCGCTTGCTTCTTCAGGACCTGCACCACAGCATTCAGGAACCACCTCTCGTCCACACATTTAACACCACAATTAAGAGCCTGATCCAAAGCCTGCTGATGTGGATGGGAATCCGTTCCCATCTGTGGGATCTGGGTAAGTGTACCACAAGCTGCCCTGCGCCAAGCACGGCCAAAGGAGCGGCACTCCACAAAGAGCATCCCCAAAAGACCCAAAACCCACTGGGGCATGTCACACCCTGCTTGTGGCTGATCCCTATCATGGCAAATCTCCCAGCCTCCAGGGATCAGCAGACAAACACTTCAGTCATGGCACGCTGTGGAGGGACACGAAACCACAGAAGCAATGAGGCATGACAGCGGCTTCACAACTCTGCCGTCAGTCACGTTGCAGTTTCGCATTATGCTGGGCCTGCTGCTGCATGGGCACCCACCAGAAGCCATGGTCCATCTCCTCACACCAGGAACACTCTCCCATGACTTCTCCTATGCCCTGGCACACAGCAAAGGGTGACTCAGCTCCGCTGCCAGATGGAAATCATCCCTGCTGGTCATGTATGTGAACTCTATCTGTCCACAAAGATACATGCACACTTGTGGTGATCTGAGTCACAATCACAGGACACTGTGAAACCAAGGGGAGGAGGACAAGTCCATGGGGAATAGTGGGGCAGAGCTGGACTGGCACACACAGCCACAGCTATCCTACAGTAGAATGAGGTGACAATCAGGTGGTTTTCCAGGAAAAAGGCTCCTATGTGATATACTCTTGGACATTGTTCAGCACAGTCAGAAAATACCCTTAAACTCCTAAATGTTAGCTTGATTCCTGACTGTAATGAAAGAGATATAGCTATTAAACTTCCCCCATACTAAAATCAAATGACATCTATACTAAGCCAATAGTATAGATGCTGCAACCCCACTGATGTGCACTGAAGAGGGTTATAGTAGGTAATTCTTTTGAATAGATTTGCTTTTAAGTCCTGGGCACTGGTGCACTGTCAGAAATCTATCCAACGTTTAGATATTTCAGACCCCTACCTCATTATTACACACATGCCTTCAACAGACTTATGTGGGGGAAGAGAGGAAAACAAGGGGGAACCCAACGATTCAACCCCTCTCCTAACTTAACTGAATGTCAGATTGCCCCCTATTCCTGTTTCTCTTCCTTCATTCCCACTTCAGTATGAATGATACCACGTGCAAACATAGTCCCAGGAGAATGGAACTTGCTGCACCATAGAAATGCTACTCTTCTAAAATGCTTAAGCTGCTAAGTATCCTTAAAAGACACAGGTTCAGAAGACAGGTTCTTTGCTTCCATAGCACTCAGCAACCACACGGGTGCTAAAAAGATGAATTAAGCTCAGCTCTACCTACAAGACTATGCCAGAGACGAAACAAAAAGACCAAAAAGCCAGTGGTCCTCACTTCTTTTGGTGTATATATATTCTCTGAGCTCACATTCCCAATCATAAACTTGTAGGCTGGTTGTACAAAGGATCTGATAAACACCAAGCCAGCTCAAGACACACACACATGCTGCTAAAATATCAGTCTACAGAAGTGAAGTTTGGACAAGTGGGAACAGCTTCAGTTTGTTCTCAGGGCAGTGTTCTGTGGCACCATACAGACCTGTGTCACTCCAGGATCTAGGCCGGTACTGAGCTGGGAACTGAGGTGAAATATGAGATAGTTCTTCTCGTTGCTACCGGCATGTGCTTGTGCAGCTGCGAAGAATGCCTCTCACCTCAATTTTGTCAAGACACAAAAATAAATTACTCAGTGATTCAACATTTCTGTTTCTTACTGAACAAGAGCACAAGCAAAAATTTTACAAACTGCTTTGTGCAACACAGTTTCCAGCTCGTTGCCAAAGATCCACACATCTGGAGAAAACACCACATGGCAGGGAAACATTCGTGCTTTGAGCTCCTCCAATTCTATTCAGAAGATATACGACTGGAACCACTGAGCACCTAGGTGGTTAAAGAGTTAATAAAAACATAAGAAAATGCACAATTACATAAAATACAATCTGTCATTCAAATATTGGAAATGGACTATGAAGATGCCAGTATAAGTGCATGTACTTTTACCCAGATAACGCTTCAGTCAAACGTGATTTATACCTGCTGCAGCTGTCACACACTCGATTTCTGAAGTTCAAGAGCCTATGCACACTGTCAGTTGAAGAAATTTCTAGTTATTTGCCATTTTGTAGATCTGTAAATCACCTAAATGCTCATATTATTACCATGTGCTCTGACAGTTTGCATCAACAGACCATCTTGGAAGAACTACAATGATGAATTATTGATAGTATCTCACAACACTGGCAAACATTTATTTGAAATGCTGGGATACAGAACCTGCCTCCTTCAAGTCTTGAGATCGACCCTAATGTAAACTGTAGCATACAACAGACCAAAAAATATATAGCCTAGCTCTCAATTCATGATCTCATTTTTATCATTCGATGGTTCTCATAAACATTGTTTATTATTGATGTGAAATGCTGGAACCAAAATATCCTGTAGCTGGAAGTCTCAGTAACTGAGTCAGTGTGAGTCTTTTGGCCTCCTCTCAATATGCTTTATTTCTTCTATTGAATAAACAAACAGTCCCATTCTGTAATGACAAAGCAAGCCAGGATTTTCCTATATTGTTTTGACAGATGTTGTCAGGGTCTGATTAGAAAAACCTGTATACCTAGTAGATATTTACTGCTGTGATTTTCCATAATGTAACTGAACTACGTGCAGAATAAACTAATGTCATAGGAAGCTGTGCTAATGAAAAGCCTCTAACTATGGAAATTAAGCTGCTAAATAACTTTTCCAACTGCAGCATAATCTATTTTTAAAGGCAATAGAGGAAAAAATAGGTTATTTGTTACATTGTGCCAACAGGGCACACAAGATTATAATGGAGATGAAAGGACTGATTATCAAAACACCTCAGTGTCTGGTTCAGGCACCTTGCAAGAGAAGATCAGATCTTTTTTTCCAAAGGTCTCATTACTCAAAAGCTCTCAGGGAGAACAGGAAGACAAACCTTCCCCATGATGGCTACTTAGCATGGTACATGCAGTCAGCATTTAGTCTAACAATGTTCTAGTTTTGCAGGTAGTTGGAAAATCCATCAAAGCTGGTGGGGTTCAATTATAATTAATTATCTTAAAGGGTTTTCTGGGGTTTGTGTAGCAGGAGGGTTGGGAGGGGATGCTGTTCAACTGACCACACCTGTGTTATTTGTTAAAAAACATGTAAGTAAATAAAAGTAGACTGATGCCCCGTTACAACTACATGCAGACCTGTGAAACAATTATTTCCTATAGTTAGGTGCTAATGTGCCCTTTGTAACTGCTAAAAGGAGGAGCCCAGATACTGCACCATCATGAGCTTCCTCTTGAATATTATTTTTCAGGTCTGTGGCCCCCACTGGCTCTGATATTTACTTGTTAGATAGGGAATCACAAGGAGTACCAAGAGGACAATATCCTTTTGAAGCTAAGGGAAATGAGACATATGGGATAGGGACCATCACAATGAGGGTATTTCATCACAACAAGGGTATTTGGAGCAGCAGGTTCATACTGACAACAACTGTTTTCACAAGTCCAAATGACTAGTAATTCTGGAAATGAGAAATCTGTAGCTCTGTATGACTGACAAAAGAGATATTTCATTACATTGTTTTATCTGTGCAGAAGGAAGCACTGCACAGCTCATCTGTAGAAGTGTAACTCCCCAGGATTTCTAGATTGAGCACAGCCATAGAATTAGACCTGCATGTATGTGTACATACACACTACACATAGGATTGAAAGTATAAATAAAGGCACATCAACAACACATTGCATATGTACAACTACTCAATCCTGTGTGGTTGAACTGAGAGATAGTAACATGGCATCAGCCAAAAGGTCTAAAAAGTTTCAGTCATCAAGGGTTTTCACCGTTTTCTCTAATAAAATACTTCCATAAGAAAAAAAGATATATTTTTATTATCTGTGGAAATGTATCATTTGATAGCTTTTTCTATATTGTCTTCAGATGTGTTAAACAAGCCCAAACCTGAGAATTCTACATTTTTTTCAATTTAGAAGTAACTTTAAATGAAAAATACAACTGAAAAAGGGCTTAACTCTTCACCACTAAGAAGGGAAGTTGAAATATATTCATGCAATGCAGTGCATTTAACATGGTTAAGCATTTGGGAGGGAATTATGATATCTTATACTTTCCAAGGATATGGGCCTAAGTGACTGAGGCTTTCCTGGATATCCAGGATAAGATCCAAAGCCCATTTTACATTCCAGGATTTATATTACTATTAGACTACAGACCTGATTTGATAGAAAACTCACAAAAGTGGAAACAACCTTCTTGGCTATAGCACCTCCTTTTTTGAAGCCTTAACTTTCTTTATAATAAAAATATATAAAAATCATTTGTTGCATAAACAACCAATTTCCAAAAGTTTCCAAGAGGAAGAAAAGGGAGTCATCTCCATCCTGATGTCTTGGTGACATTTCACTGGGATTTGCACATGTAAAACTCCTTTCAGGGAAACTTATAAAAAATATCTGTCTAAACAGTGGGCATCCTGTTTTAAGTGCCAGCAGCTGCTGATGTCAATGGGAAGATATCAGGGAGTGCAAAGGGATTCCAACCCCTCTCCCTCTCATACTTCCCAAACTGTGTGGGAGGAATAGCCCCCTCAAATTAATGTCATTATACCTTAACTAGTAGGGCTGAGCAGGGGGCTATAGGAAAATGCCGTTTCCCGCCTGCTCTGGGAGCTGCTAGAGCCAGCACTGCCCACCAGCTATGCCTGGTATGCAGCTGAGGCATTGCACAGAAGCCACACCACCAAGAGATGTACAAGTCCATGCATAAGGAGGAAGACTCCACACAGCTGCTCTCCTACCATCTCCCTACGATCAGTCTGCGCTGCTGCCGCTTCTTGGCCAGTGAATTCAGGTGTGGGCTTTGCCTCACAGCAGTCTAGAAAGGCTTTTAAGAAATATGAATCTTCATTAAGTGAAAAGAGAAACTCTTGAGGCACTAATAATATAAAGTGAAAAAAGTGCTGTTGGCCACAACTACAGCAATCTAATTGATCCAAAGAAGAAACACTTGTAACTAGCCAAGGCTGTCAATAATTGTAGGAAAAGCGTGCCTTAGTTGAAACTACAAAGCTGATACCACTTCCATTAAAATTTCCTGTGCTTTATACACAGAGATCTATGGACTTATTTCATATCCATGTTATGTTACTCATAAATTTAGCATTTGAAATTATTTTAGGGACAATATTTACAAAATTAATTCAGTAAGAAAGCTTATTGCAAAGGGATTCCAGTTTTGACTGCTGAAACCACTTGGTCCAATCATTTACAGTAGTAAATAAATGTTATGAAACTTCATGGTGAAACTATTATCCAAATTACTGAACAACAACAGAAAAGCCTTTATTATTTTCCAGGAATGTATTTCTGGCAGAGAAAATAGCATTCGTATACAATGTCTTTTTATAGATTAGTCAGGGGGGAAAATGACTGCATTGATGTACTGCAAACTGTAGGGATTTTTTTTTCTTTCCTGAGGAATTACAAATGACATCAGTTTTCATAATATCTGAGAAGAGGAGAATATACTTGGTTGAAAGAATTCCAGATTTTTGATTCTTCTAAGCTGTGTTACTGAGACAAACTTTGCATTGTTTATTGTTTGCCAAGTTATGGCTCTGCTGTGCATTTAAAAAAAAAAAAAGTGTTTCAAGCTCTCAAATATTTTTCCTGAATAATTATTTTATTGTTTTCTCTGGAGCAAAGCTGAAAAATGACTCTGAGATCTGTGACAGCATTTGCCAGGGGCTTGAAGATTCCACCTCCAGTGCATAAAATAAAATTGTGAGGTCTCGACAGACTGTTCTCAGGATAGTTATTACTGGATCATGTCAGTTCAAGGTATCCTCTTCAATGGTCAAAAAAGTTGCTCAAAAAACTTAGCAGCAAGTGCTGGGGTTCTGCAGAGGAAAAGAGTTTACAAGGTTTTTGCCAAGGTGGTAAGAAAAACACAAATTGTAAAGTTCGGGGGGAGGGAAGTCAGGGAGGGGAAGACAAAATGGTGGGATTTTATGGTAAATCTCTAGGGAAATCCACTTGTTCATCCCTTCATCACTATCAAACAGGCACAGCTCTGAGACACACTAGCACAGCTCTCTGATACATCAAACAAATCTCTGCTCCAAATTAAACCTGAAGATCACACAGGATGTAGTGTTTGTCCCAGAACAAGACTCTTTATGTAAAATTCCTTCCCATGATGTGTGACCCCAAAAGATTTGTTGTGTTGATTACTTGTCCCAGCATATCTTAGCATGTCTGTTTCACTAAGACATACACAGCATGGAGTGGTGACTGTACCACATGTTGAAAGATGGATGTCTCACATGGTTTTTGATTCAGAGGAGATATTAGGTCAAGCATCTGAACATGGGTTTTGCATGGCCATTCTCACAAGTTGCTGTTGTTCTTTTGGTTGTGATGGAATCCTGATCTCATAAAAGTCAGCAGAAGTATTTCTTCCCCTGCTCAGGAGCATCCTGACTGCCATATTCACGATCAAACCCACTATAATCTTTTACAAACATAGTCCCACTGCAGCAAGTCATTGTTAGGCCCTTAAGACCAAATGCATAACCTAAGTTCTCACTACAGAGCATCAGCAGAATGTGTAATACATTCTGTCTGTCTGTCTGGTAAATGATGTCACACAAAATGATTTTCTATTCCCTTTTCTCTATGAAGAGGCACACTTGAAAAATGACAAGCTCTGCTGTTGACTCAAATTTCAGCAGGTGTTTCACAAGATGCTACTCCTCAGGAGGCACAGAGCAGCAGCCTCATACAATCAGCAGTCACTTCTGGAATTTCTTCTTTTGGAAAGCAAAGATTGCAACAGTTGAAAGAAAATAACCCATGTGACTGCAAAAAGACAAGGACATGCTCATCTTTTGAAGAAGTTCTGTGGCAAGGACTGTCACTGCAATGAATGAAATTAGTTGAGAGCTTCACAGTCAGGGTGATGTTGTGGTTGTTAAAGCACAAGTAATTAAGCTGAATTGGGTCTGTTTTTTTTCTTTTTAGTTTTGCTACTGTCACCTGTGGGACCTTTGGCCAACTACTTGTCTGCATTTCTGCCTCACTCTATAACTCTCTCACTTGGAAATAGCCTTTTTCCCCAACTTTGTTGATTCTGATTGACAAAAATCTTGGTGCAGGCAGCAGGAGGAGCAGCAGTGAGGCTGGGATGAATGAAATGCCCTGGGGAGGAGGACATTAACCAAGCACCTGGAGTATCCCCAAGAGTTCTCATGCTGTCCAGAACCTGCTGCATGAAGCTGGATCCTCTCAGTATTTAACAAAATACAAATGAAGCTTTGCCTGGATTTTGATCTCTTAAATCATACTTGAGAAAAAGTTACTCTCTAAAGCCACTCAATCTGTCAATAAAGCATATTATTGGATGACATCTATTGTCACAGCTGCACTGAAGCTCAGCAAGTAAATTCAATATAGTAATGACAATAAATCCCATTTTAGGATCCATTCCAATTACAGAAAATAAAGCATCTCCTCATGCTTGGTCTGCTCTTTTCTTCCCTCCACTGTCTCCTTAATTTTTCTTGTGTATAAAGGAAATAGTTTTCTAGGGGAGAAAAAGTCCCTCCAATTAAATGTCCTGGCACGTAGATCAGCCTGCTGCCTTGCAGAAAGATCAACAGTTTTACTGTTAAGGAAACTGTCTTTGCTCACAGTAAAACCTGTGTGAGATTCTTAGTAATCAATGAAAAACACCTCATTAACAGATCCTCCATGATTGAGGAGAGGTTAGCTCAGAAGAGATGGAAGGAAATCTCAAAGAGCTAATACAAACTCCAGGGTTATAAATTGGGTTCTGGAGAAATTGCAGTACATGCCTCACATTGCTAAAACGATCTTGCTAGAAGTACCCACAACTGATTCAAAACCAGTCTTTGTGTTGCACGACAAAGACATTCCCAAGAGAAGTCTCCATACTCTTCCCCCTATCCCTTTAACTGAACAAAGAAGCCATTTACAGATATTTGGTTTCAAAACTACTCAGTTTTGGCACTACATCGCAGTCTCCTGAGGGGACCAGCAGCAGTACAGGGGACTTGCTTTCTGTTCTCATAAAGCTCTGTTGTTGAGAGCTAGTCAATAAAATATTCTTTCAGATTTTACTGTCAATAGTGATACATCATGTTTGCATCACGTCCATCAAGCCAGGCCCTCACAAAGCACTTCCCAATACCTTATGTCAGGGAAGAGCTGTAAATGCACATCCTGCCCATACAAAGACAACCCTGCAGCACTGGGAGGGGTGAGCACAGCACTGCCTTTACCTGCACAGCCCAGGTAATCCTTCCAAACTCCCAAGAGTGTTTCACCCAGCTCAACTGGATTTAGATTGCAAAAGAAAGCAGGATTACATTATTCTATAAAGGATTTTGTAAACTCTGAAGTTTTATGCTTAAGTATTCCTTGTAACGTGTATTCCCATGTTACAAGAATGCATTTCTGAAAAACTCAATCTCTGCTGCAATACCAAAAGTAAGGTGTTAGCAACAGCAATGGGAAAAGAATAATTAAAAAAAAAACAGGTGTATGTTTCCACACAGGAGCATCAAGGAGGCATCAGAAATGCATTTTGTACCACGAACAATCTTTTGCAGTGGGTCAGTTTCTGTTTTAGCTGTACACAGACCTTCTAAACTGAAAAAAAAGAGGTAGACTATAAAGGTATTATTTTGATAGAGTCTCTGCATATAACCCCTACAGACACAGAGAGGATGGAGTAGAAAGAGTAGGAACTATGCAGATGCTGTTATTTTCTCTGGAAGGGTGATTTGGAAAGAATAAAGAGTTGGCTTTTCCTTTAGGACCAGCCACGAAACAGCCAGTGTGGGTGAGAAGCTGCAAAATAGAAGTAAATTACCTCTCTTCCGATAAATGAAGGAAATAAAAGCTGATCCTTCCTTAGAGCAATCGCATTTATACAAATCAGTGCCTAGAGACACAGCCTAACCCTACAGAAAGAAAGCTCACAGTAAAGATTCAGACTGCCTGACCAGGCAAAGTTCTCTTGGGTGATGGGGCAAAGACAATGTTTATGTGGGTTACCACAGAAGAAATAATCTAAAAATTACCCTTAATTCCTGCTTAGTACTTCTTACCAGACAAGACAGGAAGGGGAACACTTCTTGACTTTGGGCAGGCAAATTACTTTGTTTCTGTAGGCAGGGTGTATGTCTGAAACAATCATAGGCCCAGGGTCTATTTTGTGAGCCATGGCTACCTGCACTGAATGCCAAGGGCTGAAAATCTGAATTGTGTGATGACCTCATTTACCAATTCCAGTTATCACAAAAAGATTAAAAATAGAAAAGAACTGGGGTGAAGTTCTGCAGAGAGAGGGCTGCCAGAGGTCTCACAGCTTCCAGGTTTTGAAAGACAATAGAAACCAGCATTGCCAGTCCCACAATTTGGGTAATTAAAGGGTAGTTAAAAGTTTATGCCTTTTCACTGACTATTGATCATTTGTCATTGACTTCTCAATGACTATTGATCATCCTCCATTATCCTTATGACATAAAACTGCCACACGAAGACTAAAGAAGTTTATCAAAGAACCAGCTCCCAAAATACTAACAAGTGTTCACAGAGCTCTGCCAGTAAGAGACCCGCAATACACTCTGACTTGCCCTACTTCCCACCTACTACTTCCTACTGGAAATCATTCCTACCAAAATGATATTCCTTATGGTATACTCATCTGGTACACATTATTCTTTCATTTAGATTTTCCACTAAGTATGCTAGAGGGTGTAACCGTTTCTATTACTTTATTATTTCTTCTCTTCCTCTACATATTTCATAACTTCTATATTTAGTAATAATTATCTGTCCTCCCAACAACTCATATCCCAACTTTCCTACACATGAATCACAGAAAATACTAGCCAAATCAATGACCAATGAAACAAAATGGAAAAATAATTTGAATCCCACAAATGCAAAAATCCCAGAACTGAATATCCAGGGGGTTTTATTTTCTAATAGCAAACATACCCAAAGTGCAACAGCAATCCATGGTGTAGGTTTATGATACAGCCAGTAAGTGACATGGAATGTATTTGTGCTGTCCTTTACAAGGAAATTACTAGTAAGAGAAGACCAAGGAAAGAATGGGTCACCTCGATGAGGACCAAAGCATACTGTTTGATGAAGCGGACAGAACATGAGTGCTATTCTAGTTTATTCCAGAAATATCTCTATAAACACATAGTGCAGGGGCTGTACTTGCTTTCAGTTCACAGGTCACAAGATTACGAGTAAACTAACAGACACAACTTCAGTGTAAAATACAAATTCTCCTTCGTAATCAACAGAGATTTTCACTTTTAATCTGGAAAACAAGCACCATCCTTGGGGTTTTTTTAAAAGGTATTTTGTTCCAAGTTGCTCATGCTCTGAACAGTGCTCTCAACTCCCTCACTTATGTCTTCAACAGATGTCTCCACAACCATGCTGCACATTACTGCAATGGTCTTTATCTTGTGACCATTAATCAACAGAAGGCATAGCAGTATGGGAAGTTGCATGGAACATCACCCAAAACAGTCCACACAGAGCCCTGCAATCACCCTTCAAGATTCTTTAGAGACTCTCAACCTAAAAGGTCCTATCAGAGCTTTCTAGGTCCCTGAAATGGTCATAGAAATTTAATGTTCACCATGCTTATTAGAAAAGGTTGTCACCATGTTTACCAATAACTCTGAAATAACTGGAATCTGAGTGTGGCCAGATGTGATTATCACTTGGTCAGAGAGCAGTGTCAGTTCATGAGGGTTCCGGTGTTTGGCAAATCCCTGTGAAGACCATTTAGAACATTGCCCATTGAGAGTCAAATTCAAATCCCAGGTCAAAGTGAGCAGTGCCTCATTTCTGAGGAGAGACCGAGTGGGCTGGAATAATAATGACTTCAGGAAAGAACTGCAAAAGATGCACCAAATCTACTCCAAGCTAACACACTCCTACCATAGTCTCCCACTGTATACAGCTTCCTTGCAATCCTGCATCCCTTTTCCAGGAGGATTGTGGACCTTGGGACCAGCTCTGATGACCACAGAAGATAAAATAATGGTGAGAAAGCCTGCAACTTCTGTCACAGAAACCAGTGCCAAACATCAAAGTTATCAGGGCTGACACAGGGCAAAGGATCCCTTAGATGGGTCATTTGTGCCTGTACTTCATACCTAAGTCATTATCAAGGGTTTGAATGCAGCATGACGTAAAAACAGAGGCCACTATCCTCAAAGCTGCTAGAGAATACCACACATTACAGAAAAATCCCCCTTCTGCCCCATAGAAGGAGGCATCTTGCTACTAGCTAGACTTCAGGTTGGGTGAGACTTTCATCTCTACTAATTAGCTTGACATCCCTCTGCTGCTGTACCACTCCCCAGAAGTATGGTTCTCCAGAGCTCCCTAAAACACCAGCAAAATTATAAGAAAAGAAATAGTATATTCTACCTAAAAAAAAATCAATAAATCTTTTAATGCAGAAACCAAAGAGTTCTTTGCTTTTCAGGAAACTATCAGAATAGCCATTCTCTAGTCCTATGGGCAGTATAAGCATTATTGACTCCACATGAGTCTTTAATGAAAGTGGGTATATGTTCAGATACCCAAAGATTTCAGTTTGACCTGCCAAAGACATAAAGTAGTAGTGGCTTTACTGTAGCAGCATCACTGATTAATACCACCCAGGGGAAAACTCCAGGAAAGTTCTCATCTGTTTGCCATTATAAATTATGCTGACCCTTCAGTTGGACTTATGTAATTTTCCCAGAAGAGATACACTGAAGTTGTACAACTTTTCAGCAAGTCATTCTAGGGAAAAGCCCAATAGAAACCTGCCTGTGTTTTGGCAGAATTCAAGGGCTAATATCCAAGGAAACAACCCAGAAAGCCAGCTTTCCAAAGGATATTTAGCCTTGGGGACACCTAAAAGTTGCTAAATGTTCCCAAACTATTTCCTCAACACCTGTGCAGAAGTGCTCTGCAGTTTGGAAAGTTCCATACGTAGCTCCGCTTGAGCTCTACCAAGCTCCAGAGACCAGGCAGCAGTGTGCCTACCAGTCAGACTGTTCCCTGAAGAGACACTTGCTCACTGTTTAATTGTGCAGTAAATGAGGCCCTGATTTGCAAATAGCTATACCCCAGCCCTCCTCTGGGACAATGAGAACAAAAGGGATATATAGGAGTCCTCTTCACCTGCTTGTTTGTGTACTTTCTTAGCTCCAGTCTCACTTTCCTTAAGGTAACTGGTATATTAAATGAATCGCTGGACCTAGGGGATGTTTCTGTCATTGCACATATGCATAAAGGAAAAGTAAATGACATGAAAAATGTTATTACACAGGATGATGTATTTCAGCTTTTGATTTTTAGTCAGTGAGTCAAGTCTGCTTAAGACTAAGGCTTAGTGTGAAACAAATTTTGTCATTTTTATCCCTGAGGTTCCATCAGAAAATGACAACTAACAGCCTGCTTTTTGGTGGGTCGACCCTCAGTGATGTTTCCTCATTTACTCGATTTAGAAAGGGGCTATTTGGTGCTTTGCAATACAAATTTACCTATATTGTACTGTTCTTCCACAGGTCCCTAAAATACCCTCAACTGTCAGTTTATTAGAAGTCAGAGAGCCTCCAAAAGAAATTTCTACTAGCATTAGCAAACCATCTCAGCCATAGCCATAGCTGTTTGAGTCAATCCCACTTCATTATGACACACTCTTCCGTACTCCTACTGCCTTCGGGTTTACAGCAACTCTAATGCTGTTAAAGATCAGGTGCTGCTAAAACTTAGGTACTTTATTTGTAATTATTTCATATATGCCATGTGTTTCATAAACATACAGACATCTATTTCCATAGTACTTATTTACAATTAAAAATGCATTGACCTTAATTTGGGAACTGGCTGGTGAGTAGGACTTACTCAAAGTAGTTTCAATCTATTTAATAGATTTCCCTCTGTGAATAATTGACAACAAATAGGGTATTTGTAAAAGAAAACCTCTCAATTTAGAGATATTAATGCTTATTCTTTTGAAATTTCTCAGGTTTAACTGTGTTACAGTTATTTTTACAGTATTTGTGTACTCATATTTACGTTTCTTGACAAATACCATTAAAACTGGATTTTATAATTTAACTGACACTTTTTTTTGGCAACAAGCTTATTCCTTACGAGCCTCCTTTTGGCACGTGTTCTGTGCTACTTCCACATTAACAATTAACAAGGCGCATTTAACTGAACCCCCATTAATGCAATATATTCTGTCACTATGAAATTTGCAGGAGTCTTTACTCACAGTTGACAAAAGTGAAGCCAAAACAGACTGACTGACCATGAAAAGCTGGAATAGGAAGCCATCAGGAATTTCAAATTATTTCATATGACTTTCATATGATAATGACAGGTAAAGATTAATACTTGTTAGTTCTGGAGGACATTTTTCTGATTTCACTTATTTCCTATTACAATTAAAAAACCCTGAGATAATATAGGGACCACTTTTTATTCACCTAGTTTCAACTGTTTGGTTCCCACCAAATGGGTAAAAGCACTTTTTTCAGATGAAATGTTACACAGATTAAAAAAAAAGGGACTTGGAACTGTCTATAAAAATATAAAATCTTTGTTTCCTTTTCTAAAACCATATATTAGATTAAGATAAAATTCTACAAAGTCATATAAAAAGCAGAAAAAAATCGAAATTGCACTTTCAGGCAGATGCAGATATGGCTGTAACATGTGTGGAAATCACCAACATTCAAATATAGTTGTGTATTAAAGAGCCTGTAAAGATTCATGCATCTGTCAGGGACAGACTTCCTGGGTAATATCTTCTAACTATTTACACAGTTTGTGTTATCATCGGAGCTTTTCCCCAAAACATTAGTTTAAATCAAAGTGTTAGCAATATCTTTCAGTGCTACTAACTGTAAACCTCTTTTATAATAACATTTAAAGCATTAAACACAAAAAAAATTCTCTCCTTACTTACAAGGCAAAGCCGAAAAGGAAGATCATTCATTACACCCCACACTATTTTCTCTTTCATTCTGTAAATATTATAGTGCTACTGAGAAAAAAATATGATGCCTGAGGTTCTCAGATCTTCCTTCAGAGTTTTAATCGTTTGCTTCCCAAGAAGGGGCTTAACAAATACCACACTATTCTGTCAATATTTGTATGCAGCACCACATAGGGCAAGCTGCCAAACTTGCATGGCTTCAAGAGCCAAGGGTAGAAAACTGACACCCTAACAAACACACTTCTGCTTTGTCTCTTTTAAGGTGGTGGTAAAAGTGTCATCTTTGCTTCTGACTGCAGTTTTTGTCCAACTCCTTTACTTCCACAGAAATGCATTATTTAATAAACTTTGTTCACCAAACTTCAGGGATTTTCTTCGTGCCCAAACGTTTCTTACGCAATTATAAGCCTTTTGCTCCCCACCAGCTGCATTTTAAATGTATTTTAATTGGCTGGAATTTAGAAGGAATCCATTTGGCAGTCATTTACATTTGAAGCACGCCCCTAGCAGCTGAAACAGGCCCCAGAAGCAGCCCGATTACTTCATCAAAAGAAACAGCTTCAATACCGTCGACTCCTACATAACTACAGTGATCTCCATTATATAGGTGTGGTGATGTAATTAATAATTCTCTGCTAAGTTTTTGCTTACACTGGGAACAGAATGTGTTACTGATCCACTCACAGAGCACTCTGTGGAGATACGGTGCTGACCACCCATTCTCAACCACCACCGTGTTTCCAGAGAGGCCTTTCTGGTGTTTCTTCACGATCTGATCCACAGCAACACGGCTCTAACACTGCTCTTATTGTTTCTAAACTTGCAGCACATCAAGAATGTTACCAGCTGGAGTTTTGTATATAATATTATTTTAAAAGCTTCTAATGTGCTAGATATTTGAGGATCAAAGTATAAACTACATTTAGTCCATAGCATTAGGAATGGGTCAGTTTTCCATTTCTCTCTGTTTTGGGGTTCCTGATGTGTGCTGTAAGCCAGATTTGCAAAGCCTCAATTTAATGTAGTAACTTCACCTACTCTGTTTGTAATGCAGAGGTTTAAAGAGTTGACAGCAGTAGGGAGAGCTACCAACAGCCTCTCAAGAAAAAAAGAATGAGGAGACATTAAGGACAGAACCACAGGAATTAACTCTGTAAAATGCAATATTTAGGATGAATGTAGTAACATTAACAAGTAAGATTTAAAAACAGAGAGACATTCCAAGTGATGCTGATTGAATGCGTGGTATCTGAAAAAGCCAGAGCTCTGCAATCCATGAAAGCTCCTGTGAAATTGTAACTGCTTGAGAGTTCACTTATCATCAGTGTAGCACGGAGGATGAAGGAGTGAAAGAAAAGGGATTATTCTCTAGCTCAAGTACAATGAGAACTGTTTTTTACATTTAAAAGGTGAATAGTTCTTGAAGTGAAGTTATGACAATACTTGCCGCCTACAGAGAAAAGCAGCATTTCAAGTGCATTGTATGAAAAGGAGAAGGATTAATGCCACAGAGAGAGACCATTATACTAAAGCAGAGCTGCATATTTTAATAATTTGACTTTATCCAACTCTGGAAATTTCCATAGCTAACTGGCTTATACTCTTAAGAAGTGGAGACCCTCAGTGTACCAAGGTCTTGAAGGAACTGGAAGCACCACTTAAAAAAAAAACCAAAAAAAACCAAAACACCCAAGGAAAAATACATGGAAATGGCCAAAGCTGATGATAAATTACAAGCAGCCAAATCTTGATACCTTTGTGAGATGGCCAAGTAGCTGTCCAGACTCTGTCTGCATTGTTATGCTAGCCCAACACATCGCGCTCACTTCATGTATTTCATCCTCAATTATATTCATGACATGCGGGAATATTCTTGCCTTCCTTCTTCTGAAGGCATAATGTCTGTGACTGAGCTGGGACATGAACCCAGCTCCTCAAAGCCTTCTTTCCTTCACTAGGTCATGCATTTATAATTGTCCTACATAGAGACATTTGCAGCTACAACCCAGATCAGAGCTGACTCATGGGAACAGCTGAAAAGCACAAGGAAGCATCTCAGATCTTTGAAAGTCAAAGGAAACAGAAGTGGAGGCTTAAATCCAGACTTCTCTCACCCTCATCCAAGCAGAAATGGAAGATTAGAGAGCTGCTCACCTTTATCTCCTCTGTAGCTTACCAAAACAAATGACAGAACTCCCACCAAGTTCAAAAGGTGGTACGGATGGAAGAAAATGAATTGCAGAACTAGTTATGACCTCAGCTCTAAATGAAAACCCTTGATCACTGCAAGCAACCAAAATACACCATATTTGGATGCTTACTCATGCAACACTGAAAACTTCACACTTTTGCCACTTGACTTCACGTGTTTCTTTAAAAATCTTCCCAACAGAAGTGCCACAGTATAAAAATCTGGATAAGCATCAGTATGAACCGCATGGCGGATGAAGAGGAGTTCTAGACAGAAGGGCAACCTGCAGCATACATAACGGCCCACTCCTGTCCTCTTGCCTCTGCCAAGTGGCAAGCAGCAAACGCTGCAAAGAGAAAGGTCAGCTCTCTATTCATGCTGTCACTCTGGGAATCCCCTGCGTTGTCATGGGCTGCGTGATGACAGCCATGAAGCCTTGATGTGCCATTGATTGTTACAGGACATGGAAGACAATTGGCTATTATTTAGCTTCAATATCCATCCTCACAATTATTTAAATGTGCAACACTGGCAAGTGTTTCCAAAGAAACAGTACCGGTGTGATTTTCAAAAGAGGGAGACTGATTTATTTTCCAGCCTCATGTGAGATTCAAGTCACAGCCACAATAAGCTTCAGAAAAGCTGTACACTAAACTGATTTTCTGGTAGCATTTCTGCAAGAAAACCCTTGCATTGACAAAACTTAAGCATATGAAACATTTACTATTAAGACAGTTAATAGCCCTAAGCACAGTGAAAAGGAAAAGCATTACTTTGAAATTTCAGAAACTATTAAAAAAAGAAGACAGAGAGAGAAATACTGGTGCTATCAAAGGAAAGATAATCAATCCTTCAAAAGCAGAGACATCAAGCAGTAAAGAATACTTTCACCATGCCTAATGGCAATTCTTTGCTGCCTTCCTTCCCTAACTACTGTTGGCATTCAGCTGGACAAGAGGGAAAGAAAAAACCCAAACCACATTACAGTAGTACACACAAGCAAAACCAAACTATGGTAAGGAAAAACCCCACAGTGAATGAAAAGCTGGGCTTCTCTTATGCAAATGCTATGCATCAATGAACCAGTTTCCAGCCTAACAGAACCATCTTCAGGAGATATATAAGGCTATTAGTGTAACTGAAACCTGGTTAAAAATGAAGGAGCTGAGAAGGATGAGAATGCAAGCATGGAGGATTTATTAAAACAGCAGCCCAGAAGAATCCTGGTGAAACATGATAAAAGACAAGAAGAATGATGTCTCTGACAAGGACACTAGAAAGAATACATCATCTGGCCAGTGTGTGAGACACCAGGAGGTGGAAGTATTAAAATAATTACATAATAATAAATTTATTACAGGTTTTTAAGAACTAGGTGAGAACACTGACCACTCAGTTATTTTTCTTTAAGCGGAATATTGCCCATGTGAAATGCTGTGAAGGCAAATAATGAGATGATCAGTCTTTCCCTGGTCCTAACCGAGGTGGGCAGGCAGAAGGAAAGCAGAGGACAAATTGCAGCCTTGGAGCTCACAAAGTGGGATTGCCTCTGTTATGTTTTCCATCACTTCTAGCCTCCTGTTCTTGCTTCTGTGTTTCAAGGTTTCCAGATCTGTGCAAGCAAATGTAGGATAGCAGCAGCCTTATGCCCCACCATCCTACAGAATTTTCCTAATCATCACCCAAAAGGTGTCAAAGCACAACTCTCGGTATATGGGAAAGTATGTATATATGTGAAAATAATTTCTTTTTCTGACCTTTGTGTTGGCATAAGTTCCCAATGGAAACAGGGCCTAACAAAAGCAAGATGCCCAGTTACTAACGTGCCTCATGCTTCTGAATAGCCAAGTCAAGGCCTTGTAAGCAAAATAATATATACAAAAGAACCTGATTTTTCTTTTGGATGGTGGTCACTTGATTAAAAGACCCTGACACTGTGTAATAGTGTAATGGGTGAGGAAAACAATCACCTTCCTTGTACATTAACACCTCACTTTGGTGAGAGCAACAGCCTAGGCTATGGGGAAAACCAAGAAACCAAGTCCTTCCTTTGCAGTAAGCAGCACTCTGAGAAATGCTTCCATGTCATCAGTCTACTGGCAGTTCAAACCTCATCTGTCTGTACCTACTTTGAAGGGAAAAAACCTCTGATACTGGAGCTGGAACACAGGGCATGCTACGGAAATACCAAGATCTGAGATGACAGACACCCTTTGACAGATCAATTCCCTAAAGCTAAGAGGCACTGTTAGTCTATTATCTGCTGCACACTCCTGTGACAAGGTACTGCAGCACTAGTACTTTGTTCTAGTAGGCCCCAAACAGCACTAAATATGGAAGACTTCTCAAAAAATAACAACTAGCTTGTGTCCAAGACCTAGTTCATTCCTTCACCAAATCTGGCTAGGCACAAGGTCTTATTTCTCAGCATTAACAGCAATTTGGAAGTTTACTGGAATATCAGTGTCCATGGACTTTTTACCATCACTTCTCAATTTTTCCCTGCAAAATATTATCACTTTCTTGCTGCCTCATCTCACTTCAAAAGGGAAAAGATTCTGTAAATCCGAGTTTGCGTGCAGAACGGCTGAAATCATATGCCTTGCTAATCGCAGCTGTCAGAGAAGTTAGTAATCTGCTTAGGAGGAGGAGATAAGACCAAGCATAGCTGATATTAAACTTCAGACCATTCCTTTGCAAGGGCATGGTCCGAGAGTTTGGGTTTTCAGGGCAGAAGACAAGGGCATGCTGGAAACACCAACGGCTGTGGGATAACTGACTACACAGGTCTGGACAACGCAATTGACTGGAGGGCAAAAGTAAACTGGGGTGGAGCAAAAACAATCCAGTGGTGCATCCTGCATAGATGCACATTCACCTTCAGAGGAATCAGCCTGCTGCCCTGGAGAGGTGCATCACCTTCAAGTGAACAATATTTACTTGGATACTTTAAAACATATATAATTTTTAGTGGCTGCATGCTGGCTTACTTTATAACCAAGCAGATTCACTTGTCAAGCACTGAAAATTTGAAAAGACATCTAAAAGAATATAGAAAATATATGTAAATAAAGTATCAATGTGTCATTCTTCCCTTGTAGATAGAAAGTAGCACCCCATTGTATTTTAAGTATTTTAAAATATCTACTGCCATTCTAGGATTTCTCACAGAGGATGATAGTCACAGAAGTCAAGGGACTTCAGAAGTCACTTACAGAAGTCAAGGGAGACATAAGTCCATGGCTGCTCACTCTTACTACCTTTACCAGCTTAAACTTCTATTCAGTAAACAGACAGGTTAAAAGAGCCCACAGGTTCTCAGCACAGGAGATTACAGACCTCTAGAAAAGATGACTGTTTTGTTGCACACATTCCTATCAATCTCTTGGTCACTGGCACTCACAACATGTAATAAAATATAATGCCTGAAAGTTCATTTAAAAGATATTAATTTCAATAAATATTAGAAATTACCATATTCTCATTATCTTAAGACAGTCTACAAAGACTTTTTTTTAAAGGTATGTATTGGAACAGCACAGACTGGTAATACACAATATTAGCAATGAAAGCAGTACAATATGGATTTTTGGGAAATCCAGGACACCAGACATACCAGCAGATCAGCAGGACCACCAGTTCTGGGGATTTTCTATATGAACACAGATTTCTATTATTTCAGAAGAAAGTTCCAGACCATAATTTAATCACTCAGGTTTTCACCACTACTTAGCAATTATTATAACAATGCATATATTAAGAATCTCATTTCACATATTCTTTTAATAATAGCACTTGAAACTACATACAGTATTAGAGGATTTAGCATCTGAACCTTCTCAGAAGGCAGCCAAATAGCAAATGTCATACTCTCATAATGCATTTAGGTACTGTATAGATGGGACATAATTAAAGTAAGACTTAATTAAAGCTTTTCTTCTCCAGAGACGGACAGATAAAACATAACTTACTGTATTCTTGAGTACAAAAGAGTCTAAAATTGTCTTCACAATTACACAACTGAAGACTCTCAGTAAAGAAGAAATACAGGAACATTTGGGATTTAGTTTTGCTTCCACCTGTTCCCATTTCAGCCCAAACTAATTTTTAATCCCTTGAGACAAAGCAGTCAGGATTTACTCTGCTTTGTATGGAAAACTTGACTTTTGTAGCATATTGTATAGGTGATCCCTTCTGCTGATGCTGAACTGAGTCAGGGCTTAGAGTGGTGCACCACAAAAATCCACCTGAGTGGACCCATCCACTTCAAAGTGTGTCTTTGGGCAAGTTACTTCATTTTCTTGGTTAACAACTGGGTTTCTTTATGGTGGCACTCACCACTTCGAATCTGTAGGTATAAAAAGTACAATCCAAAAGGAAGCACCAGCCACAACATTGCTGAACACTATATAAACTTAGGGTTGGTCATTTTATGTTTGGAGTGAGATCTCGGAGATGATGACTGGCCTCAGTGTCCAGTGTAAAGCATGGGGAAAGACTGGGGAAAAAGACAAACACTCCTCACCAAAAAAAACCCAAAAAACAACAAGCCCCAAGAAAAGCACAGCACATGCTGAATACTTTAATGTGAAGTCACATATCACACATCAGTCCCTCTTGTATCAGAAGCACTGGTTTGGGGCTGTATTCTGATCTGGAGATACATCTCTTAGAGGTAGTTGGCAACAACAGTTTTCTGAGAAGCTGTACACATAAAGCTACCAGAGGAAGCAAACTACAAGTCTGTTTTCCAAGGAGCAGCTAAAGGTAAAGTGTGTTGAGGAAAGGTGCCACCAGTCAGTATTTATCTCTTCAAGCAGTGAGCCAACAGCAGCCATGCACCCCAACAGCAGCCATGCGCCCCAACAGCATGGCTCCAGAAGCTGTTGGCTTGAGTTGATAATGCAGAGGCAGAACCCAGCTTGAAAAGGCAGAGACCTGACCCAGGAAATACAGCCATGAGGTGGAAATGAAAGAACAGACGTCTGCCAGAAGCCACAAATTTAGTGTCATTGCCTCTCCTCTTTCAGTTCTCTGATCTGCAGAGCGGGGATAACCTTTTTCCTCAAATTACTATGGTGGCAAGAGGCAAGGAATTTATCTATGAAATCCTCCGCTAGAAGCAGTTACAGGAGCTGAACGTTGTAAACAGCAGAAAGAAAAAGGCAAAAGAGTTAACAAAAAAAGTGGTGAGAATAAAACAGCCACAGTTGGAAGGAGCAGCAAGTTTGGCATTTCAATTTGCCAGACCTGAAATTCAGGTTTAAGGAATATTTTTTCTTTCACATCACTCTTGCACTTTCTGAGGCCCTGAGGAGCTATAGGTACAGGCAGCTGAATGTTCTGTTTCGGTTTCCAAGATGAGAATAAGCATTCACCAGACTGAGATTTGTGCCAGGACTGTTTTTTGCCCTGTGTCTTCTTGACCACACCAGCCCACATACAACTTTTCACAGATTGGTTTTCTCGAAGTTCAAAATGCAGTGGATTACTTAAAGCATCTCCTGATGACAAAGCACTTCTAATCACACTCATAGTGGAGGACTGAGAAAGGACAGCTGGATGTCTGCTGCAACAAATGTGGGGTTTGTTTATAGCTGGAGTTTCCAGAGCCTCAAGCAGCGATGCTCTGAGTCAAAGCATCCTCCAGCTACCCAGGTCAGCAACATGTATGCTGAGGTCATGTTAACCCTTCTCCATTTGCAGCACTGACTCAAACACGCACTGTTCCTGCAAAACATTGCTTACATCAGCTTTCTACTCCAGAAATCCTTTTTAAGGGTCTCATGTTGATACATACTGACAGTGAATCAGGCCCTGAGTATTTTCACTGTAGAACAGCACTTAACTTTTAGATATACTACCAAGCTGTGGACTTATTAAATCTAAATAAACTGCATGTCTAAGACGATTTTCCTCTTTGCATGACAAACCTAGGTTGCTTTCACTCTGATCCCTAAATAGACCTCTGCCAATTGTACTTACCCAAATATTTTGCTGTAAAACTTTAACAAGGGGAATGATTCACCTGAATTATAGCTAGACATCTGCAGTAACTGTTTGCAAGGGTGCTCAACACACCCATGGGGCGGCTTGCAAAATAATCCACAGGAATCCACGTTAGAAAAAGACAGCCATAAACCATCAACAAAAGTTTGACTGAGATTCAGTCAGCTAAACCAAACATTTTTGCATTAAGCCATTAGAATCACTATTAAAAGGTGCCCTCTTCACTATGAGGTCCATGCACGTGGTTCACTTAAAGGAAATTATTAGCTCTTAGGTCAGTAAGTGCATTCTTAACAACTGCAAGCAGAAGGGGCTGATAAAAAGCCCGAGACCAGTTTGGCCTTGTATCACGCATGAAGATTGATTGAGCCAGAGCAATTGCAATAACAACCATTTCAATCATGCCCTAGGCCTCGCTAGAAAAGCTCTTTTAAAAGGCAACAATAGAGACACTACTGCTGATACAGGAAAACTACAGTGTGTATCATCTGGATCTCCCAGATGCTAGGCTGTGCACTCATGATGGATTGACTTGTCTATACTATGAGAGCACGTGGGGAGCACTTCATTGTTCTGTTCTTCTGCCACTATTCTCTGGACTTAACTCCCCACAGTACTTGGGCACTGGGCTGCATGGGGCCTCAATGGCATCACATTATTTCTTTCCTGAACTATCATTGTTACGTTCTAGTTATTACTTTTCTTCTTGAAAGTAAAAGTCCGACATTGTACAAGTTCTGCTTTTCAGAAAGCAGAAAGCAGTTGAAAAGGAAGACCCAGATGATGAGCCTTAACAGCCCTAGCAGATATAACACATTTGATATCCTATTTTTATTCTACTGTCATGTGGCAATTAAAAGGAAAGATTTGCCACCTCCATCTTCGCAATTAAAAATCTCCAGATGGAAGTTGACTGGGCATGCCAGATAGCAATAAAAAAATTTAAAAGAAAAAAACTGTAGAAGGAATTTATCTTCATATTGTCAAGAAGTCATGTTTTAGGGGAACAAGGACTGATGTTCATCCAGGCAAATGGCAATACTGTATGTCTACAGCACAAAAGCAGCAGACTTCAGGTGGAATTTACAGGGATTCAGCAACTTTGCTATATGAAAAAGCTGCAAATTGAATGGAAAATAAAACAGAGAGAGGGTGTATTCATTTGGCCAATGATCAGAGATATCCCAGGACTACAAATCACTGTATAAGTGATACCACAGCTTTGCAGCACAGAAGCTGTACTGGTCTTTCAGAATATCCAGTTTACCCAAGTTATTCTATTCTGTCTTGTCTGCCACAGATTTGTTGACATAATTTCTATTTAGTTTGACTAATTTCTATTTCATCTGAAAAAAAATGGACATTTGTGGACCCCTGTGTCATTTCATCAAAGGAAAAAATGCAGAAAAGCTGACCCAGCCATAGAAGAGTAAAGTAGATTTGGGAAGGAAGAGAGAAGAAAAAGCAGTATTTTACAGAAAAAAAAATATCTTGGAGTAGTGGAAGAGTGATGTAGCAAAAAATCAAAGACCTGAGTAGAAACTAGACCTCTGACAGATGAATAAGAGGGAAGTTGGGCTCCTCAGAGCTGCATGAAGAAGAGTTCTGCTACTTCTGCTTTATCATGTACTCATGTCATCTCCTAGTGCAGAAAACAGACTCTCAGGGTCACTACTGATTTAAAGATAGTTTTGCTAGTCTGTGGTTTAATAATTATAGGCAAAGAGTGTACAATTTGTTAAGTTTCAGGCCAGGTTTAGTCATATTTCCCCAGCACAGCAAATCCACCTACCCCTCTGGCAAGAAAATGAAAGATGTAAGAATCAAGAGCAAACATGTACTACTGGAGGACACACATTGCATTTTTAAGCTCAGACGCTTAGAAGCTTTCACTATAAAGCAGTTAATGATGGGCCAAAACCCCAAAGGTTTTTATTCTCCTTCACCAGCTGTCAGCTTCAGCTGCAGATAAAACAGGATCTTGATTTAAGCTTTGTAGATAAATCCAGCAAAGCATGCAAAGTTTAGATCATCCCAACAAACACTGGTCACGTACCTTACATATAAGACCATGGTGCTTCTCAGTGTCTTTTTCTTTTCTTCCATTTTACAAATAGCAAAAGCATCAAGTTGGTATTTTTTTGTGTCTGGAAAATTCAGTTGTCTCCATAAACCTCTGAACTTGTCATAGAAATTCAAAGACCTTAAAGCTACTGTGGAAAATTGAGACAAAAGTGTTGCAGTGTATATCTGATGGATGTAGAGCACCCCAAGTGCACAGAGCGGTGCCACTATGGATATTTCCATTAAGTGGACCAATATTGCAAGTGAGAAAGCAAAATTCCTGGCTTCCTCAAATCACTAAGCTTGCACCAAAAGCAACGTGATGAAATGAATCTGTAGTTATTTTATGGGTGTCTACATAAGGTCAGGTAGCTGATTTACTGATTAGCACCAAGGGACTATACCTAGAGAGGAAAATCATAGAAATAAGAACATGAAGAGTTTCAGACAATGAAAAGTTTGTGTTACACATTTCTTTGAAATAAGTGTTGTTTGTCTTCCTGCCCTCCTGCTTCATTTGAGTTAGAAAAGAATCTGTTTTTTCATATAAACTAAGCAGAGAATTATTTGATATGGTATCACTTTGGGCTGACTACGTTAGTCATTTCTTTAAAATGTGGATTAGGATGAAGACTTTTTTTTTTTCATTTCACATGTTCCAGATCTATAAAGGAAATGTAGTTTTAGATGTCCAGTGAAACTACAGAGCGCTTTTTAAAATTTATATGAATGCTAGTGTTCTGCATATTTGAGAAAGAAACACTAACACAAAAAAAAAAAAAGACAGGATAGTAAGTGATTTAAATCACAGTAGAGCCTGTAGAACTGACTCAACAACCAGCTGTGAAAAAAGCCAGATTCTAGATGAAATGGACTGTAACATATTTACAAAAGAAAGCAAGGAACATAACCTTCGACTTTCCCTTAGGCCTCATAAAAGAGATTCAGCTGTGATTTAAGAGATCTGAGGCAGGAAGGTATCACAGAGCATAGCAGACTCATTTAATGGGTAGAAACAACCCAAACCCCCAAATTCAGCTACTTGACATGGTTTGAAATTAATTCTGTTTTACATCATCTTTTCTTCTCCCATTCCCCAAACCTGTAAAAATCTATTACTATATTAATGTGATTCCATGCAAGACATTCTTAAGGAAGGGAAAAAAATAAATTAAATATTCTAAAGTAGTTTTTGCAGCACAGTGAGACAGCATCAAAGCAGGAGGAAGTTCTGCTCCATCCTTATTCCAGTGAAAAAAAGGTTCAGACCTGCATCACAACCCCAGTCTTCCCTGAAGGGGAGTTTCTCAGTGCAGTGTGAGAAACCAATGCTGAATTAGAGAGGAAATCTGAATGTACTTGATTATCACTTAGCCACTTAACCACAGTATTCATCACCTTCCTGGTGTCCTGTGTGCATGCAGAGAGCCACAGTCCTTACATCTTTCATTTTCTTGCCAGAGGGGTAAAGATAGTGCTCACACTAGCTAGGTACACACCAGAAAACACTCGAATGCACAGGCTTCTGTCAGATTTCACTGACTACAGGCCTTGCAGCCTTTCCTTCACAGTAAAAAGGATGCTGCTTGCCTTCCCATCTCACCCCACAGTCTTAATAAAGGTAGACTTTCCACAGCTCTGTTTCTATGTATGTTAACCTCACGTCACCCACTCTGTCTTCCACTTACACCACATTTGAGCAGACATGGTACCCAAGGAATCCTCCTCTGTGCTTCCAGTTTATCAGGTAGCAACACAAGCCTCCTGGTACTCCTGTAGTATGGTATCAGCCAGGTACATAATTAGAGAAAATATGTGCCATAAGACATTTTCATACTTAGTGAGGAGGAAAAATGAAATCAAGAAATAAAAAAACAACAGTCAGGTGCTCTATGAATCATGGTGTGGTTTGAAGTCTGAATTCTTTAATAATAATGTTTTTGCTGACACATGTTGTTTGTGTTTCCCTTCAGAACTGTCTGTGTGAATAATCAGTAATTCCACTTGGAAAATATTTACATAGAAGTATTTGTTCTTATGTCATGGACATAGATAGTGTCTCCTTTAAAGGGAAAGAGCAGCCAGGAAATGACTAATACTGCAGGCAATTTTAATGTGCTGCCCTGGGATATCCCACCAGCAATCTACACACACGAAAGGGCTACGACTCCAACGTCAGTTACCACTGCTTGGGAGAAGCGAGGCTGTGCTGACCCTGAGGTTTTGGAAACTATGCTGTATCCTGCCAGTCGTACACAAACTTCAGAGTTTCCCACCATCATCATAGTTTTTGAAGCCACTCCACTGTGGCCTGCAACCACAATTTAGATCCATAGGCATAACATTTACAGGGTGAATTAATACATCACTGTTTGTCCTATTTCACTAAACCAATTCCATTTTCCTGTAGTGATCCTAAATTCACAGACATTCACAGTCTACACAGACATTTTCATGATAGAGGGAATGTGATGCACTGTAAAGTGGGTAGAAGGGATTAATGCTTTCTTCTAGGAAGACTGCCTGTGGAGAATAAAAAGAATAATTCAGAGCTATGCTGATTTTAGAGGCTATAAGGACTGTGGTGACTCTGAACTCAGAAGACAGCAAAGCTCAGGAAAAAGCTGAACTGGACATCAGCCATTAATAATTCAAACATCATCCTCCTTCAGGAACAGTGACTTCACTTGGAATCCAAAATCAAGTTTTCAGGCTAACTTTTACACACAGTAGGAAAACCTTCTAAGACAGCAGGACAATGAAGGTAAAACAGAAGAATCTTTACAGAATGCTATTCCCACTAATTTTTGTGTGCAATTACCACTAAACAATTAATAACTAATCACACTTTAAAAATCAGTTTGTATTTGCACTACAGAGTTTGTAAATTATGTAGTGAAGATAAAGATGTTTACTGATGCTTTTGTTTTTCAAAGCATCAAAGATGGTTTTGCTTTTACTTTGCATCATTTTAAAAGATATTCAGTTGTAGGTAAGAAATATAACAACCTGTGTTTGTGGTAGGTTTAATCTTTAAAATGTAAATGGTGTACTGTGGTTTTGAAGCCACTGATTGCAATTGAATACATCCTTCTGAACACAAGGATGTTGCCCCTATCAAAAGATCTTGTCCTGGAATTTTTTTCCATTTGATGTTTCTTGCAGAAAGGGCTGCCCAGTTCAGGCAGAAACAAGCTCTACTGAGAAAGTAGGAAATAATAATTAAATACTATAAAAAGTGGATTGGAAGGGAACATTCCATTAATTAAAAGAGGGAGTAAAGACAATGCCAAATGGGGCTGAGCACCAAGATCAAAAGATTTCCCAAAGTTATCAAAGTAGTCTATAGGTAACCCAGCCCACGAGGCTTAGATGCTGAATGTGTCTGTGCCTACAATACTCACTTGAAACCAAGAACAAAGAAATACAATGAAAACAATAAAACATTACCCACATCATGTGTTTTTCTTCACAGCTGTATCCAATGCTGAACATCCTAGGAATTCTGCAGATGTCTCCCTTAAATTCCTAGCAGAAGATAAACATCTACTGGGGCCAAAACAGAACAAGGTGGATAAATATCTCAGGTTGAACATACTCAAAGGACTTCACATGTCTTCAGTACCTTTTTGGACTCTTTGACCATGGGAGACAGTGCTGAAATACAGTGTGGAAAAAGCCATTTAACAGACCCACAATTAAGATATGCCCTAGTCTCTAAAAATCCTAGCTTCCAAACCCAGCAGGTTCTCTGTTTGCTTTGCATGACTGAAGGAGAAAACCCAAACATGATACATTACTTTCCCTTTTGAACTTGCACTTTTAAACATTTCCAACAGCCTGTGCAGGAGGCAATCAAGAAACTAATGAGATCAGTACATATGGCCTTTGGATGTTACAGCCATTGTAAGCGCCACAAGCCACACTGCCTGCTGTATATCATTCGTTAATGACATCTGTCCCTTCGGAGGACAATCCACCCCAGCAGCACCTACACACGGGAGAGCCAGTTGTCTCTGTTGTGGCAGGGGACAAAAGGCTGACGCGGGCACTATTCATGCACTTCGGTGACAGATTGTGTGACACAGCATGGCTCCTTGCACCATCTTCTGCTCAAAGTATCCTACTGAATGGAGAGGGTCATAAGCAAAATATTTTCCATAAAGCTATTACCATTTCTAAATTATGAATGGATAAATGGTGCAAAGGGCTTGCAAATGTTTTGTCCCTGTTCCTGCCCATAAGTCCCTCTAAGTTTTCCAGATTGCTTTGCAGATAGAGAGCCAGCTGGTGAGTGTGTGTAACCTGTACAATGCACTGTCTAATACCTTGGCTGTCTGGCAGGTTGGGGACTTGATGACTTATCCGTGGTTACAAATCACACCACTATATTGTGCTACTTGTATAAATGTTTCTAGAACTGCTGTAAAAAACGGCCACGATTTCCAAAAGTGAGCAGTCCACAGTACTCTTAGGTGAACCAGGGCTGAAAAAACCCAGCTCAGGTTCTCTAAATCTCTGACAGTTTGCTCAAGAGATGGATGAATTTAGCAAATCTGGAAAGCAGTGCTTCCAAGAAAGGTGACATGAGACAGATGTTAGTCATATTCCCTTATACTTTTTCCTGAGACACACAAATATGAGATTAAATTTACCTCTGCCATGAAATAATATGCAAACTCTTGTTTCTTTGCCTCAAACAAAAAACCCTATTTATTTTTTCCAGGGCAAAATACACAGACATGTCTGAATATTGCCACTGGCATCTTTAATGAAGATTTAAAAGACATTTCAAATGAAAATCTTGGCAAACCTCCCCTTTTCCCCCAAAAAAATCAACTGCCAACAGCAACTATTTCTGCTGGCAAACACTTTTCTGCTCTATAAAATTCTTCCCCACTAGGAACCTCCTTTCCCAAAGGCCTGGTAAAAATGGTTTGAGAGTGCTCCATGAATACAGTCAAGTGGAGGCTGCACTTTGCCTCAGGGCCAGAAGGGACCATTAGATCATCTCATCTAACACCTGCACTAAAAAAAACAAACCCAAAACCAAACAACAGAAACAACAACAAAGAAAAAAATAACCAGATTTTCACCACTCACTTCTATATGGGCAGCAAGATATGTTTAGTTAGTAAATATCTCCCAGAACATCATTCCTCCACCTTTAATCATCAAGAAATGGAGAGCCCATTCAGCAATTCTCATCTTTTTGTTCTGATGGAGAAACTACATCATAAACCTCAGTAAATACTTCCTTGTAAAGAGCTACCTCTGTTCTGGTAGTGGTATCTGCATTTGTATTTCTCAAATGCCTCCCTCTGATCACAGATTCTGCTGGTCATGGGGAAGTATTTGAATGTTAGGTGAGTGCTTTCATGCAATATTGAACATATTAGTAATTTAGGAACCAACCTGTTATAAAGTTGGCAGAATGCTCATTTTTAACTACTATGCTGAACATGTATGATGGACATATGTTTGAGTAGTATTGAGCCTAAGAGCGAAATTGGAGGCAGATTTTAATTGACACTGAACTGCACTGATTTACCCTTTTCTGCAAAGCAAAAGGACTCCGTGTTAGAACCTCTGTGTGTGGATTCTACACTAGTCATTAATTTACCTGCTCATGCAGAAGTCTGCATTTTTAATTACACTATACCTTAAAGTACAAACTCAGAGAGAAAACATGTTAGACCACATTTTTGTTTTAAAGTTATAAAACATTTTACATTTATAATCAATTCATATGTTACTGTATTTGCATTAAAAATCATGGCATTGGCATATAACTTTCAAAGAAAATTTATGTTAATAGCTTATATGTTTAACATTATAGCACATTACTGAACAGTTAGCTACCACTTCATATTTATAATTCATTTCATGATTTTTGCCTTCCCACACTAGCTGGAACATTTCCCATTTAGGAAAAAAAACCCAAACCAGATTGGACTTATTTGTTCATGAGGTAGTTTAGGTCTCTATTTATCAGCATATGATTCTTTTGGCTCTGGGTTTGTATAACTACGGAGGTTTCCTGCAGCCTAAAGAAGAGAAGACATTTTTGCCTTTTTGAGAGAAAGTATAACGATGATATAAAATGACATCAACTGTCCTCATAAAAAGATAAAAGATAATGAGGCAGAGAATAAAAGAAGAAACAGACATTTAACCAGGAATAAATCCAACCAACATGGAGGAACAGAGCTTTTGAAACTGCAGGTATTGTACAACAGATTTCCAAGCCAGCACAATTAAAGCTTGTGTTTGGGTAAACGGGTGACCCAGCACTGCACCATTGTCCAGCCAGGGTTACTGGCAAGCACACGCACAACAGGAACCATTTGCAGGACTGGCCTTTAAATGGTCAGATCTGACACACAGTAAACAGCTTTAATATGCAAAATTTGTTTTGTCTTCTGTGACTGGCTTTGCCAAGAACTAACTAGTGACATCATCTGAAAAAAATCTTCACAAATTACGTTTTTACCAGAACAATAGGCCCAATCACTGGTTTATGCTGTTTGCCTGCAATAGTTGTAAGCATTTCAAAGCACTCTTAAATTTGCATCCTTGCCCATCCAAAGTAACAAAGTGCTTTGCAAACACTAGTTCTTAATCATTTGGGGAAATGCACCCATCCTCAAACACCACCCTTCCGAGGCATGTATGGGAAATTGCTTTCTCCAACACTGATACATGTAGGTTTTCTTAAGGAGAAACAGAGAAGTGGTTTTCTACCACACAGTGCTCTTATCTCTGCATAGCATCACTGTAAGATTTCTGCCATGTCAAAAACTAAGCTAACCATCTGTAACAGGCAGATGTTTTTTCTCTGTGAGGAAAAAAAAAAATCAAGGAAAAAAACCAAGAAGATTTATTGGTTTACTATAATTTATGGAAGAAACTTCATCGTTATAGAAGAGACTCCATCTTTCACAGCTAGGAAAAAAAAAAAGCCTCATGCTCTGTTTTCAGATGCCTCCACTGGGAGGTATCCCTCAAATACTAGATAACACTGGCAGACATGAGACTGGAATTCTTGTCTCCTCTGGGAGATGAAGTAGAATTGAAGCTCTAGGAAAGCAACTTCAATTAGAATGACTACGTTTAAAACAAATATTAGAATTTAGAAAAGTCTGCAGTACTGATGCACCTACCTAAGGCAAAATATATGCTTGAGTACTCTATTGATTTAGGGCAACAGCTGGGAGGCATGGAAGTCATCTCAGGCTCCCAAATACCTGTCAGTAGAGAAATTAAAAAGCAGATGCCCATTTGCTCCTATTCAGTTCCTAAGTTAAACAACCTACACCGACTTAAGGTTTACTCAAAGGCTTGCTCAAAACCAGCTGCTAGCTGGGGAAAGAAAGAAGTCACTAGTATAAAATCAGGGACTCAACATTATGAACACATCTGTGAAAACCTACAAGCCAACACTGTTTTCCTGCAGTACTCACACCATTTCTGTAGCTCCTACATAAGAACGCCGTATAGAAAGTTCAGTGCTTTACACACAGCATACTAATTCCCCACAGTTACAAGGTGAAATAGATCATACTAACTCATTTACATGCATCACAGTTTAAATCACAATGGATATCAAAACTTATAATAAATTCCAGCCTGCAATAAGCAGACAGAATAGAATGTGAACTGCATTGTAGGCTCCTGGACACTGCAGAAAATGTCCCACAGACTCCTCCAGGAAGACAAAACTAACAGGTAGATGGTTAATTCCCTGTAGTACCATATCAGCTAATTGTTCAAGTTAATGAATAACGTCATGTTAACTTCAGCCCTGCTGCAAACATACATACATATATGTATCATCAATAGGAAAAAAGTTTTCAGGTCCTGGAATAGTAATCAATTATCAAATATTCTGCAAGAAAAGAATAATCTCTCCTCAGAGACACATAACTTTTTCCCCTGTCTGGAAGTTTGTGGGTTACATGAAGTTGTATTTCCTCAGATACAGCTGCACAGAGAAAGATCTTGTCATTGTTGCAGCCACAAACAACGAGTGTATTTTAGGATCCCAACATAGGAGGGGAAAGTGGTCTGCTTCGAAGTAAAGCAATTGCAAAAAAGCCCCCATCCATGAAGGGCTGCACTCAGCCAAAGAATTAAGACCATGCTGTCTTCATTCTGTCCTAACTTGTTACATTTTTTTATACTGTCCTCTTAGAAATAGTATAGCTCAAGTGCTATCAGAGCCCACTGAGCACAGATCAGCTATGGATTAAAGATGAATTAAAGTCTTAATTTAATTAAAGGCTAATTAAAGACTGTGCATAAAAAACCTCTAGTCCAAATGCCTGTCATCTTATCTGAGCATGGCTATTAGAGTAATTTCTACAGCTGTACTTGCAAATCTTTACACATAACTTCAGTGTTGCAATTCTCCCTCAAGTCTTTCCAAAGTGCCAGCCCACTGTCTCCTTTTCACTGCTTTTCTCCATTTCCAGATTTGTCACATGCAATTCATTCCTCATGGATCCATAATAGCTAGCTCTCATCAGCTGATATTTCTCCAGATGTTTTATGATCTCACATCTTATTAATGCCTCCAGGATATTGCCTGCCAGTAAGGTTAGGCACATAACCCTAGAATTGGGGCAGCAATCTGTCTCATCAGCAAGGTCAGCCNGTTAGGCACATAACCCTAGAATTGTTTGTCTCTTGCCCTTCCAAATGGCTCCCATGCTGACTAACAGGTCTCATCAGCAAGGTCAGCACAAGAAAGTGCACTTACAGCCATTTGCTAGTCACACACAGGGTAGTCTTCATTCATTCAGTGACCAAGGTATTTCCAGTGGTATATATCTAAAATATATATCTACTGGCACAAAGTCTGCAAATCCAATGGTGAAATGGCAATGAAACAGTTATAAATAACAAGAGAAAAAAGTAAGAGGGGGAGATGTTTCCCACACCTATCATTTGAAATCTCATCATTAAAAGAAAATCTCTGTGTCCTACAAATACTCTTTTGTGTCTGGTGTATTTCAAGTTGCTACTAGCCTTCAGGTTATGCCCTGAAAAGAGCAAGATGTGACAAGAGAGCTGGCAGAAATCCAGAAGACATAATTTGCACAGTATGGATTTAAGACAGCCTTAGTATCCAGTATAAGCTACTGGGAGCTTTGAGGTTGGAATCTCAGACATTCAAATTCTCTTTATGCTAAGACCTGAGTGTTTCTGTAGGGTGGCAGTATCATTGTTCTCTTTACAACTGGCTTACACCAGGTTAATGGTGAAACAACAATCATGTTAACTAAACAACAGATGTTAATCCTTGTGTCCTTTGAACTAAAGGACCTCAAATACATTTAGAGACAGCAGGGATGTAGCAGAAAGTTAAGTATGAATGATCACCTTATAAACATTGCTGGCACTAGACAGCTATACAATATCTTCTAACTGCTTCTGCTGCTAATCCAAATCCAAGTTTGCCTTCATATCACTAAACAGGTTTTGTTCAAAATCTGACCATGCATAGTGTTGGAGTACAAACCAACATGTCTGTGCTTGTGCAGACACTTCTCTCCTCTCTTCTGAATGTTTAAAAACTCCAGACAAAGTTATCTCCCTATTTACACATAGATTAAACATCTCAGTTACTGGCCACACAATTGAAGTTGTTAGTTTATTCTGTATGCTACAATGGGGAGTATTTAGATTATCCTAAAGGATGTCATCAACATTTTTTTTAAAACTATGTCAAATGGTCACTCACAACAGGACTTTACATAGATTATCCCTGAACTTCTGTACACAACATGCCCACTCAGCTCTTTCAATTATTTATCTGTAATGAGATTCTCTGTGCAAGATCTGGTCAACCAAGTTTTCAGGCCTTCTTCTTCCTTTGCATATTCCTAATATCCACCTATAAATTCTCACTCATTGAGGGACACTTGCCCCATTCTTCCTTTTTTGTCATCTGGATGCTGTCCTTGCACTCTAGTTTTGTGAACACCACTAGCACCGTAAGCAGCACAGCACTCGGCCTCAGGTTTACGTCTACATTCCTCTGTCTTAAAATGGAACAAAACTCATTTGTGAAAATTCAGTCCAGGTTGATGTCACTGGTTAGATAAAATTTGTACTTCTTATTGGTTTACTGACTATTCAACATTAAGATCCATTTCCTATCAAGTCCAGGAGTATCTCAGCCCTGCCTTTTATTTCTCTAATCTATTTCTGGGAAATTCACAGAATCACAAGGTTGAAAAGACCATTAAGATCAAGTCCAAGCTGCCCTCTCCTAAACCATATCCCTGAGCACCTTATCTACCCAGCTTTTAAATACATCCAGGGATGATGACTCAACCCCTCCCTGGGCAGTCTGTTCCACATCCCAACAACTTTCAGTGAAGAATTTCTTCCTAATATTTAATCTTAACCTGTCCTGGTGAAGTTTGAGACCATTTCTCCTTGTCCTATCTTCCATTATTGCACAGCTAGTAAATTTTACTGATTTTTCTTGTAATTTAATGTATTAATGTACTACACCACATCTGGCTCCACCATCATGCTGGCATATTCCACAGATACTTTGTCAGAAATTCCCTCATTCCTTCCTCTTATTGTCTCAGACAAGCTAGGCCTTCGATGTTGACACTCCATCACCTACTACTTGTAGCCTTTCCCATAACAGCCTATTTAGCTCTGTTTTCTTGTTCTAGCTGACCTCTCCATCATCCTTCCTCATATTCACATTCTTCCATTTATTACCTCCTCACAAAAGGTCTGATATTTAGATCTTCTTGGGCATTAGCTATCTGCAACTTCCAGGCTTATGACCAGACTCATCCTTCTCAATAGTATCTCAAAATTCAATTGGAAGTCCCAGAACTTTCTTTGATTGTATTTCTACTCCATACATTTAATATTTTGCCCATGATGATGTTTAAGTGCTCTTTCACACCAGCTGTGCTATTTCATAAATCCTGCACCCTGTAGGCTTGTCTATGTTATGTTTTCATATTTGATATTTCCTAAAGCTTCCATATCAACCTTCCTTATCCTTACCAGTAAGAGGGGGATATGCCACCTCTTTACTTACATAGGCACTAAAAAGCTCATATAAACTCTCACATACAAAAATTTGCTGGCTTGTACTATTTACTGGCCTTCCAGTGAACCATCTGTTGTGTTTTCAAAGCCCTCTTCCTCAGAGGGCTCACAAATAAATTTAATGTGTGACCATAGGCAGGTAAGAAGTGCCAAGCCTGTCAGCAACAAAGTCTCCTGTAACATACCATGAAGATGGACTCTACAGACAACCAACTGCTACAGGTTGATGGCACCATAAAATAAGAAAAAAAAAAATCTGCTCCACAGACAGCCTTTGTGTAAACCCCCATTCCTAATGCTCTGCTCCCCATTTTCCACTGGATAGTTGCATTGAAACATTTTTCTGTTCTTTCTACTAAAATATTCTGGATTTATTGGGAAGGATCACGATCCAAGGTGAAACCTTGGCATCAGGCAAGCCAAGTGGCCATTAACATCAAAGACGACAAGACTCTGCACAAAGGTTCCAGTGCCCAAAGAAACCAGCCCAGTCATCTTGTCAAGTTTCTGCATGCAGAGCTGGATTAACTCTGTAGATTAACATGCCCTATCATCTTCTGAGTATTTACACTTTATTTCATCTAATACCAAGTATGAGTTTTGTAACTAGCTATTGCATATTAGGCTGCTTCATTTTCATGATTTATGGTGCTAGTCTCTTGGCACCCACCTCAGAATATAAATCAAACAACATATAAAAATCATTGCCAGAAAGAAATAAGATTTATGCACAACTCACAGTGGTCATGCAGCATCTCTAACTGTAAAAGATGTTCTCTCATCAATTTGAGATACATCATCTTTCTCATCTCAGAGCTTTAAAAATATACACTATATTGAAAACCTATTCACAGTACTCCTCAAAGACTGCACTTTATAAACTCAGTCAATTTCTGCAGCCAAATAATGCAAAACACATCTTACAGAATTCCATGAATAGTCACATGCAAACTTGAGACTAGTGGTATTAAATGCAAAACCACTTTTGTCCTAATTTTTAGAAAAGAATTATTACTAATGAAATTCAATGTACCTGAGGCACAAATGAAAGATAACACCTAATGATAACTATTTCCATCATCCCTCGTGTGATTCAGAACAGGTTTTTTCTGTATCTATTGTCATTATGAGAACACAATTACTTTTAAAATTATAGTTGTTAGGAAAATCTGTAAAGACAAAACGAGTCATATCTATCAGAGATTATTACAAGAAAAAGGCAGTGTTGCTGCTCTAATTTTTATTCTTTTTTTTCTCTCCACAGAAGAATTGCATATCATAAAGAGTAAACTTACCTTCACTAACAGTTTTAAAGTGTAAAATACTGGGTTTTACATTTCCCAAATTGGTCACTACATTTTTAAATTTTTTTCCTGCAGTTTTTCTTCTAAAGTTTTCTAAGTACAAATCCATTAAAATCTATCAAAAATTACAACAAAATTACAATTAAGTTACGATATTAGTAGAAATAAAAGAGTACATTTTTCATGCTCAGGAGCTATGATGAAGTCACAAATCCAGAATCAATGTGAAAATCACCTTACTTGTAGAAAAAAAATTATCCCCTGCTAAAGAAACATAGCTTCAAATATTTTTGCTAGTCCCTATGCCCCTCCTCTAGATGCTTCAGTGCTATTAAAATGTAATTCAAGAAGCACAAAAACTGAAGGAAAATGATCAAGAAACTCCTCCCATTGTTCATAATCATTAATTAAAACAAAAATAATTGCATTTATATAGATCTCTATCTACTGAGTGAAAGATACAGAGCCTTTGATACAATTTCCACTTAAATCACTATGAACCCTCTTCCAGGGAAAGAGAATGGATGATACCCACCTCCCTGCATAACACTTTTTCCAATTCAGTAGAATGCTACCACATAGAAGTATAAATCTCTTGGAGAATTTTGCCTGCATCATTTCCAGTTCACAAACCTTTTTCTATCCCAGATCAAATTACCAGAGATCTATCCTCCTTCAGCTTAACCGTGCCAAACCCAGGTGTGAGCAGCACTGCCTCTGTGGATGGCGACCTGGACAAAGCTGCACCTGCAGGACTACAGAGTCCTATCTGTATAATAAATCTGATTCCCAAGAGCTTTAACACAGCAATAGCCCAGATTACCTACTTGGAAAAGCCAAGGAAATCCCAAGTCCCTGAGTTCAGAGAGTTAATGTGCCTTCACCTACACAAACTGACCTCTCCCTCATACATTGGAGCTTATTGGCATGGGTTTCAGTCTAACCTGGACACCTTAAAAGCCCACCTGTCCAGGTCAGCCCTAATACCTTGCTGGTGAGAGAATGGTTCCCCAGATATTTCTTTTTACACAAAAGGCCTGCAGGGTTAAGGAGTGGATAGGGATCTCTCTCCAGCTGATTTTAACCTCTCATTCCTAACCAAACGTCTGGTGGTTTTAAAAATAAGACGCTCATGTTTTATGGCCCTGACCAGGCATTTGATTTTCACGAGGGAAATAATACAGAAATGATGATAAACTGTCCAATAATTCCTCCAGTAGGAACCCAGAGAGAGAAGACATTGAAGAATTTAAAACTGAAAGTAGGAGATACAATTTAACAGCACACTGGTTCTGTTACGGAAGAGCGTGTATGAAGTGTTACTGTTGACTGTTTTTTTAACTAGGTTACTTCTGCTGAGAGTATTTGTTCAAAGTGACCGTGACAAGTGAAACTCGCTCTGGGAACACTGCTGTAGTTGTCTGTATCTCAGTGTGGCATGCCCCTGAAAGCAGGGATTATAAGCTTGCACTGCAACTGCAGACATAAACATTTGCTTATTTAGTGTGTCTTTAACAGCCGTGCAAACCTGAGCAGTCTGCAGCAGTACTTGTCAAGAGTCATGCTCTGACAAATCATCGTGCAAGTGGAAAAAGGTGCATCCTCTTCTATTTCCTCATTCAGGGTACAAGAATTGCCCCAGCTCCTGGTGACCTCATTAGCAATTTACACAGGTGGTAAAGCTGTCTGTGTGTATGCATATAGCAGTACCTGCTTAGTACCATATACTCCTGTCTTTCCGTTTAAAGGAAAAGAACAGGTAGCCCTTACAGCTGAAACATTATCATCTTTCTCAATTTGAAAAAATCATACTGCTAAATTCCAGTAGAACTAGCTCTCTGAGCTGAGATCTGGCTGTGCCTCATGACATTTAAGTATAATGAGAGAAGGACAGTCATAAAGCACCATGTGAAAAATCTTGGATGTACTTACGTCAAACCTCTCATTTCACTTCAGAAGGGCCACAGTTTTAGCTTGATTCTTACTGAGATGCTGGCACAAAGCCAATATCATCCCCCCCAAAATCACAGATAACTAAAAGTAGTTGAATTAAAACATCAAAAATGAATATCATCGCCCTCCAGATGAAAGCAGAACAAGTCATACCAAAATATCCAATCCCAACAAGACACAGATATGAGGAAAGCTTCAGAAAAGTTTAGCAATGATCTCTGCAGCCTTCCTTTTCATTCCTGTGACTTTGTAATTGTAAAACACATTTCAATTCATTCATTCATAGCCAGCTTGAAATACATCCCAGTAACAACTCTTTGTCACGGTTCTGCATAATGCTGGGAAAAGAGAACTAATTGAAAGAAATACTGTAAACAGCTTAACTTACTTAGACAATATAAGCATTAATTTCATCCTGTGGTATATGTGCACCCAACAGTGCAAAACTCAATAAAACTCAAAGAAAAACCTGAAGAGATCACAGAAGCTATTTGTTTGCATGAAAAGACTTATTTCAGGATACAGGAGTAAGGTACTGCAGCATTAGGAGAAAGACCACTCATTCTTTTCAGTCACCCAAACATTCAGTGCCCTGCATTCTCATCCACCCTGAGAGCACAGAAGCGATGCAGATGACAGTTTCACAAATTCTCCCTCTTTTAACACTGAATGCTCTCTCACTGAAATACTGTTTTGTTTTTGCATCTTCATATGAGGCAATGGGGCTGCAGCACTCACATCCATCGTAGATGAAGAAACGTGAGCACCCTTTGTGAGCTCTTCTAAAAAACTCCCTCTGATCTTTTACTTTTTATCTCAAAGCAAATTGTCTGGGAATACTATAAAATTTTACTTATGCTTAATGTCTTCATGCAATTCAGTGCCAAATATACCTCCATTACGCATTCAGAGCCTATTGTTCATTACTGAATGTTATTTACCTCAGAAATAAAGACACTAGACAGACTTATTACCTGGCATGAGCTTTTCTGCAAGGTACTTATCTATGTGCATGCAAGCAAGCAGACATTTTTCAGTGTCCCTTATCAGTATCACTGACAATGCATGCTCTATTTCAGGCTTTCATGGGTGGAGGGCTGTGCCTCTGTGCCAGGCTTCCCATGCATATTGTAAGAGTAACCGGGGCAGTGATTCTGTGACTACTGGTATAGGCAACTATGACTGACTTATTTTGCTTTTGTCTTGAGTCAAAGAGTAACAACACTAATGTTTCATAATTACAGTTTAAAATGAAGCACTTTTTCTATATTTATTCATTAACATACCATAGCTCTCAATTATAAATTATACATATAAAAGACACCACAAATAAAGCTAATGCTAGAAATACCTATTACAGATATTCTTGCCATTTTTTCAAGTCCATTGTATGATGTTTTGGTGCACTGCAGCGATATCATTTCTGACTCAAAAGCTCTGTGCAGGGGATTTAGGAAGATAGAGGTTAGACTGTAAATGGTCTGAAAAAACCCTGAGAAATTTGGGACAACTTCATTGTGAAGAAACTTCTATTCACCCACCGAGTGTAATACAGTGAGTGACAGCTTATACAGAACTTGGCAGGCTTCACAGAAAGAGAAATAAAAGAAAACTTTTAGCCTGTGATAAGCTTTATGACAGGGCAGTAAAGTCTTAATTGAGATACACTGAACCATACAAAGAAGTTTGCATAATACAATACAGGTTTAAATGAATAGAGAGTCAGAAGAAGATGAAAGAAACCTCCTTTAATGATAGATCCTCTGATTTTTTTAGATTATTAATTTTTCTAATTCTTGCATCTGCAGATTTTCTTACCTATTCTTGTCAATTATATTATACCTAAACAGATAAATTCTCCTATTTCCTATCATCACCACAATTATTTTGACAAGCTTTAATTGCATTAGTCATTTTTAATTCCCTTTTTTATAGGAATACATGGTATAGCCTCAAAACTTGTATCATCTCACCTTAAAAATTGTGTTACTCCAAACACAATTCTAAACCTGCTGAAATCTAGCAGATGTTTAGTTCATTACTACATATGTGCTATGGGAAAAGCTTTTACCTAGTTCTATTTCAATACACTCCCACTGCAGGATTTGGTATGGCAGGATGATTTTTATAGAAACTTAGTCAGCTGTAACTATAGAACTGAAGATAGTCAAGCTGAAATCAATAGACTTCAGCAGAGCTCAGATGTTTGTGCAGACATACCACCTGAAACAGTCACATTGCAATTAAAAGTTTCACAAAGGAAATAAAAATAAATACCTGCTATTTTCTTTTGCAACATCATGACCAGACAGTTATGAGGCTAAGGTTCAATAGATCGTGTCCTTTCTCAGAACTTACCACATGATTTGGTCTGCATGAAATAAAGCTCCCATAAAAGGCTGCTTGACCTAAAGTCTTTTAAATCTGACTAGCAACATTTCTGAGCCCACTAACAGCCCTAGCTCCAGTCCCAAACTCAGACAAAGCTTTGCCTTTATCTACCCCAGTAATTCTTTCTAACCCAGATCTAAACCTGTGGCCCAGATGGACAAACAGCCCTAAAACCAGACAAGATGCCCATCTCTGACTCCCACCAATGCATGCTGCAATAACCCTAAAAGTCCTGGTTGATCAGCCCTTTTGACCTCCAGCTCCATCCCTTACTCCTAATTCCTATTTATTCTACACTTACTCCAGACCATGTTCTGTACTCAGAGACCATATTGGCACCAACCACTCATCTTTAAAGGGCTGTTGTGGTTCAGCTCCAGGAAGAGGCTGAGCACCACCAGCCACTCACTCCTCCATGAGGAGAGGAAACAGATCAAGACCCATGTGTTGGGATAAAGACAGTTTACTGATAAGCACTTAGAGATGGGAACAATAGCAGACATACCTGGTGATACTACAGAGTCCTTTACCAACCAGTGAGAGGCTAACACAGACCACTGTACCAATACAAGAACCTCTGCCCCACCAGCCTCTTTTATAGGGGCTTGATTGATGTCAGGGGGTGTGAAAACAGCCCTGGCCACCTCATGTCACCTGTGCTGGCTGCTGGGGGAACAGCCCTAGACACCTCATCTCTCCTGTGCTGGCTGCTGGGGGAACAGCCCTCCCCAGACAACTCATCTCACCTGTGCTGGCTGCTGGGGGATGTCAGCTCTGTCCTGGCCAGAACCAGGACAAGGGGCTAGAAAGTGAGTTCTGAAATGAAGGGAGATTCAGTCAAGGCTGTTTGTGCTGTCTCTGCTACCTGTTAAACCATGTAGCAGCAGCATGGAGTACTGTTTTGGAATCACATTGATATAGTACCTGGCCACTATTAGATACTTTTGAAACAAACAAGACTACAGCTATATTCCAAAACCTAACCACAGTGAAACCAACTATATTAAAAACTAACTGCCATGTCACCACTGCCTGATCAAAAAAGATGAGGCAAAGACATCAGTCCCGAGACTGGAACAGACTGAACTAATGGCCATCATTTTCTGTTTTGTTACCTTGACTACAGCTCCTTTCTGTCAAATATCCCTTAAAGTTAGGAGTTCACTTTGCAAACATATAATCCTTATGTTTCATTGGGGTATTGCTAAGCCTCTTTCAGACACTGAAGTAAGTTCTCCTGCAAGATAAAGGATCACATCAATACAGGCTTTCTCAATTCTTTCATTTCAGCTCCTGTTTCCATAATGAAATCTGACCTTTAAGGACGCACAAGCCACTTCCCCTTTTTGTTTTGTGTTTTGTTCTGTATGATTGCTTTGAAATCTACAAATTATAAACCCACGTTTCTGACACATTTTTCAGTTTAGCGAGTGACCTTCATACATGGTTGCCATATGGACTTCATACGCTTATGCTGGTACTTAAATTCTATTTAAGTGGAACATCTTTGTTTTGAAGACTTCCTTGAAAACTCTTCAAAATTCAAAATCATTAACACTTTCTGTCGGTTCTGTTTGCATAAACCACTGCTAGCACCCAGGAACAGTAACTGGAGGAAGATGTACCTACCACAGGTGAAAAGCTTCTGCCTCACAAATACCTGGCTTTGACCTCAAAACAGTTTTATATTTAAATTCTGGAGAAAAAGAGGACACACTGAAAATCCAGGGACAGATTCTCACCTTGTCATTTGACACTGCTTCGCCGATTTCAACACATTTATTTGCTCAATACCAGCTGCTGAAGTAACTCTAGGTATTTAATTATTAGGGATTTGCTTACATTTTAGCATGGCCACAGTTTTAAAGAGACAGATGCTGTCTGAGAGAAACAAAATTAAAAGGAAGGAGAGTGTAAAACTGTTTCCATGGCAACTCTTGAGATAACAGTAAAGGCCTACCTAGCCTAGAGGGATAGGTAAGTGAGACTAAAATATGTATGTAAGAGAAATACTTTCAAGGTTCTTTTTCAGTTTAAATACATAAATTTGAATTAGGCACTGCCTGAAAATCCTAGATATTAAGAATCCTATATGTTCAACATAAACAGTAAAAGAACATCTGTTTCACACAGTATAGAATGATTTAGGTGAGAAAGTGTTTTCTGAGAAAAGCCTAGGATCTTTCCATGGGAAAAAAAAAAAATCAAGACAGGACTGTATCTTCCCTAGGTAGGTTGCAGAGGCATTGTGTCAATTAAAAGTCCTACCAAAGCAGCAATGAAGTGGATCTCTATACTACCTTGCTTTTTGTTTCAGCATTTAAGTGGTAGACTTAGAAGGGCTACATGATTATTTTGTCATCATCAGGGAGAAAGCAGACTGTGACTTCTCACACTAACATCATAAGAAAGCCCTGTGGTCACAAGAATTTGAACAGCAAGGAAGGGATAACACTGAGATAATCCCATTCCCATAGGGAAAGTGCTCAGTGTCTCAAGCTCCGAGGCAGGAACTGTGGTGGTCAGGCCAGTCAAGGCGATTGCCCCAGCCATGCAGGACGGCTCAGGAGTGACTCTGGACTGCAGAAACTTCAGCTCAGTGTATTTAGACAAACTAATCCCAATCACAATTTACTCAAAGTATGCTGAAAGTTACCCCAATGAGGGGTTTAGCAGTTCTGCAGTGTGGCTGTGGCTACACCTCCACCACCTCATCTCTGCCTAAAAACACCTTTCCCCAGACAACAATTAGAAATCCAGTTAGAAACCTCAAATCCTGGGCAAATCTTTGCTGAAATTTAAGTGATTCCTGTTTTTTTCTTTAAAGAGGAAGAAATAACCCTCATTTATCTAAAACCTCATGCCTTCTAAATCACCTGCTGTTCTCATTACTCTTCTATCAACTCTTAGTAACTCTTTCTGGATGTGTGGTGCCCAGAGCTGAAGGCAGGATTCCAGCTGAGCCTTCACCAGCACCGAGGCACACAGAGTAATTACATCCAACACTCCTCCTACGACATTCTGGAGTGGTATTTGCCTTTTTAAAACTACATCATTTAGATGGCACACAGCTGAGTAGCTCAAGCCTTGTGGTATGTATTTGATTTCCAAAAATAGAACTTCATTTCCAGTTTAGCCACTGTTCTGCTGTCACCCTTCAGAGTGTTTCATTCCCTTCCTCTTCTTCATTTTGAGTCATAACAGACTTTTTAACTGCATTTGGTGCTTCATTATCTAAGTTGTTAAAGGAAAATGCTGACCAGAACCGAGCATACAACAAACGGGGTCTGCTTCAAGTCCAGAAACCCTCCCAGTTCCATACTAAGGTACTGCTCACCACTCAGGTGAAGTTTGCTTTAAAAATATTTTAAAAGCTATTGTGTTATGGCAATGACCTCTAGAGCTTACCTAACTGGCTTATAAGAGATGGCATTTGGTACTGTCAAACAGATGTTTACATAAAAAGTACTTTAAAACTCTAAGATATATCAAAGATACCGCTACCACCCTGTCAACAGTAATTCTACCATATTTACAATATTTGTCAAGATAAAAGACTTGATTGTCTTAGCTCACTATCCATTAGGAGTCAAAATTTGACTGACTGCTCTAGTATCCACTAGATCTTCCACATTTTTTCACTGTAAAGCCAATTGCTAATTTTTCTCCTTTCCCTTGGAATATAATTCATGAAATCTTCCAGATGGCCACTAATAGTTAGGAAATCACTCCAGTGAAGTCCTTAGGTACTCTAGACCAAGCCTGAGGTTCACAGAAAACACAAAACTTACTCTTTCCTTGCATTGGCCTGTGTGCCTATGCCCTTTTTAAAATTAATGTCCTTAAGCATCTGATCACAATTCATTGTTTGGTGAAGACAAACAAAGGTGGCATTGACTGCTCCATCCTGCCTCACCTCTTATTTCCTCTCTTCTCTTATTAAGCAGGGAATCTACTTTTTTTTTTTTCTTTATTTCTAATATATTTGTAGAACCCACTGTTAGCTTTTACATCCACCTCAAGTAAAACATTCAGGACTCATCTCACTAAATAAGGTTAAAATGACTGAGATTCATAACTGGGAAGTTCTCATCTTAATCCATAAAACCTTTTTTGAGACATATCCCACAGGAATGCTCTCATTCCCATGCTACTGATAAATGTCAGATGTGGATCAGCTCAATTCCAGTAGATTTCACAGGAAGAGCAGTTTACCTGCTACCAAATATTACTCCATACACACAGAACCCACTGCAGAGACCTCAAAGTAGACATTTGTACTGGGCATCAGATGTCACTGTAACCTGCACCTTGTTGGTACAAGTCAAAGGTCAGACACTCTGTGATTCTCTTCCCCTTCAAAGCACACCATGTTCTCTAGAGTCATTGGGATGAGTGATTGCTATCACAGACCTGTAGGGAGTGGAAAAGTATTTCAACCACTATTTCAGTTAGTCTTTTTATGTTCTTGCCTTCCAGGTACTTCTTTCAATTTTTTCAAACACTCAACTGCTACCATTGGGCTTCTCCCCTGTATCCACCTCCCTCTTCATATATTGTCAAGTAACTACTTAAATAGTTTTTAAAAAATCATAAATTCTCTGCAGAGTTTTAAATTATTTACCATTAGCAGGTATCTGGAAATTAGCCTACACATGTCTGTCCAAGAGACAAAGAGATGTAAAATTTTACTGACTGCCAGAGAAAGGGTAGAAATACTAAAGAGGGAGATGTTGATAGCAATGCAAAGAAAAGTTGGGGAGGGGGGGGAATGCTCTTTTCTTCTTTTCTTTCTCCTCTGACTCATGACTGTGGTTTGATTTTGCATCTTCTCCAGCCTGGCTGCATAATCACTGCTCTTTTGAACCCAGCCAACAATCTTATTTGAAGCCCTTACTGCACCAAGGGTGACAAACACAAAGTAGGAGAACATTAACAGCATTTATCAAGTACTTACAACCCCCTCTGTAAACTTCTATAATCAATATTCTATGTTCTCTCTCTGTTCAGAGAGCCCTAAACAGTAATGCTATTCCTCAAAGAAAATGCTACCAGCAGATCCTGCAGGCAAGGTTCAAAGGCTGTGAGCTGGGTCTCATCAAAAATATGAACGTACTCAAAGATTACTCCTCTATTCTTCATTCTTGAGGCAGGTTTTAAAAAGGAGATTAAAAAAAAACAAAAAAAAACCCCAAACCTTACTAAGTAAGAATATGTGCATTCATACAGTTTTGATAGATTTTTATGGCATTAACATATACTTGAAATTCTTTGGTAATTCAATCCTGTGCAGCCAAGAATACAAGCACACAGTTTCTCTAGGAGGCCTCATTTTGCACATTGCTCTCTCCTGACTCTGCCATGCTTAGCAAGCAGTAACTGCTATAATTCAGAAGAATTACATTTACAAGCTTTATTCTAGTAACATGAAGTCTGATACAGCATTCCAGAACTATTAACCAACCTCAAAACGAACAGAAAAGTAGGCAGGACACTGAATTTTTGCACCACTAAACTGAATGCAAAGTATTACAAGAAGTCTTACAAGTCCTGTGCAGTGACATGCAGTGTTATATTGGGTTACATTCTGCCAGTGTTTGTGCCTGAGCTACCTGAATCACCTCACACGAGCCTGAGTTGGCAGCACAACGATGTCAGCACGATGTCCTGCCTATGCTATTTATCCCAACCCATCATACCCAACGGCAGTTAATGCTGTTATATTACTTCTGGGTCCAAACTAGCTCAAAACCCACATTGTGCCATGTAGACACACAGAGCAGTGGCAAAAGTGCTGTTTGAATGGATAAACTGTGCCATTTTTCAATTAAGTGACTTAATGGATATCACACTTCAAATCTGTTCCCATGGCAATGTGGAAACAGCAATGGAAATACAGGCAGTATCCTCTTATACTCGCAGTACAAGGAGGAGAACAAAAACCTTTTCTCCATTTGAATGAACAAAAGCAGGAGCATTTTCCAGCGCAAACATGTAAAGCCAAAATCTTTCCCATGTCCTGACCACAGTAAAATTCATGAATAAACAGAAAAGACTTGCCAACAAGGTCAAAAAACTTGAGTTTTGCTTTGTCAGACCAACAGGGGTTAGGGCTGATTCACAGAGAGCATCCTGCTCCCATTCCTCCTGAGCTAAAAATCAAAGCACTGCTGGAAGAAGAGGCCCAGATGTTCTTTCAAGAGAGTGAATAAAGGCAGAGACAGCCTGTAAGGTAGTCCCAGCTTCAATGATTAGTCATCATTTTCCATTCTTCATTTTATGAGGAAAAGCTGAGTGAACTGGGGCTGTTCAGCCTTGGGAAGAGAAGACTGAGAGGGGATCTCATCAATGTTTATAAAAATCTGAAGTGTGGGAGACAAAGGGAGATGGGCAATCTCTTGTCAGTGGCCTGTGGGAACAGGACAAGGGGAATGGTCACAAGTTGGACCACAGGAAGTTCTGCAGGTGTGGAATCTCCTTTTCTGGAGATGTTTTGCTTTTAGGCAGGCCTCTAAATCAGGTGCTGAGAACTGAGACTGCATCACTGCACTGTGAAGAAGTGAATGCTATGGATCAGCATATCTGGGTATGTATCACACAGTCTGTTGTAGCAGCTTGTAATTAACCTATGCATTCAGGTTGTGCCAAAAAACACCGGTCAGCTGCAAGAACTCCATTCTGACAAAATTCTTGTACTTGCACCTATCTACAACTGTCTCACACAGACATAGCAGGCACATTGAAGTAGCACAACAGGCTGTCCTGCCTGCTGTGCTGAAGAACTAAACTAGAAGGTAACCTTTCCACTAACTTTCTATGCTCCTGAAAAACTAAAGCAAAGATTACCTTGCTGAAGTACTTGTAGCAGTAGTGGTAAGTTCATAGGAAAATTCCTTAACTGCTTCAAATGAAACTGCAGAATTTAATCAGAAACCTGACCAAAGAACAGGCATTTTATAGCATTTTCCTTAAGGGAATATGGAGATTCCAAAAGAAAAAGGTGAATTCTCAGAATAAGCATCCTAACTTTTAATGCTGTGTGAAACATTTTTATTGTGCCACATGGCATCCATCACCTATTGTCTATCTTGAGAGGCTGAGGTCAAGTTCCTCTGTTTCTCTTGCAGAGTCTAGCTAAACAGGGTTTCCTTCCAAATGGATGTGTCACTCAAACCTTAATTTAGGCTTCGCTGCAGCTGTAATTTCAGATCTAGAGCTTGCAGTAAACCTGGAGCAAAGTGTAGCTCAGGTCTAGAAAAATAAAGTGAGAACAGAAACTTTAGAAGCAGCCCCAGTACAAATACCATTCGGATTACATTGTCTCTCCACCTTAACGAAGAGCCCTTTGTCTGTCTTCCTTATTTCCTTCCCCTGAGCATTAGTCACGAAGCAGAGAGATGCAATAATATACATCCTTTCAGTGAACACACAGCAGTGTCACTGTGCCCTGAAATCCAGGGCACTGCTTGGGCAGCTGCTCTCCACCTCATACTGCATGACACAAAGCTGAGTACTAAAAAGTGAAGGGCTCCAACAGAGGAGATGCAGGTCTCCCGCTACCCTGCCTTTTAATTAAATAATAAACAGGATTAAATGGAACTTAATTTAATTCCATGGGAAACTCACACCCACTCCATGGGAGTGCATCACTTGCTTGCAGTCAGCACTGTATGGACGTCTCTTTTTATTAATAAACACTCCTTCATCCCAGACACTGTGTTTGTGTGTCTGTCTCCTTGTCACTCTGACATGTGGCTTTTCTAATCTCTATAAACCCTCAAAAATCCATCATCAGGGTATTCTAAGAGAATTAGTACTGGATGTCTTTGCACATGTAAGCTGCAATATATTCAAACATTCACAATGCAGTCTTGAATTTAACCAGGCAAATGTGGCTGGGTATTTTTTGTTAATATTAATGAGACTTATTTTTTTATAAAGGACACAGAGGCAGCTTCTGTTTGCTGACTGTACTGTGTGTGGCACCCCATACTCAGCTGCAAGGAACAGTCTTTATGCCCACCATGAAGCCTGAGTGGTAAGAATTTTGGCTGTTCACTTTTGCAATGGTTTTCCACCTTGGAGACACATTGTATTTGGTTTCTGACAGATAGCACTGATACCTTATGCCACTTCATCCCTGGTGTAACATTAGCTGAGTCAGTAGAACTTAGCTGGCCCAGCTATGATTTTTATATATGCTGTACAGACTACACAGTAATTTCAGAACAAGAATATCACAGTGACCTTGACATGCCTTCTGTTCCCTGTTGTTTTTAGTAGTTTTAATGACTACATCTTTCTTGAGCAAAGGATCAAGATGTGGTCCCTTAGATTACCCACACAGATGATGGCTTCTAAATTAATTTTAAAATCTCAGGGAACGGATTTAAGAGTTATTATGAACAGTTCAGAGATGGTGCCTGACGAAAGCCTGATTATGCTTCCAGCCATCATTTTTCAGACATGGGGAAATCTGTTAAAGTAAATCTCCAATTAGGATGCTTGTGTTCTTTTAAATTAATGTTTCATTCCAATTTTGTTTCCTAGTTCCTCCTGTCATTTTCTGAGGAATACATGTGCTGAAATCATTCCTTTGATGAGGCACAGACAAGAAGCTTAGTGTGCTTTGATGTGGAAAGGGAAAATGGGTCCTCTTTGTTTCTATGGGACCAGCTTGCAAATCAAGGAGTGATCACGATAATGCAGGGTAAGCCCAAACTTTTTTTCAACCAATAAAAGTGGCTGCAAGAAGCAGATTATTCAAAGACTTAGAAGCATCCAAGAAAGGATGAGACCTTCCATAATTACCCAAGCTTTCATTCTCCTTTTTCTTCAAAGCATCTTGGGGCAGTGGACTGGGAAACCAAATAATGTTTTGATGGAAGACTCCACAGTAGAAAGTTATGCCAGCTAGACATCAAAGAGCTACAAACCTCTAGCATATGACTCCATACACACGCAACCTTTGCAGCTCTTAACCAGCAAGCAGCAGGACTGATTTACAGTGAGAAGCCTATCTTTGGCTGTATGTGTTCTCACTTCCATGTACCCCCAAAGAGAGGAGGAGATGACTGAAGACACACAGAGACAGTCATACTTGACATATCTCAACTATGCAGACAGTGGGAGTAGCCTGGCTTCAGATGAAATACGGTTACATAAGGCTGCAAATGTACTTTTGTGTGTGAACAGAGGAGGTCCAACTGTACAACCACATCCCTTGATTTAATGTTTTAGAAAAGTTAGAAGCAAGGCCCAAAATTACCCAAGCAAAGTCAAGAACTAAAGTATTTTTCTGTCAACGTAAGAAGGGTCAATTCTACTCTCTGCTGATGGGGAAAACACCCAGTTTCTGCAAACTGGAAATGCAAATATTTCAAACTATATTAACATGCCAAAAATCTTGAAATAACTGTCTTTCTAGCTTCTATATCTGTCAGTCTAGAGGCAGAGGTAGTTGCTATAAGACTTGTACCTTCTGACCTCACCACATTCTGAAACATTAGCAATAACATCACATTGCTGTGTCTGGTTTGCCCATACAGCACGATGCTTCAAAGTGAAAGTCACATTAAAAATGGATTAGATGAGATGTGCTAAGTGCCCACAGCAAAGTGCAGCATACCTTCAGCTCCCATGGACTTCTGGGAGCACGGGAAGCACTTTGCAAGAGCTGGTCACTTATGACAACTCTTATGGTCTCCTCTTAACTGTTCCAGCACTTTCCCATAAGCATTCTGTGAGTAAAGGGATAACTTCTCCTGTATTTATTATGATCTACATCATATATAACACACAAAACATTTATTCCTCACATACCTTGTTCGTTAAAAACTATGCTGTTAATTGTAGAATATGTAGTTCTGCTAAGTTTTCTGTTTCCTTTCCACTGATCACACACAGCAGAGTGAACACTGATACTTCACTTTATGCTACTAGAGCATTTTCAATGCTTTTTGAGCAAGTTTCTTCCAGGTCAATTCCATATACAGAGTAGTCTGAGAATTAATAATGTTAATAAAAATGTGCATTAATCAACCAATTCATTTTTAAAAGACACTTAGTCAGCAAAAGGTGTCATAATGAATGATGTATTATCACCCTGATTCCACAAGCCACCTGCAGCTCATCATGAAGCTATGAACTCTTCAAAGAGAAACTAACAATCTTCAGATCCAAAAATACAGAAAGAATGAAAGGAGAAAACACATTCCCTTCATTGTGAGTCAGCTCCCCTGCAAAAAGAGAAACCTGGAGCAGTTACATTTGGGCAGCTGTCATGTTCCTACTTCTATATTCTTTTCCATTTCTTTGATCTAAAAAATCTCAGCCACTGGGGGCTAAACCAATCCAAGAGATTTACATGGCTTCTCTGTTCACTTCTGGGTACTTATCACATTCTCCACTGCAGGCATTTTTTAACAATTCATTTTCATTTCAATCTGGGAAACACAGACATTATTACAGAACAGACATTATTAGCAGGGAACACTGCCTGTCTTCAACCCCCACCAACCCCCGGATTAAGAGACTGCGATTCTCTTCCTGGCTGTGCCATAGATCCATGCAAATTACTTGGTGCTGGGTTCCTAGCTCTTACACAAGAGCATAGCTTCTTTTCACACTACTGTTCATGCTGGAAAGGGGCCAAATTAGTGATACTGTGCTTTGATCAGTCAAACTTTTCCTCCAAAGACAATTTCTTCTCTGATAGGAAGTGTCACTTCCCCTGGATATCCTGTCTTAATACCCGTAAGTCCTCTGTGGTGGGAAAGATATGGAGACTTGCACAAAGAAAGATATGACACCGCCACCAAAGGGCAAAAAATCAGGTCTTTGACTCACACTGAATGACACTTTCTGGTAAAACACTCCAAAGGCAAAGCAGAAACAGAGGGTGGTAAGTGTTGTTGGCAGCCATTGAGCAAGCAACACCAGAGCCATTCTCTGTCCCTCCTTACCAGGCAACCAATGAAGAACACCTTAAATCCCAGAAGTGCACATGAATGACATGCCTGCAACAAACATTTATTTGCTGGTAGATGAATAATGAAGAGCCACACAAAGGAAAGATGTTTAGCAGGAGTAAACCTAAGTGTTTGTGTCACAGAAACATAAAACCTGTATTTTACCTATCTAGAATCAGAAAATCCTTCCACTATACTTCAGACAAACTTCTGAGAGTGACAAATGAATTCTGATACACATATTAGTCTGCCATTTTACAGTTTCTTACATGTACACAGAGACACCTAGCTGCAACTTTGCTTAGGACAAGCTCTTGCCTAAGAATCCTACTTAATATAATTTTGATTGGTCAGGTGTCATTTTTAGCAACCACCATCTGAAGCTGCAAAACTGTATAATACCCGGAATACCTGGCAAGGTCTCACAAATTTCCAGTGACAAGTTTGTTAATCATCTGTGCAGTTTTCCACCAAAACTTCTTGGTGGAAGGGTAGCTAAAATGTACGTTATTCCCCAGAAAAGTAATCAAAACTGTCTGAGAATTGATATTTACCTCAAAACCCCGAGAAAATTGACAAATTATCAGGCTTTACTTGATTCTTACAGGAGATGCATTGGGAAGCCCTTTAGAAGTTGGTTACATGATCTTTTATGCTTACTAAGTGCTGACTCCCCACTGCTTTCAAGTTACTCAGCTCACAGGCAGTCCTAAAGATGGGATGCACGTAGCCCTGGAAGCACAACAGAGCAGATCTGAGACTGCCTGCACAAGGCAAACTCCAGTACAGCTGTAGGCATGTCCATCCTCAAAGCCAACCTCCTGCATACAGAGCTGGCAGACAAACCTAACTGTGCAGGAGCCTAACTACACATGCCAGATGCCTACTGCAATGCCAGATGTGCCAGGGGCATACAGGCCCCTACATGCTCTGACCACCCTCCTCCTGAGGGCTGTCCTGAGGCCAGACAGAACAAATGACATATGTGGCCAGAGCCAGAAACAAGCTGGGCCAAATCTGGTTTGGGGACAGTTTGCTTGTCCCCTCGTTTCAGCTTAACTGTGCTCACACATCTCTCTTCTTGGAACAGCATTTGCTGCTGTTCCCCTCCCCTCTTGACACAAACAGGCACTGTTACTGATTCAGCAAGGACATGAAGGCTGTACTTACACTGTTTTAAACTGATTTGTGCAAAGCCCAAGAAATGCATGATCCAGCAGATGTGATGTATGCTTCCGTATTTCTCTGGCTAGAACAAAACAAAAGAAGATTTAAAATCACTTCGAGCTTCACAGGATCATCACATTTAGCAGAACTGCTGACTCAACACAGTAATGAGCTTTTGGCCAGGTGATAGGTCATGTTGAACTCTACTGGATCAATGAGAAGGGAAGAAAAAAAAAAAGCTCAGCTTATTTGAGTACTTCATCCTCTAAACGTACACAGCAAGATGCCTGGACAGCCACCATATGCTATACGAAATAAATTCAGACTAATTCTAACAGCATTGTATTGCCTTTTCATATCCACCTTGCTTTCATTTATGCTCCAGGTATTAGGATTTTAGCAAACAAAACCCAAGAGAAAAAAGTCTGAGACCTCATGACATCTTGTTTCTGCCACTTCAGTTAAATTTAATCAACTTTCACTGTTAAAGTATGTTTTTGGAGACGATCAATAGAATGATCAGGTGCAGTACTGACTCTCTGAATGCAAATATTGATGAAGAAAAAATACTGAAAATATATGTAAAAAGGGCAAATGCAATTGTGCTTCTGAAGTGGAAGAGATACAGAAGCTAGACAAGGGAATGGGAGACTACAGTCCTGTTCCTCACATAAAGATGAACATATTCTTTCTTTGTGCTAACTTAAGGCATAATCTAAAGAAATCAAATTCTTGACATGTTCCCCCAGAAAACAAGCCCTGCAGAAAGGGAGGGAGAGCACATGGACAAAGGCAGCACATCAGCTGTTCTACATCTATCCCAGGAGCTTGGTCTCAACTATGGTAACAACAGAAGAGCTCTCTGAAAGACTTTCCATGTAGAGACACAGAGCCCTGTACCACATTGCTACATACTGACTCATATGTGAGGACAACTGGGCAAGCAGGAAAATAAGTCATGCATTGTAAGGTCCACAAGCTGTGCTGAATTCTGCCACCCTGCTCTTGTTCAGATAAGGGGAGCACCTGCCCCTCACGAGCCATCTCTGAGCTAATCCCAAATGAACTAGTGTTGGGAGCTGAAGATCTGTGCTTGAGCTGATGAGCACTGCTGACAACATCAGCACCAGGCTTCTGTGGCCACACAGCCTCTAGTTGCCTGCCCAATAACCAGCTGGGCTACATAGATGTGCCAACCTATTCCAACTCATATGCTTGTTACAGGCATGTCTAATGAGTCCATAAATCACATCACCAAAATATTTACAAACACATTACAGTACAACACCAAGGAGCACTGGTTTGGACAGACATAACTGGGAAAAAATCTCTTGAAAACAAATACCACAGTGAAAACTGACTCACCCAGTTCACCTGCATCCCAAAGTCTGTTTTCTGGCCTAGGGTTTGTCATACAATACTCCAGGCTGAAAAACAACTCTATGCACATAGGAACAACTTGATCCAGTGATCTTCTATAAAGGTTTCTAATGATATCAGTGAGCAAGCACCTAACCCCTCCCTCTGCTTATTGAAAAACATTTACTGTGTATAAACAAATTCAAAGAAGAAATGTTGCATTAAGGACAATGGCAAAATGCATTTTCATTTCAAATGCGATGAATTTATCTTCCTAAAGTATCACGAGGGGGATTTCCTACTACTGCCAGTCATTAACAAGAAGCCACTCAACTGACACAGCTGTCTAAAAGCAACAGATCATGAAAGTGCCCGAGTCACTGAAAATAAAGCATTTTGAGATCCACAAATGAAAAGTGCTATGGCACGAAGGAAGATATGCATGACGGCAGTTATTCATCATCCTTGCCTTCTAACAAGACAGCTTGCCAGACACCTAGGCAATTTCTGAGAATAGCTTCAACACTGTTGATTAATATCTACAGGAATTATTGCTTTCCTTGTTTAAAAAAATAAAAGGTATATTTTACAACTAATCTATAATGACATGATCAAGGAATATGTTAGAATATACCTTAAAGGAAAGCCTAGTTTCAGTCCAGCCCCGAAAAATGCTCTCATCAGATTGAGGAAAGTGAACAGGCACATTTAGGCCAATATATAACTACCCACAAAACTTCTGAAAAGCATGGGCTGATACATAAGGATTAAAGGGCTCTGAGACAGCATGCCTGACCCATGGTTAACAGAGGGAGATTTAGAACTCTCAAATTCTTTAATGTAGAAATTAAATACAAAAATCACGTGTAAGCAGGATGACATGAGGTCTTGGGAAGCAGCTGACAGTTGCTAGAAATTCATTGTAAAGCATATGAAGTTTGACCTTCCCTTTACAGCAACCGAGTTATCAGCAAAGGCCAAGCATTTGCCATTCTATTTTTTCCTGCTCTAGGCTAAAAATCTTAATGCTATCTCACCACGCATTATGAATTCACGCTCTTCATTAGGAATAACCGGGTTAGGAAACATGAAATCGGCACTTCAAAGCCCTTACAGCGTTTCTAACAACAGTTATTTACGCCGCGGCAATTACTCAGCGCGCATTGACCCCGTTTAGCTGCTGCGGGGCCGGACAGAGCTCTCCGAGGACACGCACCCGCAAACCTTCCAGCGCTCCCACGGCCTCGGGCAGGTGTTCCTGCCCCCGACGCGGCCGGTGCAGGGGTGGTGCCCGCAGGCTCCGGCCCCGCTGCCCCCGACACGGCTGGTGCAGGGGTGGTGCCCGCAGGCTCCGGCCCCGCTGCCCCGACACGGCCGGTGCAGGGGTGGTGCCCGCAGGCTCCGGCCCCGCTGCCCCACAGCCCAGGGCGGGTGCGGGGGCCGGCGGCGTTCCCGGCCCTTTGCCGCCACCTAGCGTGAAGCGGCCGCCACGGCAGCCAGGTCCCCCCCTCCCAGGGTTGGGGAGGGATGAAGGGAGGAAGGGGGGGTACCCCGGGAAGGGAGGGTGTACCCCGTCCTCCCCAGCGGGGAATCGGCGGCCTCGCAGCGCCCAGGCTGCCAGCTCTGCGGAGGGGTGCGCCTGGCTGGAACGCTGTGCAGACGAGAAGCCACGGGGCCTAATCCGGCTGAAGCAACGGCGCTGAAATCATCGGAGTGCCAACACACCGGATCTCGCTGAGCCTGTGTCTAGGTTATTTAACAAGTGAAGGATGGGCACCAAGGGCTGTTTTTCACCCAGCCAGCCCCTTCACTCATGCATGCAAATCAGCACACGGGGGGCTCTATGCTCATTTTTCATTTAGAAGGGAGCTGGAAGAGTATAAATTCATCTCAGTCCTTCACGCTTCTCCTGTTCACAACTGGTCATAATTCTCATTTATTGTTTGTGCTATCCTTTAAAACTAATCACACTTTGCTTTTCCAGCTTCCCGTTCTGCCGCCTTCTGTTGCCGTGTGAGGAATGGCAGCACTTTTCTGAGCAGTGGCTCAGGAAACAACTCCAAGGAGTAGTGGAGTACAAACCCCCCGGCTGCACCTCCCTTATGTGTGAAGCCCACAGAAGCCAACAGCAGTTCCCACAGCATCAGCATGGGGGAAACGAGTTTTATCTTCCTCCTCTGTTGTTTTTAAGTGCATAAACCAAACCAAAGCAGCAAAAGATTTTCCTGAACACTGAAAGAAAACTAGCCTGTAGTGATCTACCAGGGTGAGTTTGGTATTGTAGAGGTTAAAATAATCAAAACCCAGAAAAGGTGGAAAATTTGCTAGTAATGCCAGTATAACACAGAGTCTTCTACTGGACTAATTATCTGGTTTCTACCAATGTTAAAAAAAAAACAAAAACAAAACCCCCAACCTGCTCCAAACCACTTCTTTCTCTTCAGATTATCTCTGACTGCATTGTTTCAGAACAGCCCCACATCAGCCATGGCACTGCCAACATTCTGCTCTCCCAGATCTGCACTTTTAGGTTCCCCTGGCTCCTCTCCAGGCCAAGTTCCTCCCAAGCTGCAGCTCCCACAGCTTGCCTGAGAAACATCTCATGGGTGGTTGCAGCAGCTGAGTGCTTTTGGGAAGAGAAATTGCCCATCTCATTCTGGGTACCCCAGAAAAAGTGGGTACACAGGGAGTGACACCAAACCACAGCCTTGGTCAGCCTGTCCTTGCACTTGGCACTTGCTACTTGGCTCATCCAAGGTATCTTTGATATTATGAATATCTACTAATTTTTTGGTAGACTGACTCACTAGGACAAAAGGCAGCAGTAGGTGCTGAATGGAAATTTTGCTATGGCAAAACACAGATCAGAGCTGAAACAAAGCATTTTGCAACAGCCAAACCAGAAAAAAAAAAAACAAGTCCAAAGTGAAACATAGCACTTTCAAAGAAATTCAATGATGTTCAGGTGCATAAAAGGGACAGTGGATCTTCAACATTTTAAAACTCCTTTTACAGAAGAAAACAGGTTAAAATGAAGAAGTTCTTTCCCATGCATCTCACAGGGGGAAAGGGGATTTGAAACTAAGCAAATGCTGTCTGGAAAGATATTAGAAGGTATTATCTGTCAAAAGAGAGGTTTGATATGTTCCATCTTCTGTTGCAGTTAGTGCACCCATACAGTAGTGCTTGATTAAAGTGTCAAAACGGCAATGCCAGAACAAAAGATATCAATAGCACCTGAAGTGTTAGGTAAGTCTCCCATTGAAACCCACTACTTGCTGATGCTTCTGCTGTGGAGCAAGTGACAAATCAACCTGGACAATGGCATCATACCATTAATCAATATGGCAACGATAGACCTCAAATGACTCAGCTGAGGTTTGCAATTAGAGGTGACAACAGACATCTTTTGTTGAGTTCGGGTGGCTTTGTAACCAAACAGCAAAAAGGCAATGAGAGTGCCCTTGTAGCAAAGTCTGTCTTCGTTTTTGGCACTTCAGAGACACCTTCCAAATTAGTGAAAGCCAGCTTATGAAGTATGACCAGACTAATGGCTAGACCAGCTGGTCATGTTTCACTATGAAATGTATTGCTCATTTTAGCACTGCAGTTATAGCTGCAGCCACATAAATTTTGTGCCATTCTTAATATTGTGGAAATTCTTAATATTAAAAACAGTGGATGCAGAAGTGCTGCAACAGACGTACAAGACAGCTGCTATAAGCAAAGGCACGTTCCACAGTATGTGAGCTGCTGTACATTAGCATTCTGTAAATCTTGTTTGGGAGATTCAGAAAAGCCAACTGCAAAGTCCAAAGTTATGTGATGATTTTTCTGCCAGGGGAAGTGGCATTCGCCGTAAAAGGCAGAAAAAAAGAAATGTTTCAGATGTCAGATTTGTCAAATAGGCAATTTCTGAAACCTCATCTGAAAGGAATAACTAGAGCTGAGCCTGGTCATGCCCAGAGGATCCCAGTAATTCACCATAAGGAACAGCATGCATCACAATCATCTTAGCTCCTGCAATTACATGTGTTAGCAGAAAATTAAGTAGCAAAACCTCTGTACTTAAATCTTTTTTACTTATTTTGTTCATATGGCCCTTTGCTGCATCTCAGCTCTACACGGTTAAAGAGTAGAAGTTGGCACACTCCTGGAGAGAAGGAACACGGGAATTCTAAACCCAGACTACCCATTGTAAAAGCTGTGAGGTGCTGCATTTAGAGATACAAGCACGCTCGCTGGAGCATGGAGAAGCTGTCTTTGTCACGGGCCTCAGACAGCTTCACAGCTCTTTGATAGGGCTTGTGGAAAGAGGCATCTAGTTCTATAATCTGTCCCTGAGGGCAGACCACAGTTCACTTTGACTTCATGGCTTCTTCACAGAAGTTTACTGGAGTTCTCTTTTTCTTATGTTTTGCCATAGATAATAGCTGGTCAAAGAGATTTCTCTTTTTTTACAACACTTCTGTACTGGGACCAGTTCCTTCTGCCAGCTGAACTGGCTTAGCTGGGAGTGAACAGGCTGGTGAGCCTCTGGAAGGAAAGGTACCTTGTAGCTACAAGTAATAAAGGGGATAGCAGGAAAGGCAGGAAACTTCAGCCTGATTTGGAACAGGATACACATTTTTTAATTCAAAAGCACTTGGAGGGTCTCATCTAGTGAGGTTTTTCTGCTGCAGAGTGATTGCACAGAGACCTATCTTAGATCCTATTCACTAGGTAGGAATCTCAGGCTAGCTAACTTCTCTGGAGTACTGGGACTCCTTACACTCCATTTAGCTAGGAAAAAAACCCCAAGATATGATGAGAAAAGGTTTCAGAATAACCAAAGAAACCTTAAAATTTTCATAGGAAAAATGATATATTACCAATTTTAGATGAAGAGTGACTGGGGTTGATCCTGCTAAGAATTAAACATTTGAATCTAACAAGTACAGTTTGGATTAAGCCCAGTACACAACAGGAATCACTGCTCTTATACATGCTTCTCAAGCTAGATAGCAAATAGCTCCTAAAACTCTTTAACCTTCCTTGGATGGAGTCTCCTGAGAGTGAGGAAGCACATTTCAAAAGCAGCAAACCATTTTGGTGAGAGAAAACTCTTTAGGCATCGATGTGGCTTCATAACATTTATATTAAATCACTACAGCAAGAGAGACAATGGGGGGATGTTTAGATTGACACCTTGTTGGGAAGGCACAAAAAAACTGCCTTTTGATTGCTCTTACAGCTGAACTACAGAGACAATCGATTGTTGAGAGGAACAAGGTGACAGAGAGAAGATTATGACTAACACAACAAGCAGCACTTACAGCAGCTCTAGCACTCAGAAGGGCTTCAGCTTCCCAGATTGTAGAGTGAAAAACCTCTTTAGAAAGAGCAGCAGTACTGAGCACTGGGATGAGAATGTACTGGTGAGCTGCCTCTGTAACACCTGCCTCCATCCAAAAGCTGTCAGTTAATAGGCACCAGCACCAGTCATGCTGCATGATTTGTGATCTCTTCCTCTCTCGTTTCTGTTTTAGTACAAACTAAAAGTGGTTAAAAGCAACCAGCCTGTCTTTGAACTAGACAAGAACAGAGTGGCTTATAGATGCAGAAGCAACTGAAATGTATTTAAAGAAATGACAGACTTTGATCCTAGACCACTTCCTGACTAATATTGCAGATGGACTACTGCACATTATCATCAAACACATAGGTGTGCTGATAAGTATGTGCAACAGAGCTTCCAATCACTACATCTTTTGTGTAATCATGCCAGCATACCCTAGTGCTATTCTAGAGATAAATTTTAAATGTAGGAAACAGACTAATGATATATGTTTGGCATAAAGAGAAGCTAGATCAAAGCCGGGTGTCAAAGCTGAAGGCTTTTGATGATTGGAGGGAGGAAATGTCAGGACAGCCTGAACAGTACAGATTTGAGTCATGTACATCCTCTTACTCTGAAGCTGGACAGAGAGTAGATCCTTCTGGGGAGAGGAGGGAAAATGGAGGGTCTTGCTGCAAAACAAAACACTGGCATCTCTGGAGACATTCAAGACCAATCTGGTCACATTCCTATGTGATCTACTCTAGATGATCCTGCTCAGGCAGGGGCTTGGACTGGATGGTCTTTCAAGGTCTCTTCCAGCTCCTAATATTCTGTGATTCTGTGATCCAAAACCTTTCATATTAATGTTTCACAAAGCTCTGAGAAGTTCATCAACACAGTAGTATTACAGACAACCAAGGCCCACAGAGCTCATAGACAAGCCTGGAAAAGGGCAAGGAGAGCTCGTTTTCTTAGAGTTGACAGTATTGTTATCTGGAAGGTCCAAGTGCAAAATTTGACATCTGAGAAAATTTGATATTGTGGGATATAATTTCACCCCACACAGGTTAAGCAAGGACTTCAGAATCTTGTGCTATATGTTTTATTTCATTGAGACAAATACTTTTAGCATTCCCAATATCCCACAGAAAATATCTGTACCCCAATAGCTGAATAATTTTGTTGCATTTTTCCAGTCTTATCAAGATAAGTAGCCTCAAAACATTTTCAGAGACAAGTCTACAAGCAGATCTATACCTTCACTGTTGAAATCAACAGCTTCCAGGGGCAGAACATTACAATGGGATAAATGTTCACCCAGCCCTAAGTCACTGCACTTATAAGAACATCACAGAAGGGGAATTCTCAAAGCTGCCATAAAAGTTTCATAAAAGATTTCCTTAACCACTCCATCGTTGCCTTCCTTGGCAGTCCAGGAACCATGTCTGAATCACATGTGTGCACACCCGCATTCATTTGCTCTGAAGCAACACCACACTTGTTCCTGCACATCCCAACTCAGTCTTCCCACACAAAGCAATGCCAGTGCAGCAGGACACACAATAGTTTAGTGACAGTTGTGTGATGGGAGCTAATGTTTTGATTTACAGCACTTTTCAGCCTGCTTTTACCAATGGAAAAGACAAGTGGGAAAACCTGTAGGTATTCTCTCATCTGTATAGATTGCTGCAGGTAAGAGCTGCAGGAATCCAGGACACAGTGCTCCTTCGGGTAAGTACATGGCTGCAAGGGATGCTGGAGTTGAGGAAATGAGTTCTCCAATTTGAACTGACACCAGTTACAGATGTGCTGCTCTCTTGGAATTGTCTTCCCCAGAATGGAAAGTAGGAAGACACCTACAGGATGATACCCTTCCATCCAGGCAACATGGGGCACCAGTTAGACCTAGCCCAATCCAAGAAATTTAGACTGAACTATAATCAAGTTCTTCTATGACCTGTACAACTCCCTCAGTTCCTCAGCACTTTGCTTCCCTTACTTGGAAGTATCATGCTTGTGGTAAGACAGGTGCTTAGGTACCCAGAACACACACATGTTGGAATAGAAATGCATGAGATGGGCATCCAGTGCAAGGAGTGATAACCCTCTGACATGCTTCTGCTGTTTCTTTTCCTCTCAGATTAACCAGCATTAAAACCTCATACCACATCCAGCACTTCCCAGTACTGCATGTAAGATAGGTCACCTGGCCGTGACACCCTTTGCCCACACTGCTGTGGCATCCAACCCTGTCTGCAAACAAACTTTCCCCATGAACAGCTGCAGGCTGACAGGACTTAGCAAAGAAGCAGTTCCCCTCTTGTCAGCTTCCACACTGTTGTGTTCCGATACTATTGTACCTGGGAAATTAACAAGCCCTTTTTAAGTCAGCCACATCTGCTGAATGTGCTACCAATATCCTCAGTCAAACTAGCTTCAACTTCTGAGTCACATCTGCTCTCCAGCTCTGCACACACTCCAGCACAGACTAGTAAGGTGCAGCCAGAACATCTTTCTCAACTCACAATGGTCTAATGTCAGTCATAACTGTACTGAAGCTATAAAGCTGAACTTAGCCACCACCTACCTGAGCATACTGGTTTCAGCATTTTAGATGAGGTCAAGAAGTGCAAGTTACTGTGTAGAAAATTAGTTTTGGAGATACATAATAGCTTCTCTTCTTGTTACCTAATGCACCCAAGATCAGAGTTTGATTCTAGTGCACTGAAATAGAAGAATAATAGGTATTATATTTTGTTGGTGCAGTTAGTTTACTCTTCCAATCATTTAAAATTACGTGAAAGCAAATGGGAAACTCTCAGAAAGAAAAGTTCACAGCAACACTGTTAGAAGGAGGGGTACCCAAGAGAGCTCATTTCTTCCTTTCTCCCACTCAGAAGTGGTTCCTAAAATAGTTTATGGGAAGAAAAAAAAAAAAATCTATCTGGAGCTGTAATGAGTGTTGCTTTAACAGAAGGCATCACTTTTAATCATGCTTTACGGGGAGATTGTAAAGCAATCCAGGGCACCATTGCTACATGCTCCAAATACTACCATTCCACTTAGCAAATGCAAAGCAGAGTGAGAGATCAAGTACTTGTTTGTTTAACCACCCAAAATCAAATGGTTACTTGATAACAACATTTCTGATTTTCTAATCCAGGACACTAAACAACAGGTTTTGCTACACAAACACAAAGCTTTCAAATACTGTAATACTCAAGAGCTCACATAGAAACAAAATATCCCCACCACTATGGTTAGACCCTCTAAAGGACTACAAATAAAAGCAGAACTTAAATTCTTTAGCTCAAGATTTTGAAAATCCCTGTCTGGAAAGTCCATCTTGTCTCTGGCTCTGAGTTTGACTGCCCATTTCAAAATGAAGCAGCTGACAGAAGAATCTCAATACTGTAACAAATTGCCAGTTCTGGAGCACCTTCTGTTTATTGAAGTATGTGGAATTTTAAACAATGTGTGAAATGGACATCATAAGCTTATATACAAACTGAAGTGTTAGAGGTTCACTTCAACAACAAGCACATTCCATTATCTTGCATGGAAATTAGCATGGAAATTAGCATTTTTCTTTTAATCTTTTTAATTAATACCCTTCAGCTAACTCTTAATGCACCTGTATATTATGTCCAGTGGGCAGATGATTCATAAACTGATACAGCATTTAAAACACTCTTTAATCAGTAGTTTGCATCCTTAATTATTTTGAAGCTTCTGTATTTGTCAAAACCCATAGTGCATTATCTCTATTTGTGTTATGCCTGAAGCTTTCAGTGAAGAGTCCACAGTAAGTCAATTAAGTTCTGGTGGAGTCTGAGAAGTTGTGAATATGTCTTTCTCCTTTGCTTGCTTTGTACTTTTATATTTCACAAACATAACTGTCTAAAGAAGCACAGATTTGTCATCATACCCATGGATTGAACTCCTGGAACTTAAACCTAGGTGGTTAAAAATAATGTAACAGAATAGAGTCTATATATACACCTGTCCTGGATATGGCCTCAGCTGACATCAAGCCTCTATAAAAACTTTAATTCCCAGTTAAAGGGATGGTCAGGAGCTTTTATACCAGCTTTATTGATGTCAGGGGTGTAGAGAACAGCCCCCAGACCAACTCAGCTCACCTGGCTGTGCTGGCTGCTTGGGGAAGTCAGCTCTGTCCTGGCCAAGCCAGACAATACCTTACATACACCTTGAACAAAGCAAGAGACTTTAGTCCCTAAAAAGGGTTTTTTTATCTGTTCAAATGAAAAATTCCAGTACTTATTCAGAAACACAGAATACCTTTCTTTTTAAGCAATAATTTCTTGACTGTCTAGGGTCTATGCAAATCTAATGTTCAGGACTGACCTGCCTACGCTTCTCAGCTCCCAGGGCTGTGCAAAAAGGACAGAAAGGAAAAGCTTCAATTCTAGGCTCAATACTGCCTATACAAGTTGCACTGAACAATCAGACAAAAAAAAAAAACCCAAATAAGACTCAGAAAAGAGTCTAGACCCAGGAGCCTTCCATTCCAGCCAAGCACCTTGAACACTAGATGCCACATTGATTTTAATTTGTCTGCTCTTGGCCCTAGGACTACTGCACAGTGACCCACTTTTTAAATGTGGAAAAAACAGACTGGGCATGAGATTTCTCTCTCCATTTTTAGCCTAATGCTGAAAGGCTCTTTGGTGAAAAAGAAATGGGAAATTATAGCCATTCAAGTCACTAGCAGCTGTATTTTGGGAGAAGGTTGTATACATTCTCCCTCAACAAGGGAAAAGATTTCAAATATGGATAGAAATCAACATTTCCAGAGGCTACTTCAAGTCTGTCAGCATTCAGCCTATATCTGAGCTACCATGCTGAATTATATCTGTTTTGGCCATTGTCTCTCACTCCCTTTTCTGCTGCAAGATGCAGTATGTCTTGTGATCTCTACACTGCTTCTACAGCACTGCAAGACTTCAAGCCAGTTCATGTGAGCATTACATCTACAGTGTATGATATCTAAAGGGTAGGAGTTTAAACAGATCTATACCCCAACACAAAAATTAAATTAATTGAAATACCCCAACATGAAAATCCAAACTATAAAATCTAGTTCTAATAAAAACTATGAACGTATAATTGAAAAGCATTTCCAGGGCAATGGTTCTCTTCAGATGTACCTGCATTCATTTAAGATGAAACAATCATGAGCTGCTTCATTTCAAATTAAAATTTCAGCATAGGCAAAAAAATCTATTGTAACATTTTTTGTCTTTGAAATGCAAACTTTGAGAAACTGAGGAAACTGATTAGCAAGGTTATCCTGAGTAACTCAAGTGTGAATAATCACACCTTTTCAATAATGAAAAAGGCTGAAAACAAATCTCAAAATAAAACTCATCAAAATAAACACCAGGATGTAAAAATACAACTAAGTAGAAAGCTTGTACAGGAATGGAAAGTGCATTCATTGGAAAAGAGCATTCTTCAGATGTGAAGGGTAGAGACACAGACACAGAAGGGTTCAGACAGACTTACAAAGCAAACAGAACACTGGCTCAGAAGTTCGCAAATATGAAAAAACTAAAGAGGGAAGAAGTGAGGCTTTTACCCAGACACAGTGTGGCATAGTCATAGGGTAACTTTGGTTTGGCCTAGCAATTAAACACAGTTTTAGTTCTGTTCTCGGTAGGGGTGATTACATTAATGAGAATAAGACTAGAACTCCTCATGGGAGTGAAGCATTTACCATATCCTATGAATCACTAAAATTTGGATCACAACATAACTGAAAATAAAGGGAAAAATAGTCCACATCCAAACTTGTAAAAAGGTCACCAATAAAGCAGATATTTGTACCTATAATTTGACAGCAATACCATACAATTCAGAGAAAAAAAAACCCACAACCAAAACAACGAACCTGATGCTATGTGCATTTTTAAAAGGAGCAAGTGAGGAGACAGAACTATCATTTTGCACAACTTCAGTACAATTACTGTAGATTGTGTATATCTAGGACAGAGAAGTAAATGAAAACTGTGACAAAATGCCACATGGTTTCATCAAGCTAGATTGCAACAGAACACAGTGTCTCTCTTCAATAAGGTGTTTTTTTTTAAGACAAGCTCAATGCATTGGAACTAATCTCTAAAGACTTAAACTAAGAATTGCTTTCACAGCCTCAAGGGAGTTTAAATTATAAAAGTGGGAAAAATGTAGATTAGAAGAATAACTATTAGATAGGTAAGAAGAAAAGATTATAACTGTTTATACTACTGGGAAGAAAATGGGTCTCTGAAATCAGTGGCAGTCCCAGTCCTACTTGGCATTTAAAAAAAAAATTGGTCCTAGGAGAATATGATCCAAGAAACTGCATAGTAACAACGTTTCAGGTAAAGCAAATTACTGAAAACAAGATTTCACGCAAAAAGTACTGCAAAGCCCTATGGCCCTTCAGAGACTTACAGAGACAGAAAGAAGTTCAATAATGCAAAGGCCTGCATTTATATGGAAGCATTTTACTGCTCGAATCTAGGCCTTATTACACAAAGCTGACAGTATGTTGTGGTTCAGCCCCAGGCAGCAGCTGAGCACCACACAATGCTCACTCCCCCCTACAACAAGCGGAAAACAGACAAAGACCCCAGTGGGTTAGGATAAGGACAGCTTACTGACAAGCACTGCAAGAGAATGGTAACAGAGCCCACAGGAGAATTCACACAGACACACCTGCGGATAACACAGAATACTTTACCTACAAGATGGCAATACAGCACTCCACCCACACGAGGCACAAAAAACCAACCCCATCCAGGCTACCCCAGAGCCACACCAACCCCTGCCTCTGCCCCACAGCCCCCTTTTATAGGGGCTTGATTGATGTCATGGGGTGTGAAAACAGCCCCAGCCAACTCATGTTATCTTTGCTGGCTGCTGGGGGATGTCAGCTCTGTCCTGGCCTGAACCAGGGCACAGTAAAGTAAAAAGGTAGAAGCTGTATGATTACTGGTAAGATAGCAACATAATGACAAACCAGTTAGTTTCAGGTATCACTAGGGCTGCTCATATGTAACACTCTGTTTATTTACTTCTAGAAGGGTTTAAATGTGCCCAAAGTTGCTAGACCCTCGGCCCTATCCCTGATAAAATACAAATGGAGCAAACACTATCAAATTAACATTTTGCAAACTAGAGTACCAACCAACAAGGAGAGACATGGACTGGAATCTTTATTTAAAAAATAAAATTATGTTCATATTGGAATGAATGTAAACTTTTAGGAACGCTTCAGTTTAAGCCTTGATCTCAAACTCAGGAACATTCAGATCTGATGGTGGAGTCATTTATTTCATCTCATAAAATGAGAAGCAACATAAATGCCATAAAGGGCATGCTGCTCTATTCTGGCAGTGTGTGAACAGCTTACTCCATTGATTAGGCTTAGAGAAGCTCCTCTCCCACCCTCACCTGAGGAACAGGTAAAATGAGTTGATGAGCAAGAAAGGAATTGAGGCAGTTACTGAATACATGCTCTGAACAGCTTGGAAAGAGATGTCCACTCCGCATAGAATGAGAAGTTTGCTTATAACCTAGATGTCTCTTGATCCACATTCTCCCTATACTATGAAAAGCATTTCTGAAAGAATCATCTGTATATCAGATATTAATGTTGGGGCACTGTTCTCCCAGTCTACTTTGGTTTTAAATTTAAGTTTAGAAACTGGGAATTGTCATCTCTGTCATGCTTACCAGAACAAAATAGGATCAGGTTCCCACTTCAAGCATCCCAGTATAAACAAAAAGTAAGCAGGATTATTACAAATGCTCAAGGATTTTTCCTGTGTTCCTTATATGTGTTTACACTAGACAGGTGCTATAAGGGTTGAATGTAGAACATAGAGACTTCTGTAAAGACTGTTAAAAACCTGAAGGAGCTCTAGCTCGTTTCCCTACCTCCAGTTTTGCAAGGCATCCCTTGGGGACAGGAGATGAGGAAGATATCAGGGGTCGAAAAAGGAAGAAACCACAGTGCCTTTTACAAGTCTTTGGCTTCTGGTTATAGACTTTTTACCGCAGCGTAGGTAAAGTGGAGCTAACACGGGGAAACAAGTACATACCTGCACTTAACCAAATTAGCCACTAGATGTCACTGTAAAATGTGTGGAACACAAGAGAGGGAAAAATATACCTGTCAGCAAGCATGGTCAACACCACTCAGGACCTCCCAGCAAAATCTCAAAGTCTTAATCGAAACGGTAAAATCTTAGAGGATCAGATACCATCAGAAAGTTTGGGCACTGAATGCTCCTTGGACTGAATACAGACCTCAGACTTGCTGGAGCATTAATGGGAAACAAAGGGTGGGTCAAAGGTGGCTCTTATGTGTAATACTAAAATGTTTGAGTTTCACTCTACATCTATAAAACATTCACTTTGGACATTTTGCGGAGGTTATCTCATTCTAAGCACCAGAAAAGCCACTGTTGAAACTGGATATTTTAAAATTATTAAACCATCTCCTAACAGGAATGCTCAGTAGGTGCTGCAACAAAACTTTGCATCATACACACTTCATGGGAAGTCGTGGCAAGTAAACATCTTTCCTCCTTGAGAGAACATTCCAAACGACCCTCCTGCAGAAGTGAATTTTTAATGCCATCATTTACAGCTCTAGTTTCTGCTTTTTTACTCTGCATTTCTCGATGGAAATTTTATTACCTTCATTATGAATGTGATTCCCACAGTACTCCCTTTCTAGGAAAAAATTTATTGAGGGCCTGATCCAAGGGGGAAAACATACTAATTTGGGTTTTTTCACTTCAATAAACCAAACAGGAAGCTTCTGGTGGGCTTGGGTTTTTTCCCCTAATAAAAGAAAGATCAGATCTCAGTTATTTTATATGAAACGATCTTTGATGGCTTGCTGATATAAATACATTGCAGATAGAAATTCAGATTTCCACAGTTCTGTTCCCTATGGGACATTTAACTATGTAACACCAAGGCTCCCTTTCTGTCTATTTAGTTCTAATTAATTTCTAATAAACGATCCCTTCCTCCACTTCTCCATGGTTTCATTTCTCCTCTTTCAGTTGAGGCTGTGAATTACTGTTTCTTCTTTCTTACAAAGCTATTCTTCCTATTTTCCCACCTGCAGTGCAGAAGGCTCAGTTCATGTGAAAATATATTTGTATCCCCATCCTATCTCAAGCATGTCATCTACTCAGTGTAACCACTGCCAGTTTCTATGCTTGTCTTTCCTCTTGGAGTGCTTATCCAAGTAGTCAGTTTCCAGAAATTCTCTTACGCTTGCTGCTGTCTGACAGTTCCAGCATCTGGACTCACTAATGCTCTTTCACAGAGACAAGAATTAGGGGTAAATCCATAACCTTGTTGCAGTCACCAGTAAAATTCTCACTGGTCTCAAGAAGTTGAGGATTTTTAGGATTATTTTACAGGTTTATAGCACTAGAGAAGAAATTAAGTAGGGCTTCCATTAGTGGATTCATCTGTTTAAATTATTAAACAAAATAATCTGCAATAATTTTGGGTAAATTGTGATTTAGCAGCTCATTCATAGTGTATTTGATTAATGAATAATTTTATGATTCCTGCTCAGTGACTGAATTTTTGACAGCTCTCACGATGTTACAAAACCTACACTGGTTATTTTTTTCCATGATTAGAGATCATAATTTTCTCTATAAATTTGAACATATCTTTTAATGATCTGTACTTGAAGTACTTTCATGTGATTTTAAAATTTTATGTACATTTTAATTTTCTTTTTCCCTGCTCTTTCCTAAGTAACTTCAAAATACCATTAAATGTCACCAGGGCTCAGAGCAGCTGTACTACGCAGAACAGTGGGAAAGGTGGTATTTTTTCCCTCAAAAAATGAATTCAATTTATATCATACGACCATTTTAATTTTGGTGAACTTGGATTTCCACCTATGAACAAAGACCTCTGGAAGTCTGCATGCATGAAGGCGTCAGGACTGATCCCAGAACTGTAAAAATAAGCAACAACTCACTCAGTACTTTGTTCTTCTCTCTATATTATACATTCAGAAAATGTTTTAAAATTTTATTTTAGAATACTTCACAAGTAATCTGAATTGCAGACCTCTCTATTGAGCTCAGATTATGCCTTTGCAATTCATATGCATTGAGCACTATAGTTTCCAAAACACAAAATCTGCAGGAAGTGTATTTGCCTTCATAACTAGGAGCTCAGGTTGCTGGAGTGCCTAATTTGAGCACCATGGTTGGCTGGCTTTTTGGTGTCAGAACTGTTTCTCACCACAGATCATGTAGGAAGTTTGACAGCTGAGGAAAACTGGCAGACTAAATCTCTTGTTGCTCTTCTGAACTATGTATCATACCATCCAATGCAGCTTTGTATATTAAGCAGACAAAATTCTGCTCTTCAGCATCATATTTTCACAGAAGCCTGTGAAGAGCCAGCCTCAGATCCTAACTTGTTACCAGCAACCTCTGTCAGGACTAGCCCAATAATCTATATTCTGGTTTGGTTTACATATTTTCAGTAGAATCACAGATAATGCATGAGTTAGGAAAACAGGCTGACAGTTTTGGATGTAGTGCTTATTGTCAAAGAGGTACAAAATAAAGACATAATTGTGCACAGGAGAAAGCTATGTATTTTAAATCAAAGGAATCATAAAGCAACTACTTTCATTAGGTCACTGATGAGTATTTAGCCCTCTAGGACAAAATTAAATGTCAGCATTCCGAGCTTAAGACACTGAAAAAAAAAATAAATCACCAAGCATTTAATAGAAATTCTGAATAAATGTATGTCTAGCTTGAATGATACAACTGATTTGGTGACAGCAGATTTTAGACTTTGGTAGCACAGCTGTATTTCCTTTCAAAGTGAAAGAGCAGGTTGAAAAGGAAGGCTTCTGTTACACACAAAGTTTTTGAATTAATTTTGTTTCTGAGGCAATTTCAGTTCACTAGGACCAAATCCAAGAATCTTCAAGATGGAAATCTGTCAGTAATTTTATTTCAGAAATAATATAAAGCACATTTCAGGTATGAAATAAGCTATCTGCCTCCAGTGGCATTTTGTTATTGTCTACTTGGATATGGGCTCTTAATCTTCCCAATGCAAATCCCAGGATCTCTGGGAAAAGTGCCTGCTTGGATTCTCAGGATTGCCAAGCATGAAGCAGTTTAGCTGGCAGGTCTGCCTTCGAGCTACTGATCTTGGAAAATTTAGATTTCACTGCCAGGATTCCAGTGAACTTTGTTTTGATTTGGTGGAGTGAAAAATCTTGCCATATATTGCCACAGCAGCAGCAGCAAAGACAAACAACAATCTTAAATTATGTGTTACATGCATTGTTAATGTACAGGAAAATAATGAGTACTGTGAAATTACACTGTAAGACCATTGAGTTTTTTGTCCATACAAAACTTACAGGACCTGTTCAAATGATTACTCCTGATGCTTGGGTGACCAAGATATTTAAAGAAGACATTACTTCTGTTTAAATCATGAGATAAAGTTTTCCCTTTGGGAATGTGAGAGATGACTATCTTTGCATCCTAGAACAATGTGACACGGTCATGTATATCTCTATTATGGAGAATATATATAGTTTCCCCTACATGATCTAAAATAGCTTCTTGACATAGACACAAAAGTACTGATCTCTTTTCAGTCACTCATATAAACAAATGAGAAAAGTTAGAAGAAGCTTTCAATATTACTCTAGGTGGCTGCTGGTTACAAGTACAAGACCTTTTTTTTTTTTTTTTATGGAATGACTAACACAGATAAACTTATTAAATATTCCCAAAGGCAATTTAAAGAGATTTTTCTATTTGCAGAAGGCATTGTTACTGTTTAATTTATAAAGTTAATAAAATTACTTCTAAATTATTTAATAACATAGGGAGTAATCACAAAGTTAATACTTGTCTGCTTTGCTACTGGTATGAATCATATATCCGACTGAAACATTCTGGTCATGAAATAAACAACTGTAACATTTTCAGTTTAGATACCTAAAAAGCAAAATTACTTAGCTTTACTATTTTCAAAGAGAGAAGCAGGTGGTGTGCCAGAGCAATGGCTTTTATTAAATCTAAGAATTTTTACTATTTTTAACACATGCATTTTTACATCCCTTGTTCTTTATTATCATAATCCATCACTAATTTATAGCATTTTTGAATACAAGCACTTTATCTCAGGCTTTTGTGAGTTGCCACAGGATTTCTAGAATAAGGTGATCGGAGGGCAGAAAGAAACCACTTATCCTTCCAATCAGAATATAAATCCTTGGGAAAAGGCAAAGAGAGGGGAAAAAAGCAGGGAGAAACAAAAGATAATTTTAATCTCTTTATTTCTCAGTCTAAAGTTCAAGACTTTCAAATACATTATAACATACTTTTTAAAAGATTGAAGTTGCTGTAAGTAGCACAGCATCTTGTTGTATGTTCGTGCCTGCTCTGATGCTAGTTGATATAACATACAATCTGTGAACATACAGTGTGTCTGTGTGCACACACAGTGAAGGATTATGACTGACCATGGAGATAAAACTGTATAAGCTTTATATTTCTCATTTGACTAGTGCCTGATGTTACCATTTGCAATGTGCAGAATTATTATTGAAACTTATCTGCAATCAAACCCTTTGTTCAAAGGTTTAGAAATATTTAGGGAATGCTCAAGGAAAGAGCCCTAAATAGTTGTGTCAAATAGACAAGTCTTAATTTTAAAAAAATAAATAAATCCTTTCATCCTCTTGTTAATGCAATGAAAATCTTTTTTTTTTAGCATTTGTAGTTTCCCAATCAAGACTGCAAATGGAAGAGGAGTTTTCATTTGTCTCTTGGATTCGTATTTTTAATTAATAACTGTAATAATCTACCTCAGTCTGTAGTTTCAAGATGTGCATGGCTTCCACCAGAACTTCTTAGTAAATCCACGGTGAATCACTCAAATACCTGTCTCAGTTCTCCTATTACAACTACAGGCTAGCATTTATAAAGTACAAGCAGAACAAAAACTGGTTCTCAGAAACCAGATGAGAGGGTCTCTAAGTGGTGATGGTTCTTCTTTCCAGAAACCATTCTGGCAGCTGAGACTCCTAGCCTGACCACATTGTAGTAAAGTAGGAAGCATGAAAAATCAATCATGCAGAGTTAAATCCTTGAATTCCACTGATTTTATATAGGTTGTACACAGAGGAGCAGCACCCATTGCCTTTACTTAATCAGTGGTCATATGAAGTAAAAGATCATGCAAGACTTACCACATGGAACTTCTTTTTACTTGTGAGGATTGCTGATCTGACAGGCCCAAGTGATGCAAGAAGTGGAGGAAAACTGCAGTCTCCTCAGGCCCATTTGGGAGGATACTGTTGAAAGCTCTCCAGCCTTCAGCTCTACTGTAGCCAGCAAGGCTCTGGGAAGGAAGACTCTTCCCACCTACCTATTTGCAGACATCTGTGTCTCTTCTCCACCAAAACCACTCCCACCCCCAATCCACTACCTCCCCAGCCTTCCTAGCAGCCATCATCAAATGCACTCTCCTGTTCCTGCCACTGCCTCAGAGAGTTGGGGGTGAAACTTTGCAGCCTCCCACCTTTAGCAACACCACAACCCCATCTATCTCCGAAGCAGGTGTGGTTGGGCTGATTCAGCCCTGAGGGCTACCTTCACTCTTTGAACAGCTGCTCCTTGTCTTCTCCAGGGAAGTGCTGGTAAACCAGATGAAAGCATCACACAGGCCATGAGTTGAGTCACACTTATCTAGAAGCATTCCAAGGACCTTAGCTCTAGATTCTAGGATCAAAACTTCTCAGGAAACTTATATCCCACAGCCCACCAACTGGCTTTGCTACCAGTACATCATCTTGTTCCTTCTTTCCTTGCCCCACTGGCACACACCAGAACAGCAGACGTGAATGGCTTGTAGGTATAAAAGTCTAAGTCACATATTCTTCCTTCCTAAACTGTTTTTTCTTACTTTAGTCAATGTATTTCTCAGTCACAACACCAAACTGCACATACGAGCTCTTTCTGCAATGACGACTTCTACATACCCCTGAAAAAGCTGCTGCTGTGATTGTTGTTAATACATTAGTGCTAAAAAAATAAATCTTATGCCAGTGTTTGGTTTCATAAAATCACTGTAATATGAATCTGCTGTTCCAACTAGGAATATGAAAAGGGCTGGAAAGTAGCTCCTGAGTCATGCAGAGCTTGCTTGTCATGATAGGGGACTGGATATTGCTTAACTCCTTTGATCCGTGCCCCCCAAAATACATACATGCATATGCATATGCATATGCATATGCATAGCTAATCTTAAATTGTTCCTCTTACTATTAAAGACTTTTCTTTAATGGTATTACACTTGATTGACTTATAACACAGATTTCAGAGGTCAGGGTGAAACACATGAGAGCTAATGACAGAAGGATCTAGCTATGAATACTGCAGAGGAGATTAGATGATTTCAGAGTTCAGGCATCTTTAGAGAAGATGGCAAGCCAAGCTTTCCTTCAAATAAGTCGACCCATGACAAGAACAACTCCCACACCACTAACCAATCCCTATTTCCCAGACACAAACACATCTACAGCAAGGGGCAATGAAGGGGAGTGTAGCGGGGAAGGGGATAAATACATTTTCATGAATTTTCAATGAAAATGTATTTATTGCAGTAAAGCACATATGCTAAATTATTAAAACCTGAAAGTAAAATCTCAACCCACATTAATTTCTCAAACAAAGCCTTGGCCCTGAAAAGAGGAGGAGAAGGAAGATATCATGCAGTCCTCTTAGTGACTTCTTGTGCTGGGTAAATTACAAGATATTATTCAGACACTGCAGTGTTCAGGGGCCACCTGGAACTCCAGGGTGTGCAGCCAGATATGACTTACCCTGACTTATTCTGAAGACATAGCCTCGTAAGTACACTGTTTTCTGCCAGCTTGAGCCACTGATGTTTGTACTAGGACGAGTGTACTAATTTCAGTTACATAGATGTCACAAGGACTTCTGACAAGTGATTTATCATCAGAGGATGTCATGAAGGCGTGCGGCTCCTCTCCAAATCAATCCTTGTATCAGAGTCTTGATAAGCTAACCAATAAATGTGTTTTGTACTATCGCTTTCTAGTAATTGGTTCTCAAAGCTTGCTTATTTTCAGACTGCTCCTTTGATATTCTGTAATGCCATAGACTCTTTGAAGAGTGAATAATAATGGAGAGCCTTAAAGAGACTTGTAAAAGTTATGAAGTCATAAAACTCCATTTGATTCCTCCTCCAGTCTGTTTTGTGAAAGTGTGTTGAATTTTAATAGTGAGGAGATATTATGCGTTTTGAATTAAAGATTCTTTTTCCTCTCTAGTCACAGCTTCTGCACTGTCCTCATTGATATTTCATTGCCTTCAGATGACAGGATGTCTATAGGATTTTTTCCAAGTCTCTTATCAACAGTGTTTTGTGACATTTGGCCAAAGAACTGTATACCTACTCTCCAGGGTTTTCTTTTCAAATGTGCACTGTAAATCAATTCTGTATGGAGCTACAGTCATTGTGATAGAGAAGGTAGGCCAAAACACACTTTTGCAAACAGGGGTTGTTCTTGTTTTCCTTTCCCTCTTCATTCCTGACAACTGTTTGTAGGAGTTTCCCATAAATCGCATCAATTTCTCTTCCTCTTTCATAAGGTGCGACTCTGTTATGAATAATTGATGCTCTGCAAAGAAAAATGATGTTCTTAATCATGTTGCACAGTCTTGACTTCCACCAGGTCATTAACTTAAAATAAACTACTAAGCATCCTAACTGTCTGCTCAGTGTCTGCACAGTGAAATAGTCAGTGACTACAGATTTTTATAGACCAGAATAGTGACACTGTATTCTTAATCTCCCCCTCCCTATACCCATTACTCTCTTTCCAATTTCTATGTCCTTTTCTAGGCACAGCTAGAATGACCAATGGAAGTGCCCCTTGATGTGTGTTCAAATTCAAAATGCAGGTATACAGGTATTATTATAAATTATTATTTACCTCTTGGAAGGTAAAGAAAAAGAAAAAGAAAAAGAAAAAGAAAAAGAAAAAGAAAAAGAAAAAGAAAAAGAAAGCATTTGCTGGTTCCAGGACTTAAAGCAGCAAATACATTACCGTTACTAAACTCATTTCTGAAGTCAACAGATGGTCTTGCTACATTTAGAGCACTTGGAAGTTGTTTGCTCTGTTCTTTGTTACAGGAAAAACCTTGGAAGTAGTTTCAAGACTGCATCCAAAAGGCTTTATGCCAATCCTACTTAAACCAGCATTTCTGATATAGCTGAAAACAACTTCTTCAGTTGTAAGTAGGTATAAATGTCACAGGACATTTGTAAGTACACATGAGCAAAATTTGAAACAGCAAAAGAAAGTCTGATGTTATCACCCCAGTATATTTCATGTAGCCAGCCAGTGACAGCAGCACACAAAGCTGAGGACAGAGATGCTTTGGTAAATAGAACAATTTGCAGTATTGTATGAGTCATCACCATGGCAAAATAAACTTCCTAGAGGTATCTGGCTATGCCTTTTCCTGGGAAAAAAACAAAAAAGGTGAAAAGCAAAAAATCTTATCTGCAAGAGCTGATTAACAACTGCATCCCCCCAACTAAGTTCCCATTTAATGATCACTGCAAGAGATCATTAAATGGGAACTTACAGAGGTACTATGGCACTTGAGTAATTAATAACATGTCCTTGTAACAATTTTCTTTGTGTCTTGTTTTAGAAAACACCCATACCTTTTTCTCATCCTGGTCTTATACTGCCATCAAACAACTGATACACAAACAATCAATATTTCACATTGTTCCCTACCCTGGTCACCTCCAGTCATATCTAAATCTATGTCTCATTCACACTAACTCCTTGCAATTACCATGGCAGAGATTGGGAAAAGATAGGCATACATGTACTGAAACTGAATAACCACAAAGTATTTCACTCATGCATTCTCCATTTATTGCCTCCATTTATGGACAAAAGCGCTGTTTGTAGACAACAGCAGCATAACTTTTCTCCAGGGATTTATATCGCTGTATTTCTTGGATTATGGTTTGTATTTTCTAGTGTAATAAGTGCCCCAGAGAACCACTTAAGTGCAGCAATCGTAAGAGGAGTTCATTTTCCTGCCCAATTATCCCTGCATCCCAAGCCATTTGATAGAATAAGTACATTAATGCCATACAATACTCTGAACTACATTACCCTTCCCCAGGCTCCTCTGCTACTAACAGAGGACAGAGAGAGTGCAGTCTTGATTACTCAAATGTAAATAAATAACTGACCTGGACCATGCCCATAGACTGGTGAAAGGGTGGAAGTAGCTTCTGTGTCTTAGTAATGTCATGTTTTCAAATTATGACCATGTAACATATAAAATTATGTTATGATTTCAAATTATAACAAAACTATTGTTAAAAGTCCACTAATAGAAAAGGATGGCAGCTATTGACTGGGTTATTGATTGGTTATTGACATCCCTTTCCTGGGAAAAACTTGAGACAAAACTGAAATAGTGGTCTAATACTTTGTAATTTTTCCTGGATTAATTAGTGTATATAGAATGTACACTTGGAGATGCCCTCTGCTTCTTATGTAGACTATCCATTGTCCATGTCATGTGTCCTAAATTACAGGTCCCTAGTGCCTAGGAGGAATAATAAGGTTTTTGTAACAGCAGCTGAAAGGAATAAAAACAAACATCTAAACCTAGAGTTTCTACCTCCTTTCATTCCTATTTTTTCCTGTTCCCTTAACATCCATCAGGCACACAATGAATGACAAGGATTTAATTATTTGGCCACCAGATTATCTCTATGCCTATTTTGAGCAGAATATCCATGGAAATCATTGAGTGAGCAGGATATGAGCAGGTGAATCAGATTCTGCAGGGTCACTGCACGTCTGAGTCACTGTATTGGCTGCTCCCTGGTATTAGAAAGACTCAGGAAAAAAAGAAAACAACAAAAAAAACATCTAAATGAATGATAAATACTGAACTCAATCACAGCTAGTAGACGTAAACTTTGTCGAACAAATCTGACTTAAAAGGAATAGGGATCCTGCAGATTATCTATCTGAAAACTCCCATTGTGCTTGCAATGCCCATCCTTTGAGGTAAATTTTGTTTAGTCCCTGTAAAAAGACATGCCACACAAATAAAACATAAAAAATGCTAGAATTTATAAACTAAAATTCCAAAGCTATCATCTTGTCTTCAGAAACCTTACACTATAATGTCACAGTGTGCATTGTTGTGGTGCAGTCCCATTGTTTCTTTGTTGCATACATTTTCTCATTAGCTTGAAAGGTGGTTGGGAAAGAGAACACTATCCAGTATTTTACCTGTGCAGTGTCTTGCACAATGAAATATTTATCTCCAAATGGAGATTCCAGGCTTTATTACTACATGAATAATATATGTGACTTAAGTTAAAACCTCCCAAAGACCTATTTGCAAGTCAATTTTTCTGTCTGTTCAGCATTGTGCTTCCTGACTACAGCCACTGATAATACTTTCTTACTTTGCAATAAAGCTTGTATTTTAAATAACCTCACTGGTCTATGAATCTGATAACTGTTTTTTCCTCCTTATTTAAAGTACACTATTTATTTCAATTAAACTATTTATATTAAAATAATAGTAATCTCCCTTGACTCAAGAAAAGTTGCCATTAGCTACTTATACTAATAAGCAAGTTATCCCAGTGGGAGAGACATCCAAATGTAGAACTTAAATAAAAAAGCAAAAGAATTTTCTCTGATCATAGGAGATTCCTTGGTGGGGTAAAGCAGCAGAACTGTGTATTTTCATGACAAGCACCTACAAAAACAGTACCTTCTATATTCCTTGGATACACACTCCACCTGTTATAAATCACATTAGGACGGTGGACTGTGATTCCAATTAGAACATCTTTATAGAAGACAAAAACGTATTAAAAGTCTGCCTTGCTAATTTTTTATAGACAGGAAAAATTGCTGACAAAACACAATTTTCTTGCCTAGTCACTCATAGGTTTTCCTGATTCCTTTTCATAACTGAAGAGAAGATCATTTCTAAGGATATTCGAAGTGCTATTGATCATTTATAAGGAAATCCTTATAAATTAAAAAAAAAAAAAAAGCAAAAGAGCACTACTTGCCTAAGACCTTAGCCCAGGCATATTCAGCTCTGAAACACTCTATCTCATGCTATAGATGCATAGCATTGGTTGCCCTCTAAAAGGTATTCATTAAAACTAACTGAAGTTAGTAAACACATGTAGTAGAGTAAGTCAAGAGCATTTGGTTCAAGTCACCTTGAGTTTTTAGCCATTTATTTGTTAACCCCTCTCTGTATATTTAAATGGATATTTCTTTGGGAACATTACTAAGCAGTAGTGCTACAGGGAAGAGTCTACTATACATAAAAAAAATGTTCCTTAGCCATTGTGCACTCATTCTTAGGCTTTCTGAGATGGACTGCACCTTCCAGGGAGAAGTCTGACTAAAACACTAAATGGAAAATCTGCAGTTGTCTTCTCTGTTATATGGACTTCACATCTGCTGATGTGTCTCTTGGACTCTGAAAGAGTAGAATGTCCAATGGGCCATAAAAATGGAAAAACTGAAAAAGGAATTACACTTAAGCCTGTTGATCAGGCTAAAAGCTTCAGATGTTAACTACTGTAGATAAGGCACACTTCACAGCAGTGGAAAATTGAATATTGAATTATAACAATTACATTTGCCGTTTCTGAACCTTGTAAGTGATGAGTGCTTTCATTACAGATAATGTTGACAGCATGACAGCTCTCTGTGAGACAGTATAAATACCTGCCATACAGGTTATACAGTGTGCTTACCTGCTTCTGGCAGCCAGAAGAATCTATTAAAACACATGACAAGATATTAGAAAGGACTTCCTAAATTAAAAAATTCAGCCCCTCCTATCAACCAGTTATGCCACACCATTTCCTTCACAAGCTGGCTAAAGAATATCCCCAAAACTAGTTTGGGAAAGGGATTTTTACTCCCATTATTTTCCCAGAAGGACATCACAGACCCTCAAAAATCTGATGATTAGAAACTTCTGATTAAATATAGTTTGATCCTTTTTTTTTAATCTTACTTCTTCTTTCTTAGGAGAAAAATGCTTCATCTTAGAATGTTGCTTTTATAGTTGTTTTTTGGTTTATACTGTAATATTAATTAATGTTTCTCAAACAGGAGCATCTGCACATAGTGAGAACAGAATATAGTATTCTATCTACATCTTATAGGATGGATCCACACTTCCTCATCTCTACCCGCCCAGCTCATCAGAGATTTTTTTTTTCATGGCTGCCTCATACAGTCAGGTCTGTGATATTACTACTATTTGAGTCTTCTCTGCTACTGGTTTTATCTATCTAAATTAGGACTAGTATTTTATATCATTAAATCAAAATCTATTTCTACAAGTGAGATATTTTAGCTCTTCTCACACATCTGCAAGTCCCTTTAGTGAATTCAATCTTTTCAGTCTTTGATGGATCATTTTATCCATTAATTCTTAACTGAGGAATGCCTCCAAAGCCAGAGTCAAAGCTTTCAAACTGCAGTCAAAGAAGAAAAGGAGCCACATGCATTTTCAGCTGACCAAAAGTAACTTATTTTTCAAAGAAGTGGTTGTACAAATTCACATGTTGTGTACACTTTCAAGGACACCATGTCAGCACTGCCAGAATGTGGAGAAACATGAGTCATCAGGGTTTAATTAACTGAGGGATTTTTATAAATCACAAACACATTTTTGAAAATTCATAGTAGTCATTAGCCACAGACACATAGAAAGTAAAAGAAATTGGGGCTGTCAATCAAAATTTAATCTTCTACATTTGAGACACTGCTTGGTTAAAAAGAAACAAGACAGGCAATGACATGGTAATGACAGGTAAGGACATGGTGCTCCATAGACACTGAGTCTAACTGAACCATCGACATCCATGGAATAGTGCCATGGTGATCTAGCAGCACTTCCTAGATTGATCACAGTTTGGGGGAATCTTTCACAACACTTTTTTTTTTTTTATTGCCAACAAGGCTACTCAGATAGAAGATACTACTGACAATAATATGATGACAGAGCACGCCTAGGAGCTCAGGATGTTGCTTTGTATCTTAGTGTATACCAAAGAGTTGGGTAGTAAGAAATGAAGTAAGATATGATCCAAACTGTAAGACTGAAGATACAACTTGTATCAGTGCTACCTTTAAGTATAACAGTTTCATTAGAAGAACCCTAGAAACAGATTCTGTTTAAAAATAAAATTACCATAGGCAAGTAGTAGTCCAGGACATATATCTTTACATACAGCGCCTGGAAGATGTTGAGGTCTTGTTGCTGTCACCTCTGACCAAGGTATATGTTCATGTAGTAGCAGGAGAATGATGCAATCTTCCTGTAACTTAATTTTTCCCCATTTTTGTACTCCTCTTTTATACTCTTTCCCATATTTTTTACTCTTTATTGAACCATTTGTTTCTACAAATTGGTCAGTGCAGACACTTAACTTTCTCCACTGGAATTTTTGATAAGTATCCAGGTCATTGATGTACAGCAGTTCTTGGGGGATTATTTACATTCTGTTATATAAACCTTGTTAGAGGAATACTCACTGACCTTCTGGTTTACTTCCTTCAGCATGTCCCACCCAGAGGAACTCCCTTGTCCCTATCCCCTTGGCACAGTGACTTACCTGCCTCAAGGACCAAAAGAACTATTTATGGAAGGGAATCCTCTTGAGCAGGGACTGCTATTTCAACCAAGTATCTGTCCAATTAGAGAATGTGTTACAAAGGGGTCCAAGAGAAAGGTATGGAAATGGAGTAATGGTGAACAAAGGTAAATTATTTGCTGAGGTGTAAATAATTTGTTCCTAGTCTAATTTAATATATTAGTCTCACTATTGTTACAAAGGCATAAATAAATGACCAAGGATTTGCATGCATACACGTTTTTACTAATGAGCACTTCAAGCTGGGAAAAGCTCTGACTGCACCAAATTCAGACACATTCTTAGTATAGTTGTTTAGTAAACGCTTTTAATATAAGTAGATAAAAATGTAGAAATCATTAACAGAATACAGATTTATAAACATGAATAATGAAAATTTCATTGATAATTTGGACCGCCTCTCATTTTAACTGAGCTTTAAACTGGTTTGTACTTCTTGATTTTTCCTCTGTTTTATATTTATAAAAATACCTCACAGCACATCTGCAATATGTTATGGTACATACTCACACAGCATATTCACTCATTCACTCATTTTACTCATATAAACAATAGTTTAGAGATGTCTGAACTGCACATACATTCCTAATACAAGACAGCACTAAAGCAGTATATTTGTTGGGATAATGTGGCAGCAAAACAAGAGATACCAGGCATTAGCTGATTCTACTTTCAAAACAGCCTATTGGACACCTTTTGGCAAATTACTTACACAGTTACTTAAGCCAATGGAGAGCTCAGGGAATTGTTTTTGTGGCTTCTAATAGAATTCTAAACTTCTTTATTTAACTTCTTTTATTGCCATTGGTTACATCTGGGAACAAGTTAAAGAAAACCCAACAACAAAAAAGAAGCTATTTGACACTGAGGTCAGAGAATAAAAAGCTACACTGAGAGATCAAACCTACCACAATGAAGAAGGCGTATCCGGCAAGGAAAGGAGGACCCATTCTTTTTCCCCAGGGCAATACAATTTTCCTATGTGAATATATACAAAAGCTCAAATTATTCTTGCAAACATTTCCATTAGGGTCAATGGGAGTGCAGTGAGCAGGATGTGTAATAGCATTTCCTTGAAATCAGCAGGGACCAGGAACTCTGTTGTGTTAGATATAGTTTATACACATACTGAAAGGACCTCTGGGCTTTTACTGAATAAACTACAAAAAATATAAAGAGGAAGAGAGAAACAGAGGCACAGTGCAATTAACGCACTGATGTATCTTCAGGTTTATAAGTGTTAGTTTCTCACTGCACAAATGTTTAAATTTTTGCTGGACCAGGGCCAGGTTGAATTGACAAAGGTCACATGCATAATTTCTTGGAAGAGTTAAGCACTGAATTCCATTATTCTAAAATCCAAGTTACATCAGCATGCAGCCCCAGACAATTCACCCTGCTATGCCAAATCCAGGTAATAACATGCTATGCACATTTACTTCTCTAACAACAGTTTTGCTGTGTCTTTGTTAAAGTGATAAAAATATTAAGCATAATAAAAAAGATCTAACAACAAGAAAAGATTTTTGCTCTTAATTTAAATGACATAAAAACCCCTAGACAGAAAAAAGCAATCAGATCAGATTCCTCGATAGCACCTGATATATATTACTCATATACCTCAAGCATTGAAAATGCATTAATTTTAAAATAAATATTGTAAAACTGTCTCAGCTACTATCATTTTAATGTACTTGCCTGTAAGGAATATGATAATATTCTATATGACAGAAGAGAGCTATCCTTTTTTTTTTTTTTTCTCCTTAATCAAGCCAAGTATCTGCTAGAATAAGTTAAAATCAAATCCTCCTCTTAAACAGTATTTTCAGCATGCACTCCAGAAGAGGCAGTTACATGTTGCATTTATGAATTGTTTGAAGTCATGGTTGGACAACATGACAGGACGTAGCATGAACTGTTTGAATGAAGCAACTACCAATGCAAAAGGAAATAAAACTGTCACATCAAAGAGGAGGTATCTGATGGAGACCTCTTGTGACAAATTAGAACCTCTTTGGTCTCTGAAAGTAAGTAGCAAAGTAATGCCCTAAACAGGATTCACTATTCATCCGTCCTTGTATTATTTTCAGTCATTTATTTTTGTTGCTTTTTCATTCCTCCTCAAATCACATAGCTAGCAGGAGCTGCCAGTTCTTAAGGAATGTGGTATCTGATGCATTATCTGATGCTGGATTTATTTTGTTATGTTTGTAACAAAAATGGATCACTTCAAAAGTAAAATAGGCTACAACAGTGATGTCTTTTGTTTTGTTTAACATTTAGAGCCCTTGTAAAATTCTGTTCTATGATTTGATAGGAACTTACAGCACTCAGCATCTCACACAGCTGAGCTCTTCAAATACACAAGTCATCTATGCATACATTTATGCAATTACACTCCAATTATAAAGACCTTCAGCAGTTCTTAGAAAAAAACAGCCATGTCCACCAGACACCACCTACATGACCAACTTCTATAAATAACTATATGCATTTGCCTCAGGTAATGAATTGCTAAGGATCTGCCAATCAATTTTTCTAGATTTAAAGTATTTTTCTATGAAGTATTGAGAAATTTTTACCAATTGCATAACTGCAGCTAATCTATGAATTAATCCGTCCCAACAGTTTCCCAGTTTATATTTTGTCTCCCTAAAAGAGCTGCCTTATCTTTATTTCATATATCAGTACTTTCTCACATAATTAAGCAAATAAAAATGAATAGCTGAACTCTAGTGGTTACAGGAAATCATTCTTCATAGACTGCTGCCATGTATTGCTTCATTTCCACAATGGTGGTTCACTACGTACTGACAACTGAAAACTTTTCCTTTAGAAATCCCTTTCCACATGCCTTAGTCTTCACTCACCAATAGCTTAATTTTTTATCTTTACAGTATTGACACTGACAGGTCACATGCATCAGAACATAAAGAGTTGTCATGGCCAATCAGACTACTGGTTCATCAAGACTGGTGTTCTGTCTTTACTACATCTCAGAGGAAGGTGCAAATCCTCATAATGTGATAAGCCATTATGCAGTGGTAGCCGTAATGGCAACATCTTTTTTTTTTCCACTTTGACAATCAGCTTATACCCAGAAGCAAAAGATGCTATTATCCTTTAAACAGTTTCCTATGCTGTGCATGACAGACTCTCTTTCTTTATGATTGATATTCAACAAGACACTTGTCGAAGCTAATAGGCTCAAAATCTAATCTGGCCAAAGAAGAACAAGACTGAAAAGCAATGTTAACAGTAAAGTGTTTTCCAAAAGGAAGACTGAAATGTAGAAAAGTAGTTGGATTTTGTGGCATTAACTTTGTTAAAGTTTTTTTGTGAAAGATGTCTGGTGATTTCATATTCACATATGACTAATGAGAAGACAAAGCAAATTTTAAGATAATCTGCTAAGAGCTATTTGGAACAGTCACGGAGCCCCTGAGCTGGATTTACCAGATCTCCTGTAGTAAATTCTTAGTACTAGTCATTAATGGCACCAACTGCTCATATCAAGATACTTCTTTTGTTTGTGCTTCCTGGTAGCATTCTGCATGTCAGCTCCCCTGAATAGGACTGTCCAAAAGAGTAGCAGTGATGTTCTACCAAAAATGAATCAAAGCCTATAATCACATTATCCTCTGATTCTAGCATTTCTGGACTTAGTACTCAATAATCTGCTGATCTTGGAGTAACTCAATTGACATGATTTCCAGTCTCCTTTGTAATTATTTTCCATAGTTTATAGGAGATTATGCAGAAGTCCCACAGAGATCAGCAGACCATCTGAATTTTTCTAGCTCTGACAAGAATCATTGAGATGTCAGATGACTCTGGGTTCAGATTTCCTCTCTATTAGGTAGTCATATTTGCATCCTTTAGAACTCTTATTTTTATCCAAAGTCTGACATCTTCTTGCTTTAAGGGAGTCAGATATTAATCACTGCTGGCATTTGAACTTAATCAGCAGGAAGAAAGAGCAGCAGAAGGAGAAAAGAACATCCAGACAACAGTTAGGAAAAAGTAATTTGTTCTGAAATTTGTAATAGAAAATACAAGTATGTATTCAGGGACAAAAAAGCAACTTATTGAGGGTTACTAGCTTTTTATTTTATACTAAACCAAAGTCATTTCCCACATAAAAAAATACAGAAGAGGATTTGGTTTTTAGTTCTGTTAATGGAAACAACTGTAAATAATTACCTTGTACTGAAAACAAAGCAATTAATGAGGTAAGAGCAGAGCGAGCTGTTAGTTTCCAGAATATCAGCTAAATCTATCAAGCTAAAAAAATGGTAAGAATTTGGAAATTTCTTAAAAACAGATATAACATTAGCAAATACTCTGTGTGAGAGAAGATTCTACACTTGTAGCAGGATAGACATGCCCTGACCAGTCTTTTCTATTTATAACTGTTGTAAGTCTGTACTTGTGACTGACAGAACAGGGCAATGAAAAGGTTTCTGACCCTGTTTAATAAGTACATGTAAATGAATGCATTTATGATTTATTTCCATGAAAGTAAATGTAAACCAAACATTTAAAATACAATGTGCACTGGTTTCTTGGGAAATGCCTGTGGACCTCTAAGCTTGTCTGGAGTTTACTGTTAAATTAGCCTCTATGTTAGCAACTGTTTTCAAACATGCTGGGAGAAGAGTAGCCCTGCTGAGAAGGACCTGGGGGTTCTGGTGGATGAGAAACTGACTGTGAGCCAGCTGTGTGCTCTTGCAGCTTGGAAGGCCAATGGTCTCCTGGGCTCCATCAGCAGACGGGTGGCCAGCAGGGACAGGGAGGGGATTGTTCCTCTCTACTCTGCCCTTGTGAGGCCCCATCTCCAGTACTGCATCCAGATCTGGGGCCCTCAATTCAAGAGAGATGTGGAGCTGTTGGAGAGGGTTCAGAGGAGGCCAAAAAGATGATCAGGGGCTGGAGCACTTTCCCTGTGAGGACAGGCTGAGGGAGCTGGGCTGGTTCAGCCTGGAGAAGAGAAGGCTGCAGGGAGACCTCATTGCAGCCTTCCAGTGGTTAAAGGTAGCGTACAGACAGGTGGGGACTCAGATTTTTACAAGGGTAGAGCATGGTAGGACAAGGGGGAATGGATTGAAGCCAGAGGTGGGAAGGTTTAGATTGAATATGGGGTGAGTTCTTCACAGAGTGATGAGTTGCTGGAACAGGCTGCCCAGAGAGGTGGTGGATACTCCAACCCTGGAGGTATTCAAGGACAGGTTGGATGGGGCTCTGGTCAACCTTGTCTAGATAGAGGCCTGGAGGTTGGTGGCCCTGCCTGTGGCATGGAGGTTGGAACTCAATGATCCTTGGGGTCCCTTCCAACTCAGACACTTCGGTGATTCAGTGATTTTCAGCACAGGGTTGTGTGGAGGATTGTCAGTGATATGGAAAGCTAGGATTGTTGATATAAAATAGACAAGTAAAAGTTGTGTACATGTTTTCAGAAAGGACTTTACTGATTTTAAGCACCTTTACAATAAAAGACCAATCCAGAGTTCCCCAGAAACTTGTCAATGACCCACCGATATATCACAAAGCTTCTCAGCCTATGGGCTAGATCTGTGGTCACTTTACCAGTTCTTTCTGAAGGAAATGCTGTTTGAACCATGCTTTATGTCTGTCACAATCATCTGCAGTTACACCTATCTGAGCTGATAGTATGGGTCTCATAATTACTACACTATTGGTAACACCCTTGCTTTTCAGACCCAGAGTCAGCAGGCAAGGACAAGACTAGATTTACTAGAGCAAACATTTCATCTACCCAATCTGACAGACTGATGTAACTTGACCTGCAATATTTTTAGGCAATGACTAACAGTAAATTAGCCTGCATATGAAAAATACCATTTTCCTGCTAGCATCCTGTATCTCATTCATCTACTTTCCTGTAATAAGACATTAAATAATGACATTTCTTTAAATGCTGGCTCTACTGCTTGAATATTTACCTTTGCAACTTGTCAGTGGTCCTATTTTCTAATGAATTAAAAAAGCCAAGTCTTCAAACCACTAAGTTGTATTATCTAGTCAGATTATCTTAAACTGCAGGCATGTCCTAAATCTCCTGCTAGTCTCCTAAACTACATGGGTGACCTAAAAATATATACTGACATTACACACAGTAAACTAATGGTAATCCCATGCCACTCTGAAATAAACATATTTTCCAGCTTGCCAAGTTCTAAATGATTCCCTCTAGGACCTATATCATGTACAAACATTAGGCTGCTAAGGGTCAGCAGAATATAACTTGAAACTGTTACACGTCTCCAATCTGGGCTGATGGAATCTATATTAAAAGCTTTCTGTCCAATGATCCTTCTCTAGCAACAAATGACAAAAGGTACTTAGAAATTTGATACTGAAATATTATCTCAGAGATAAATCTGATTAATATTCTGTTAAATGCATTTGGATCAAGCCAAAGAGTTTTTCCTTGTATCTCATGCTTGTTAGAAACTTATGTCTAAGGAGATACAGTTGACTATGAGAAATATATTCTAGCCTGCCTAAGGAAGCCAGGGGACTAATTTGGAATACATTAAAATTACAGGCCCTGAGTTGTACTAGAAAACTCAACAGTTTGACTGCAGCTGCTTAACATTGGGGTGTATCTCCAGGGATTACCAAGTATGTCTAAATGCTTTCTATCTACAGGGACTATGGGTCAAAGACTGGAGTGATATGAGAACTGGATTTGGAGACTGCCCTCTTGAATATTGTTTGAGACTGTTAATTATTATTTTTATAATGATGGCAAAGAGCAAGGAAAAAAAAAAGATACAGGCTATTTCAGTGTTTAGTCAATGCATGGAACACCTGAATTCCAGATGAAAAAGTATCTGCCCATTTTCTAGCTGACTTTTCATGTAGAAATAGCATTGATTAAACTGGGCAAGTTGTTGTAAGTTCATTGCATCATGTTCCACATTTGGTCCCAATCCCTTCCTGCAGTTCAAGTTGGTTTTTGTCACATTTACAAAGCCTTGAATAGCCTAGGATCTGTTAGAAAGTCCTTAAGCTTTGCTGTAAAATTTTTCACTGGCTTAATTTGCCATCTACAATACAGAACTTCTTCCAAAGGTGGCAGACACCAGTAATAGCAGAAGTGATGGCAGAAGGAACACAGAAGGAAATGGAGTTTTTGAAATTTCTTAAAAAAGTTAGTAAAGAAAAAGAAAAGAACAATTTTAGAAAACAACTTCTTTTTTCATTTCATATTGTCTAGTTCTTGGAAGAAGAAATAAGTATTCATTTCTTAAATCAAAGCTTCCCTGAATTCATTTGTGTTGATCCATACTCCCTCCTGAGGCCTTTTCTGTTAATATTTCTTATTAGATATGAGCGATAGGTAATTCACTGCTTTGTGATCCTGAATAACTTTAATTTTACATTACTTGCAGAAAGCAAGCCTAACTGGTCCAGCTTTGACTTTTCATTTGTATCTCTCAATATCTATACATTGCCAGAGAGCAGACCTGGGTAGTGATAAAGATGTATTATTCTATTTCACTTTTGCAGGTTTAGGTTGGGTGGTTTGTAGACGGGGTTTTTTTGTTGTTGTTGTTGAGGGTTTTTTTGGGTTGTTATGATGGTTTTTTGTTTGNGGTTGTTTTATTTAGTTTAGTTTAGTTTAGTTTTGGTTAGTTTATTTTAGGTTTGGTTTGGTTTGGTTTTTTTTTTTTTTTTTTTTTTTGTAAAAGGACTGCGTTTCTGAATAAGGAAAACTCCCACACTCCAGTCAGATTACTTTCCATTTAAATGGGTTGTCTGACAAAGGACATATTTCCCCTCACAAAGTCTATACTTTCTGACTTTCCAGTGCAAGACTTCTCTCACAACACACATAAATGCTTCTACTATGTCTTTTGTCCCAGTATTGTAGGTTGTTGGCATGCACACAAGGTCAAATGACTGAGTGCATGCACACTGGCTGCATTTACCACTATGTAGCTTATTATTTTAAGAGATTTTGTACAGAATTTTCCTTTCTCATATGAATTTATCTTCAAATATTTTTTGTCATACATAACATGGTCCTGTTCAAGAAAAGCATCTCAGAGAAAGCAGTCTGTCTGGTAAACTTGAGATACTTTACAGTCATTATAGCCCATTTCCATAATGCCTATTGTATTACAGATCCACAACAAAGAAACAGTCCTTTTCTAAAAGATGTTCAGCCCCATGGAGTAGAAATATATTAAGTTGGGAGCAGGTAAATGACAGAAAGCAGTAGAAGGACAAAGAAAATGTGTACTTACTTCTAGTACATAATCAATTAATTTGATACATTTTTGTAAGCGTCAATTTAGGAATTCTGTTGCATTTTGTCAATTCTACCTATATTAAGTGAATATTGACTTTGGGCTAAACTTTGCATAGTTGAACACCAAAGTAATAAAAATAAATCAAGGTAAAGGTGCTTTTCCTCTTTTTGCAATATGAATCCAATTCACAGACACTCCATCTCCACATGTATCTAGTAATAAAATGAGAAGACTTAGAGATCTTCTCTGAGACTTTTGCAGTGCTTGAAAGATTGCACATACAGTCTTTGTTCTAAAAACATGGTGAAACTGCAGACTGCAAAATGGCAGCAGTTCCAGAAAATCGCAACCTTCTAAATGATTCTCACCAAAGTCAGATTAAAATTTTCCAGTTGATACTTTAAATCACTTGCAAGGAGACATCATTTAGGGTAACCTACAAAATTCATTTATTATTTAGTAACTAAAATTCCACTAAAACTTTCATTTGCCACCAAAGAATGCAAACAAATTCTCAGTATTGCCTAGATCTTAGCCAACCTGATTTTTTTTTTTTAATTAAATATGTAAAGGGTGAGTGTCAGGAGGATGGATCCAGGCTCTTCTCAGTGATGGCCAGTGACAGGACAAGGGGCAACATGTCCAAGTTGGAGCAGAGGAAGTTCCATCTGAATATAAGGGAAAACTTTTTCACAGTGAGATTGACGGAGCTCTGGGACAGGCTGCCCAGAGAGGTTGTGAAGTCTCCTTCTCTGGAGACATTCAAGACCAATCTGGACACTTTCTTGTGTGTTTTAATGTAGGTGATCCTGCTCAGGCAGGAGGGTTGGACTAGATGATCTTTCAAGGTCCCTTCCAACTCCTAACGTTCTGTGATTCTGTGATTAATAACACAGAATAATAATATAAATACACAACAGGCTGGAATTCATTGATCACAGGACCCTCAACATTTGAATTTTTTAATTAGACCAAAGATGAAATCTGCTTAACCAGCAGAAAGCCTACACGTAAACGCTCAAGATGTAGCAATTCTACAGTCAAGAACTCTATCTTTATTGCCTATCTCATAAATAACAGACAAGACCTACTGTAAATGATTTCTTGATGATATAAAATATTCTAGGATATCAGATGTGGGGTACACTACGCTGAAGTCTCCAATTTAATGTCTCCTATAAATCAAATGCCTACCACTTTCAAACATTAGCTGCCAAAATAGTGACAACTGCTCTCCTTTATATTGATAGAAAGTTAACTAAATCTGGTTTTTTACACCATGGTTTAACGGTTCCCATAAGTAAAATGTCACCTGGCTACTTGAGAGAAAAGATGCCAATTTCAGTGACTGCCTATATGATGTGTTTTCTTCACCCTTGTTTGATAATGTATTTAGCATTAATGAAGAGTAAACTTGAAAAGACACATTTCTGAGGGTGTATAATTCCTTTAAGTTTCAAATTAACAAGTTAGCAAACTATTAAAAAAAAAAACACCAACAACTAAGGGTCATTTAAGAACAATTGCAGGTATGTACAACAAAACTTAAAGGCTTCTTTAAAGTTGTTATCTATTTAACAGCCACTAAAGGACTTCTTATCATTGAAGTGTGCCACTCTTTTTTTGAATCATTTTTTAATTCCTTTTTTAATAATTCCCAACATTCTGCTTTTCCAATCACTGTTGAACACTGAGCTGATATTTCTGGAGATTCCTCAAAGAAATTTCACAATCTCATTCCTGATTAGTAATATCAAATGTCCATTTGGTTGCACAGCTAGTCACTTCATTATTTAATGCAACTCTGCATTCATCACGCAATGTAATATCAACACTAAATTACATCTGCTGTTTTATTCTCCTGTCACGTAGTATCACAGGATCTTTCTGCAGCATTTTGCAATTAGATTCAGATTTTATTATTCACAGCAATTTTATATTATCTGCAATTGTCACCTCAGTATTCATTCCCTTTCCAGATCATTTACAAATATGCTGAAAAGCAAGGTCACAAAACAAGGTCCTGAGAGATTCCGAAGATAAACTCCCTCCACAGCAAAAAATTATCCCATATCCCTATTTCTATTTTTGATTCTTTTTTCTATTCTTTATATTCCTATCTTTTAAGCACCTTATGACATATCCCATGACAATCCCATTTCTTTAAGGGCAGTAAGTGTTTGGCTCAAGACTTTCTGAAAATGTTTATGAATATCTGAATAGAAACTACTGTGACCTCACCATTTACCTCTATGGAAGAGGATCAAATATAGATATTAACCTGTTATACACGTTATCTATTTATATATACTAAGTGTATTTCCTGCTGATTCATTGGGGCAGAAGTCTGATGAATCCATCCACTTCCAATTTTCAGTTAACCACTACAGACCTCTCTGAAATTGGTGCTTCCGATAACTATGAAAAAAGGCTTTTTAGACAAGTTAACCCACCCAGATTTTCTACTGTGACCTTACTTGCATTGTTCTTTTCTAGTCTTTCTCCTTTCATACCTTAATCATTTATCTAGCACATAGCCTCTCTGGCAAAACTTCATGAGTGGCCAGTGGCGTACTTCCTCGGGAAAGTCTTTAATACCTCCAGGTCCAATGAAATCTATAAAATAAATCATGATGCATTTTCAGTTTGTATTCAAATGAGAACACAGTGCATTTGTTCAACCTTGAGTAGTCAGTCATTCTAACTTGTGCCTGGTAGATACAAAATATGACCGTTCTTACTAGTTACTACAAAGGGAAAGACAGTGGAGAATCAGCTCTACAAGCTTCATACTGTACCTATGAAGTTTTATAATTTAATGTTACTTTGCACTGACATACTACTGTAATATCTGAAAATAAATTTGAAATAATTTCCTGAACATGGGGAGTTCCTTAGTACACTTAATGATCATAGGAATGGACCTAGAAAGATCATCTAGTCCAACCCCCCTGCCTGATTAGGATCATCTAAATTAAATCACACAGGAACGTGTCCAGATTGGTCTTGAATGTCTCCAAAGAAGGAGACTCCACAACCTCTCTGGGCAGCCTGTTCCAGTGCTCTGTTACTCTCACAGTGAAAAAGTTTTTCCTTACATTCAGATGGAACTTCCTCTGCTCCAGCTTGGACATATTTCCCTTGTCCTGTCACTGGCCATCACTGAGAAGAGCCTGGATCCATCCTCCTGACACTCACTCTTTACATACTTATGAACATTAATGAGATCACCCCTCAGTCTCCTCTTCTCCAAGCTAAAAAGACCCAACCCCCGTTAGCCTAAATACCTATTGGAAATGTCTGGTTTAATAACTAGAAACAAAGCATTATCTCCTGTTTGATAACCCAGTATCAAGCTAATGGAAATGTTTACAGTTTGTTTGCAATGTCTGTGGTAATGAGAAGATATGTTGGAATATAGATCAATGTTTACTGGTGATGGAAAATATTATAGCCCAGTTGTTACATTTATGAACAGGGGACAGAATAAAACCTTCAAAGGAAAAAGTCAATACTTTATGGCTTTGCTCTTTTATCATGGGTAGAGTTTAAAATACCTTTTAAAATCTGAATTATTTTCATATCCATAAAAACTTGGTGGAAAGGATATGGTTAAAGCCTAAATGCAAAGTCTTCCTGATGTTGAAAAATATGGTTTGCTTGAATAGAGGGAAAAGACTTCTGGTATTTAATCAGAGTTAAACCAAGGTTATCGTACAGCAACTTCAAACTGAACAAGTAGCAAAACAGAGGGAGAGGGTGACTCTTCCAAGATTTCACTTTGTGATCAGAATATTATTAAGGTTGAATATGACAGCTCTTCAGTATTATACTGTAGTTCAAAAAACATGGATGAGGTCCTGAGAAATCAGAGCAATAAAACAAAAAATGCAAGATACATTCTTGAACAAGAGCACATACGTTTTCTGATCTCCAGCACAGTGGTTGGAGTTACTTATCATTCTGCAGTAAATTCATTTGTTTCAGTAAAGCTGAGAGAGACATCAAACAGAAAGCTTTAAAAGCATATGTTGGAAGCCTCAAGACAAAGAGATTGTGTTTGGCAATGGAGAGACAAAGTTACTTTTCAGGATGGTCTTTTTATCTTATCTTCAAATTTCAGTTTCTGATCCTTCTTTTTTCCTCTTCTTCTTTTTCATTTTATTGAAGTCATGTTCAACATTAATAATACAATAGTTGGCTTACCACCAGAGTCACTTAGTATCTGAAAAGTTAACAATTAACCCTTTATTCAGAAGAGTGTATTGGGGGGATATAAAAGAAGGTAAGAAACTCTGCACACAGACCTTCCAGATATCAGGCAGCAGGACTCTGAAGGAGATGAAGATTATAATGCACATGGTCTCTAGTTTATATCCCAAGGGTTTTACTGCTGGAAGTAGCCCATCTCAGAAGAAAGATTCCTATATTAAAGATATATTCTATACTTCTAATAACATATATTTCATAATAACAGTAGGAAAGTCAAACTAAATTTTATTATATGTGTGCTGTAGCTTTGTTACACAATATTACAAGCCAAAAGGAAACACAACCTACACATACCTCCCTAAAGAAAGGTTTACGTTGACATTGTCTGTAAATAATGACAGAATTCTTCCATGTTCCAGACACATTTCTCCACATTACAGCAGTTTATTCTCTGAACAGAGAAAGAAAATTCACCAAGTACATGACTTAAAAGGTGACATTAAGCGATTCTGGAATTAGCATTGGTGATTTCTGTGCCTTCATGCTTCAGGTTATCATTCACTGATGGTCCATAATCAGAATTCCCCAAAACCGAGTATAGAGAAGTGCAAAAGAATTGGTATCACAGTGTAAACATTCCTAAAACAGTCCCACTGCATTCAATGTCTTCTGAGCATTAGTTCCATCCTTTTATATTGAGTTTACAGTAAAAAAATAGTAAACAAGCAGAAGCTAGTATAGATGTGACTTCTTAATCTGATCTGTTAGAGTTCTCTACTAATCCTAAACTGTGACTGGCATACAATCACGCATGGAAGTTTTTGTTATCCACTTAGGGCAGGGTTGTAACCAATACTTTTGGTCACAAAATCAAGCAGGAAAACAGCACTAGTATATGATTTATTGAATGTCTCCATCAGAACTGTTTTCCTCTTATAAGACACCTCAGTGTAACTTAACAGTTCTCCACTAACAACAGCTATAGACAAGATCATCAATCCTAGCCTCATACAATGTTCAGGCATTTCTTTTTAATCACTGAATGTTGGCTCACTGTGCTTGTTTGTATGTAGGGCAGCTATGAGCAGTGACACTCAGGAAACACATGTGGTGTCACATGGTGGAGTGTGACTACCTCTAGGAAGTATGCTTCCTGGCAGATCCGTGAACAGACAAGACACCCTTAGAAGGCACCCTAAATTGCAGTGTAGCACTGACAAGCCATTCCTCCTTGTACCCAAGGGTACATTGGATCAGTAAAGCAGAGTCCTGGAGCCAGAGAGAGCCTGTGGTTCTGAGATGAAAACAGGCGAACTAAGATGCCAGCATCCTCTTGCATGGGTAATGCTTTAACTGTGTGAGCTTCACACTGAATGCAGGACAGGCCTGAGACAGCTAAATCTCTATTTGTTACACGCTAAAACAAGGCATAACCATGTGCTGGGTCGATCTCAGATTCTCCTAACATTTACTGTAATGCTGCAGGGTTTCTCTTCTCTTGCTCCCTATGCTTCAAGAACCCAACCTTTCCCCAGGGAACACTCATTGAGCAGGGAGCCTACTCTCCTCTGCAATTCCTTCTTTGTTAATTAATGCATGTAATTTGCTCATCTCTGACATATTCTTTCATTTCATTGTGTCAGAGATACACACTGTAAAATATGTTGTGTAACTTCCTATTATTGACCAAAGAATCTTGTTGGTTCACTTCAGTTGGAAAACTATTAGCTAATAAGGTCTACTGTTCCAATCAGCAAGAGCTCTGCTAGGACACCACTGTTTTTGAGGTATTTTCTGAGATATAGTATTCCTATAACAGAACATATAAAACTTAAAAGTGACTGCCATGTTAGGTCAGCTCCTGAATATGAGATTCCTAAATTAAAGTCATAATAAAAAAAGAATATAAATGCTGTAGGTGCTGTTATTTCACTTGCCTTGTTTCTCTGTGAGAAGAGCCCATTCCACAAATAACAGCAGGTGTTTTTAAAGTTAACCCATCTTACAAAGAAAGAGGCCCAAGGCTTTCATCATTCAAAGCCTTGTAAAAGTTTTAAATCCCTAACCTCTCATTAAATGCTAGTGAGTTCCCAACAGGGAGTGCAGCATGATGCTGGATGAAAACTCCAAATTACACAGTATTACTGCAGATGCTTGTGGGTACACACGAGTGCCCTTCAGCAAGTTCGAAGTTCTGCAGCTTATTAAAGCTATATCTATTCTTCCTCTAATTTAGACTAGGTTGTAGAGATAATCAGAAATATATATATATATATATATATGTATTTAAAACATTGATCTTTATCTACTCCTTNAGGCAGGATTGGGAACACGTTCTCCAGAAGCTGTACTAAATAGAGACCGTCTAGCCGCTCCAAAACATCTGCTCATAACAAAAATACATTATCTTCCTGTGCTCTGATGGCTCCCAAA
>VXBZ01010931.1:742417-818460 GCA_013399135.1 Heliornis fulica | reverse complement strand
TCCGGGGGCCGGCTGGGCTCGGGGGAACCGGGTGCCGCGGGGCGGGTCCGGAGCGGGTGAGGGTGCGGAACGGGAGGGGAGGGAATCGCCCAAACGGCCGCTTCGGTGCGGCGGGGCCCGTCCTTGCAGCGGCCCGGCCGCCCCCGTCACCTTGCGTAACGACCTTCCGCGCCCGTCCAGGCGGGAAGCGCCCCCCCCCCGAGCGGAGCCGGGGGCTGGGGAGCTGTCGCTAGAGCGGGGGCGGCCCACGGGAGCTCGGCGGTGGCCGCCCGCCGTTTGCATGGGCGGCGGTGGGCAGCCTGGGCGGGCGGACGCGCCTCTGGGGGACGGAGCGGCGCTGGCGGAGGTTTTACCGAGGCGCGGGTGGAGAGCTGTGCCGTGGGTGTGGGGTGCGGGCGAAACTCTGTGGAAATCTCCCCGTTACGATCCGCGATCCAGCTCTCGGGTCCACCCGATGCTGGTTTTGTTTCCCCTTCAGACTTTGTAAACCTCTAGGAAGCGAATCAATAAAAGGCTCCTGGAAACTGTCACCTCTGCCAGCTGTCTTGTGGTCTGCCATATCTACTACTTTTTCGCTAGGCGTGCTTTAGCTTGGAAATAACAACGCTTGTCAGGTGCGGTATTTCTTACACATCAACATTATCTTGCGGTTTGGCTGTAGGATTTCTCTGTGAAAATCACTGGCTGACCTGATGGGATTGCATAGGTGTGCAGACCTACATTGCACAAGAATTTGGGGGGCTGCGTCTTCTGTCTCCCTTGAGTTTTAGCACCTATTTAAGGTAAACTTACTTCTTAATATATTTAAGGGGAAATAAATTTTCCTCGGTTTTGAGGAACCAAATCTTGGTAAAGGTTTTCCTCACTTTTAATATAGGGAGTGTAGATTCCATCTTTTCCAGACACGCTGTAATGTCAGTCTTGTCTTTTGAGTGCGTATTGCTCTTTCTAGCTCTGTGGTCAGGAAACTTGGGAGAATAAATTCTTAATTCTTGCATGAGGTCTCGCTACACGAATCTCTCTCGATAATTGCATCGAGAATAGAATAGCCTTACCCTTGAGATTCATGTTATTCTGGTACACAATCTAATTTGTATAAAAAGCTTTGTCACTTAGCCCCATGAAATAGTATGATAGCTTTTTCAACAGCGTGACTCATAATCCTAAAGACGGGAATGAATTTTGATTTAGTGCAGTGCAAGTGCTTTACCTCAGCAAACAGGGTTGTGTGTAGAAAATGTAAGTGGGGTAGAGGGAATGGCAGGTACTGTATCTGTTAATCTTTGTCCTCAGGACAGCAATTGAAGTTCTTTTCAGGCTAGGGGTATGTCTTTATTCCCAAATCAACGAAGTGATCTCTGCTCTTTCAAAATACTTGTGCCATTTCATAAAAGACCGAAAAGCTTTCAAAAAAGGAGGAACCGGTTAGTTCTTGTTATTTATTATTGAAACCATTTTGCCTGGGGACACTGAGCTCAATTTAGTCTGAATGGGTGATTTACCTTTTTCCTTCTTCACCTCTGTGTAATGACTCTGACTGTTCTTCATGACAAACTGCTTACTGTAACACCCACAGGTTCACGGAATTATTGGTGGCTGTACTAAGCCTAATAATAGGGGAAAAAACTCAAACTTTAGCCATTTTTTCTGGTGGCTGTGTTACATAAAAGGTAACTTTCACTACTGCTTCCTGTTCTTTACCCTTATGAGATAATGTAGAGAATAGTTTACTCTTAAAACGGTCTGTGGAGCAGCATGTTTAGCAAAAGGAGATATCTGTTCTTCATAATTTAATGTACGCAGACTGTTTTCTGTTGCTCTTACGTATAACGTGGATTCATTTTGTAGGAGCAGAATAAGGATTAAATAAGAACATATGCTTCCTCGTTTCTGGGTGATAAATCCGTCTTGCTGTCCGGGAAGAAGGCAGATTAAACAGCCTGGGCTGAAAAGATGCTGCAAGACCAAGTGACTGAATATAAGAAGATCAGGTTGTTTAAGCTCCCAAAATTAAACTGCCTAAAACTTGCAACATTGGTGCAAGTCATCTAAAATCCTTAATCTGCTTCATGAGGTAGAATCTGGCAAAATAATGAAGTGTTCTGTATTCCTAAAGTGACTTAGAATAAAGAATATTGCTCTCCAATTTTAAGTCATCTTCCTCCAACCATATTCCTTTCCCCTTTTTTAAACAATAAAACCTCACTTCATACCATATCTTCCCTGCTTGAGATAATACATAGAACTTTATTAAGACCACTCATTTCCCCTCAAGTTGGATTTTTTTTTTAATTTCACTTGCAAGGTTATGTTTTTGGCATCATATTCTGCTGCTATTTAACAAGCTCACTCTACTTTTGCTTCTGTTTAATAAAATAGCTTAGCCTGCAGTTTTCTTCCTCATATTGGTTCTAAAATTTTAACAGATCTTTAGGAGTTGTTGCCATTAACTGCCCTACACTGATACAGTAACTTGATTAGTAGCTGTGGTAGATAGCTTGAAGTCCTATGTGAACACATTGTTCATCTTTTAAGCAGGTTAAGATCTAAAGAAGACTGTGTTAGTGTTTCATGAGAGAATGGGAGAATTAGTTCTGGTTTATTGGCAGGAAGAGCTTTGGTGACAAGCATTACAGTTATTTGTCATCATATTATCTTAGTCTCTGGTTAGTCTCTTAAATAGATTGTAGAAAGAAATATTATACAGTGAATATAGAAAAGGCCAGGTTCTGATAGTATTCTCATTTATGTCATTTATTCTCAAAGTGTCTGCAGAACTCTCTTTAGCCCAGTTTGGAACCAGAGCAGTACTCCAGCAGCAACTCTTGGTAACAAACATTGGAAGCATCTGCTGAAGGAAATGAACATGCTGCAGTGCTAATCAGCTGGGAATTTGATGAGTAGCAACTCTTTCAGGAATCAAGCAGTTTTGCTATTACTGCATCTTCATTTTCAAAAAGTTTTTAACTGGAATATGGATTGGAGTGGAATAAGGTCATCCTTTATTGTTATCTACTTTTGCTGTGTTAGTATCTATGTATCTCTTCTTTTCATGTACCACATATGCACATGCAAAAAACCCCTAAAACCTAAAAAAATCTTTTGTCTTTCATGCTTCAGAAGAAGTGGCATTTTGTATTTGCCTCTGTGCATAGGCGTGCACACTCTTTTCCTCTCTTAGCTCTTGCTATTGGCATGCATTATTAATGTTGTAAAGGCTTCATTATTTGTTTCAGTTTCCTTTCCTGCAGAGTCCTGGTCTGTAATATAATTAGGTATAACTTCTGGGAGGAATAAGTCTCCTTTAGATTGTGTTTTGTAGTGACTTGATTTCCCTCGCTCCTGACCTCATCTGTTTTTGTCATTTTCTTGTTTTATGTGAGTTGTTAACTCTCCTACTGTATCTCATGGCCAGAAAGAGAAGGTGACTAGAGCTTTATACAGACTTCCATTACTTCAGTGAAGGGTTTTTGGATATTGACAGAGGCTCTCTAATGAGAAGAAGCCACCATAATGATGGAGAGTTGGTGAGATGAGTGCTGACTCTGCCTCCCAGATTTGAGGCAGTGGCTTTTTGTGACAATGCAAACTTTTATCAGGGAGGGTAGCCTTATTCTTCTATTGAGGTTAGAGTATTTCAGCTGGCCTGAGATGAATTTGTGGGGTTTTCTTCTTGCCTTCCAACAAAGAGAAGTCATGTTTACTTTTATCAGGTGAATCCCTCAAGCCCAACGTCTACATAGGCCAGGGTGTAGCTCCTTTGAGGAACTTTTGCTAAAATTGTGGCATTTTGTAATGTCTGTGGCAGCTTGTGTATCAGGGAAGCACTGCAGTGAAAGAACAGATAAGAGAAAATTAGTTTGAGGGACAAGGTTAGAGCACCATTATAGAGTGCTCGAAGTAGGAAAGTCCTTTTCCTGAGGAAAGCTTGAGTCAGTGCTGTGATTCATTTGATTTATTATTTATGGTTTGTATGTATTAAGAATCCTGTGATCCTGGCCCTTGGAGTCTCACAAGGTCCTTTTGTTCCTGTTAGCTAAATGTATATCTTCATACATCCCACAGGCGTTCCAAATTGTTTAACCTTGAATATTAGTCTAACCTACTGACGTTTGTCTTGCTGATTTTTATATCCTGTAAAAGTCTAATCTTTCAAAGCTAGCAACCCCTACAGCAGTCCTTGTTGTCCCCTACAGAAGGATTTTGCTAGGTTACAAGTAGCAGACAGAACCTGAGTTTGCTTTTATGAATTGTTGCTCCTGGGTCATGTAGTTTGTTGCATTACTTTGTATATAATTCTTTTTTTTTTTTTTTTTGCCATATAATGTATTCCTTGCGGTTATATTTCCCTAGAAAAATACTATAACTAAAACCTTTTCGTAACTCTTGAGAGTTAGGTAATAAAGTTTATTGCTGCATCCTTTCCGTTGTCTGTTAAGCTTGTGTTTCTCCCTTCCCTAGGAAACAGGCAAGTCATACACATGCTGTGAGTGGTACAGCATTTTATATAATCTGTCTCGAGGTCCTAGCAAAGCATTTCTGGATAGCTACTAGTCAAGTAATAGATTGGGTATTTGGAAAAACTTATTCACCCCAAAGGTTGCCAAGCACTGGAACAGGCTGCCCAGGGAAATGGTTGAGCCACCATTCCTGGAGTTACTTAAATATGCACAAATGTAGCACTTGGGGACATGTTTTGGTGGTGGATTCGGCAGTATTAATTAATGGTTGCATTTGATGATCTTAAGGGTCCTTACCAACCACAATGATTCTATGAGTCAAAGGTGTCATAAAAGGTACAAGCTGCAGTAAATCACTATTCCTGCTTAAGGTTATATTTTGTGATCTGGATTGTGTATGGACATAAAACAGACATATCAAGATACTGAACCTTTGGACTTTGCCACATTATGTGTTTGCCCTCTTGTCTGCAGTGTGTGACTGAAGTGGATTAACACATTCTTGAAGAAGATTCTTGTTAGTTCAACCATAGCTGCATATATTCACTGAGGCAGTAGTTCTCTTGGGTATAAAATGTGTGTCTTATCCCTCTCCTCTGATTTTTTTTTAAAATTTTTTTTATCCTCTTCCTTGCTCTCTCCATGTATTTCTTCCTTTGTTGCAGAGAACCAATGCACTTCAATGCAGTTTTTGGAAGCTTCCCTTGAATTCTGCAAAGCATGAAAGTAGAAAGTATGTGATATACTTGGAAGATAATTCTAAGTACTAAGGACCCCCATACCTAAATTTATATTTTCTCTTCCATCATGACCTTATTTTTTCTTTTGGTTGCAGACAGTCTATCTCTAGACATAGAATAAATTGAAGAATGTTTCTAACCTGCTATTTATCTAGGGTTGACATTGTTTATTAATTCCATACCAAGACATTGTAACATGATTGCATTGAATGCAGAATGAAATGTTTGTATGACTGTAGTGTGAAAGTCCCACACTGTTAGAAGTGCACTATGCTGTGAAGGCTGTTTCTCCCTAAAAGAAATGGTGCCAGTGCTAATGCCTCTAACATTATTCCAAGTAGCATGAACCGTGAAATAGTTTGGTTTTCCTGATGTTGGTTTGAATTGCCCATTTCTGTTTAGATGTAATTGAAGCTTGCTGGTTTTAATAATTAAAATAACAATAAATACTGAAAACATAAAATCTACGTAGGAGTCAGCAGACAGTGACGATCAGGGATGAGTTTTCTTTCTGGTTTGCTTTTGGTATGAATTGTACATTAAAATGCCCCACCTTTTCCTAAAAATAATATAGAGTGTTATCTTGCTGTGTCTTTCTTTACCTAATCGTGGAATTTCTGAGCCACCTGGCAAAGGAGCTTTGTCTAGGGGGGGGAAGAAAGAAAGAAACTATGCAAGAGGATATATTTCATGCCCAGGAAAAACCTGAAATATTCTTAACATAGAAACTTTCACACCTATTTGGCAAGCTATGGCAAACACCTATTTGGCAAACTCCTACTGTAAAGTTAAAGAGGCTTCACAAGTGATCTCTGTGTGTATTAATACACTGTATGTGGATACAAACTTCCCCACCTACTTTACACACACACACACACACACACACACACACACATACCTACAACAACCTACAGTATCTCAGCTTTTGAAACAAGGTAGTGATCCTGATGAAAATGGACTTGGCTTATGTTAGACATACAGTGGATTCAGAAATTACTTTGTTGGGAGGAAGGGCTGCAATATGAGTAGCTTTGGGTAGAAATAAGATGTTTAAAGCCAAGTGGGCAGGCAGTCCCAAGTAAGGCACTGTTTTGATGCTTGGGTTGTTGAGCTCTTAAAGGCATACTTGCAAGCAGTGAGTAGGAGCAGAAAAGTTGTATTTCTCAGTCTCTGTGTGTGTTGATGGAGTTTAAGGTAGGAAATGTTAGAATATATATGTCTATTGCAAGGATTGCAGAAAAAAGTTTCAGAGACAACAGGAAAAAAAGGTGAAAGAATATTTGTAGGATTTAATAGAATTAATTGTTTGAGAGGTTTGTCTGGAAGTCAAACTGAATTTAGAAATTGGGCATTAAATTTTAATAGACAGATAGCCGAATTAGAATATCTAATGTTTTGGGTTTTTTCCCTACAGAGTTAATTGAGAACCGTCATTCCTGTGTTTTGGTAGGATTTTGTCAGATATATCAGTATTTGTGTTCCACATCCTTTTCCTGTTCTGTCAGATCAGGAAACACACTGTGAGGGGACAAAAAAGACACAAAGTTTTTTCAATCTGTATCAGACTTCAGTTTAGGTTGTACAGGGTATTTGACCAGATTATTAAAGCTGTATTATTCCAACTAGTTCCTTAGCACAATGATTTGGTTTTGCAAGTTCTTGTAAAAATTAACACCTTTCCTCCCTGCATTTCTCTTCATGAAATACAGTTTTTGAATCAACACTATTGATCCTTCAGGAATATGGTGAAATGGAATACCATTCTGTTTATGCTTCTATTTGTGTTAAGCAGCTACTTTTCTTTTACTAGATTGGAAAAAAAAGCATCAGGAGGAGAATGCTGCAAATGCTTTCCGTAGTTTTTCTACTCAAGCTAACAGCTATCTTACTGTAGATATAATCTTTTAGTTCTAATTAGTCTAATTTTGAACCTGTGATAAGTTAAATTACTATTATGGCTATAATATTTTGTTTTAAATTAAGATAGCTATTTTATTAGGTACCAGTTGAGTTTATTTATAAATCAGGTTAAGATTTTTTGTGTGTGTTATAGCTTTTTTTAAAAGCAAATTATAAACTGTACTTTTTATAGATGAGATAGTAATCTGTAGTTCTTGGAATACTTTTCCAGATTTTTTTCAGTAGCTTTGTCAATCCTGTGTTCAAGAATAAGTAAAATAAAAAACTTCATAATTTTCCAGTGATGTCAGAAATGAAATTGAGTTGCATAAGTGTTTGAAAAAGCGATTTGATGCATGACTGAAACTAGGTCTCAGTGGTTTGAGACTTCTGGGGAAGGTCATTGTTCTTGCTCTGTGGCTCCAGTTGTTAATCTTTGCGAAGTCTTTCATTTGAGTCTCCTAAGTGACTCATCTTGGGTTCCAGATTGGTAAGATTGCAGAATTATGCATGCTTCCTTTGATGAAAAGGTTACAGTAACTTTCACCTAACCTGTGTTCTTAAAATTCACTCCAAGGTAAGTTAAAGAATATTTGAAGAGCATCAGGCTGGAAGATGATTAAGGTTTTGGCCTCTCTGGAGTTCGTTATAAATTGCTGCTTACCAGCAGCTGAGATGAAGTTCAGTGACAATAGTACTTGCCCACTGGAAGCTTGAAAATTTAGTTCAATAGTTGATCCATACTGGCTGCTGAATATTCAGTGAATGAACTGTTGTTGCCACACAGTTGGTATGTTACCAGCAGCAATTCAGTGTGCCACTGACCTGTAGAGAAAGGGATGAGTTTTTGTAATGGTGAAATGATAGTGCAGTGGGTAAAGTTCTGTACTGGTGTAAAAGGCATATTGCAGTTTACTTAAGCTCTTTTTGAGTTGATGCTATTTAAACCTCTGGCTCTGTATATTGCAACTAGTACAATGAGGCCCAAGTGTACACTTAAACTTCCCTTTGAGGGCTGTACTGGCTGATACAGAGCAAAAGCTTGTAACAGGTTTAGCTTCTGTTCAGCTTCTATTAAAGTCTTTCTACCATGATTCATTTCCTGACGTAGTAGTTTCCATATGTACAGGTTGCATAGCTTGTGCACAGTGTAGTAGTACAGAAGAGTGCCAGTATTAAGCCACTTAAAACATGTCTGAGATCACTTTTTTACATACTGAGGTATTGGAATGCATCTGGCCACATCTAGAGCAGAGGAAACAGTGAGCCTTACTAATGGAAAAAGAGATAATTTTCAAAAAAGCCATATTTGAAAAATATATGGGGAAAGCTGTTACACATAAATTTTGCATATAAATTAGCAAGGGGCTTTTTTCCCTATGTTTAGAGTACGGGTTTTCTACATCCCATGTATTTGAACAACTGATTTTATTTTTTTCCCCATTCACCATTAGTGCTCAGTTTTGTTAGAATTGTCTTGGCCTCTGATCAGACTGTTTGTGCTTCTAGTCTTACTCTACCCTTGAGTATTGTTCCCACTGGATATAACAAACTTGAATTCCGTTATCCAGCTGCTAATCTGGTACTTCAGGGTACAATGTTCAGAATACTCTGTGTAATTCAGTGGTCTTATAACACTGTTTTTTAATTTGTAGTACCTAATGCTAATCAAATGTTCTGTGCTCTGATGAGAGGAGAATTAACACCAGCATTTGGTGGTGCTTTTATATGGGAATGTCATTCTTCTGGTCTCCACCAAGACCTCATTTAGATGAAATTTATGCCATCATACCAATCTCTCTGTTTCCTGTCAGTGTGTTTATGTGGCAGCTTGTTGAACTGGCTGACAAACTCTTGTGGCTGTAAATGGCTTTCTGGCATTTGGCTGCTCATGTTTCAGGGTGACAGTATTCTGTATTTGTCTTCACCTTTTAGTCACATAAGCGGGGGAAGGAGGTTGTAGAGGGATAAAGATGCTGCTTTCAGTGACAGTGCTGGCTTGGGATAGTTGAACTTCAGTCTAATTTAGAATTAGAATGGTTTTATTACTTCTTAAAATGTTAGGCTAACAAAGTTAATATTGGTTAATGCCCTGTCTAGTAGGTCAAGTGGTCCTAATTGTATCGAGAAATTTAATGTGTTTTGGGGTTTTTTTCCTCCATAAAAGACTTGCTCTATGTAAGTTTATCAACAAATTTTTATGTTTGTTTATACAAATTTTATGTGTATATATATCTCCTCATTGATTTCTGATATACAACTTGGATTTCATGCTATTGATTTTGGATGTGTGTTATGAAAAGAGCTTTTTAATGAAGGCCTCATGGCCTTTCAGAAACTACAGAGTGTTTTTAAACATGCCACCCACCTTATTATTTAAATAACTAAAATTTGACATTTCATTAAAGTGCTTGCTGATGCAGCATTGTAGATTGGCAGAAATTACTTTTGGGAACCTTACAGCACTCAATATGTCCACCTTCACTGTACTATAGGGATCAAGCTTATTGCTCAGGATAAAAATGTTTGTCCAGGCAACAAAAATGCAAGACTAAAACCTTTTTATTATTTATTTTGTGCTGACAAGCTGTCACCCTTTTGTTCGACAAATAAAGGAAGAAGTCTGTCAGATGTCATTAGCATACTTTTCCTGATATGTTCTCTCTTGGCTTGTGTGTGTGCCCGGGTGCACTGCTGACAGTTGTCCAGACTATTATGGTGGTAAGGTCTTTATTTCCTTATAAATTGTATTTAGAAAATCACATAAAGTACACTGGTGTTTGAGTTGTAAAACTGAATTTATAAAAAAAAAAAAAAGAATGTGGAGGAATATTAGGTATTTTCCAGAATACTGTGTAGCAGGTTTCAGGGTTTAAGACATACTTTTCTTTTCATCTTGGCTTGTGTCTGTCTCTTTTCTTCTCTATTTTGTGTAATTTGCAGCATATTTTCTTTGTCACTGTCTCTTAATTATTGCTATTACCACTGCTTCTGTTCTGCATCCTAAAAGACTGAAGAACCAATCATGTGCACTTGGGCTTTGGGCCATGCAAGTAGCATATGTATTTTCTGTTATGCACAGCACTGGAAACAGCCATCCATTAGACTGAAGATTTTAGTGAATCTTGTTTGCTGGGTGTGTTAAAATAAAACTGTTGTTTATCAGTTGTAAGTATGCTTAGTTTGAGGTTTTTTTTTTTGTGGTTGGTCAAACTGGATTTCAGTTTTGTGTGCCAAGTGTTTTGGTTATCCCCTGGTGTGCTTGGAAAAAAAGCAAAATCTCCTTCCTAATCTTTATTTCTGAATGGCTTTAGCCTTTTTTTTTGTCCTAATATCTCATCTTTAAGGATGAGATTTTACCACGTGACATGATTTTTTTTCACATACAATATACTTAAGCTTTACCTCATGCATTCCTTCCCATCCTCCAAAATGTACTTTGGAAATTCTCATGCTTGTGTAACCTGTTTCTTTATTAAATAATTTATGAAATGTCCTTATTTACTAAACTCATTGACTTCTAGAATTGGACTAAAACATAACACCCCATCCCACCCCATCTACCTAACAAACCTGGGTGGATTTTCCTTCTATACAACTAAGTCAGTAAAGTCTCTAAATAGTATATGCACAGTTGTGATGAATCTTTATTATTATAAGCTTATCTATAATAATAGATACAAGATGAACTACAACTTTTCGTTTGTGTTGCTCACCACCTAATTATAACAACAGATGATTTCAGGCTAGAATCACATGCCTGCAGAAGGCCAGTTGAACTAGCATCTTTTCATTTGTCACATCAATATTTTTTTCACACAAATCCTCTTTCTTGTCTTTTTTTTTTAATCTGATGTGTCTTTTCAGTTGACCTCAGTACAGAGGGAAATGTTGTTGGGAAAACATATTCTTTTTTTATCAGGTATTAGCATAAACTGTTCTTTTCATTAAGACCAGTGCTAATAAACTTGAATAACTGACTACTGCTGGGGTTTTTGTTTTCCCGTCCCACCTCCCCACCCCCAGTTAGAGATACTGTTATAGTCCGTATGCACATGGCTCAAATACCAGTTTATCTACTTTCTGTACTGGAACACTGGTGTAAGCTGGTAGGCTAAGATATGATACAGCAGTAGGTTAGTCTCCCTTGGATCCTTATGCTTGTACTTTACAAAGCAAATGGACTGTTCTAGATGTTGAAATGTGCCAAGATAATGCCCTAAGTAGTTACCTGCAGGTTATCTGTCAAATCCTGGCTGTTACAAAGATAAATCAATGTAGCCTAGTGATACAGAGTTTAAAAGAGAAAGGCTTTTTTACTAACTTATCTTTTAAAGATGCATTTGCTAGCACATTTCTCTAGTGTGTAGAAAGGAATGAGTATTTTCATAATATTAGAAAAATCTGTTCCTCTGTCTCTGCCTATCTTTTTCTCTTTGTTAGCTGTGACTAAATAGTAAAGAATCCATTCAGCTGTGGTAGCATCAATATAGTAGTCTCTCTTTTCCTCTCTGCTAGTACTACAGTACTGTTATAAGACCATTTAAATTCTGTTCATAGCTGTAAGCAATCTTTTTGGCAACTTTCTATGCATTTACAGTAGCTGCTGGATTGTAATAATTTTCAAATGGATTGACTGAAAGCAAATTTATTTTTTGTACATACTTATAGATGTATATTCATGTCTCAGACTTGGAGTTTTTTTCAAGTCTTATGCCTTTGCCTAGATAATGCTAATTTGGCTCTAGGAAGACAGTTTCTGTGCAGTCTGGGGGAACAGATGCCAAACCTACCCAAGAAGTCCAGAAGAATATCAGCAAGTAGAAATACTGGGCTTGCACCTTTGAGACAGTGTCTTCTCTTAAGAGCTCTTCATCTAATTAAGCATTAGGTAGAGCATATGGTATACTGTAATCCAAATGTCATCCTTGCTTATAATGGAAGTTCCTCCTGGGGAAAGCTGTATTTGTCCTGAGAAATCTCCTAACTTTCCCTAGTTAGCTCAAAGTACGGTTTTTCACTGTCACCATTCTTGAGGTGAACAATAATACCTATTGAATTTCCTTTCTCTGGAAACCACTGGGGTTTAAGACACTAAAGAGGTTTGCAGTAGGACGGGTCCTACTGTAGTTGTTGGCTAGATTTCAGGATGCAACTACAGTGCAAATATATTATCTAGATTACTGCCATAGCATGTGATCTTCAGCTGTCAAAGGCATAGCTGGAGGTATCTTTTAGAGCTTTTCTTTTTCTTTAATGGTTGGGGGCAAGGAGGAAGGAAACCTAGATGCTTACATTTATACTGCTTATAATGTGCTTGTATTGCTGAAACACTAAAGAACTAACATAATAACTAAGGTAATGTGTTTGCTTGGAGCATGGAAGTCTGACTCAACTGCCGTGTAAATCTTGTCCCTGTGATTCAGATGTTTTTGACAAATACATGGGTACTTCGTTGTTCATGTGTGGTGTTTTCAGATTGCTTTCTGTCCAGTGTATGAAGGAGCTTCTAGTTCATGCACTACAAGATTTTCTGCCAGAAGGGACCTGTGGGGGTTTTTTACCTCTTCAATAAAAACTACTCTAGATACTGTTTGCAGGGGTGGCAGTGGCAAAGAGATTTGTTAATTTTACCTGCCCTTCAAGAGAACACCTACAGAAGTAGCTTTGTTTCTGCTTAATTTTTGGAAAACCATTTAATTTAATGATAATGCTTCTGTTCATAAAAGTTTTCTAAGAAATTATTGTGTTCCCAGGACTGGAAGGAATTAGAGCTCAGTGTGCATGCCTGAGAACATGCCAGAGACCGTGTCTGGTGGAATTCCAGGACTGGTAACAGGTATTAAACATAGTTACATAGCTTCAGATTATATAAACCTTGTACAGTTCAGCCAAGTCCCAAATTACCTCACCAGATACGTCTCCATTTTATATGAGTTTTTTTCTAATTGATTTGAAAAGATGGAGAGAGACAGAATAACTTAAACTGAGAAAGTTCAGAAAACTATGGTAGGAAAGTGAGGAAAATAATGATGTGGTTTGGACTGAAAAACCTAAGATTAAATCCACGTCAAGGCAAATATAATCTCATTTACAGTTATGTAAGAGTTTAAAGTGGGTCATCAGTGTTGGGAAAAAACATGCCATCATTTTCTAGGTTTTTTTGGTTGTTTTTTTTTTTAAACATACTAAATAAGGGTTTTTTTCTCTCATCCCCTTCCAACAGTAGAAGGAACTCTTTCCTCTAGGGACAAAGATAGGATGAAGCTAAATATATCACTTGTCTACTTTATTCTCAATCATGTTGCTTCAGTGGTAATCACTTTTTTGAGACATACCTTCAGAGATTCTGCCTGACATATGGTGATGTGCATATTGAATATATGCAAACAAACAGCAATTTAAAATTCATTCTTTATTGCACTTTGGTTTTAGTTTACAAGTTGCTATAAAAATTAAGGGGGTTTTGTAAGCATTAATCCATGCACTTAGAGGAAATTTCACCTTAACTTTTTATTATTTGTGTGAAATAGAGAGAAGCCAGCTTAAGACCCTGCATGAAAGCTGGTGTTTTTTGGTGGTGTTTTTCCTTTTTTACTAGTTTGAAATGATACATAGGAAGGTTAACTTTCTCTTCATTGAAAGTCCTTTTCAGGGAAGGAGAGGAAGTTGATAGAGTTTGAAGGCCATGACCTGTGTGGCTTAGTTATGGATTTTTTATTTTTTTTTTTAATGTTCATTTGTTTGGGTTTTTTCTGAATCACCCACTAGAGGAATCTGAAGAAGGCCAGACCTGAAGAGAGAGTGATTGCATCCTTCTGTATGGGAAGGAGGTCTAAGACATAACAGCTACAGAGAGATTTTTAGGTAGAAAGTGAATTAGCTTCTTCAGCAGACTTTTAGAACTGAGAGATACAAAGGGAAAAGCACTTATATATCCTCTAGGCACCTGAAAATGTAGACATTAAAACTTAGTTACTTCTCAAACTCCTTTTTTTTGTTCCTTTTTTTTATTTTTATTTTTTTTTATAATGTGTTTTGGAGAAAGGACTGAAATGTTTCCCACTTGTAATGGGACCACACAATGATCAGGAAAAAGTGCATACTGCTGTAAGTAACATTCAAATTGTAGCTCTTCCTTTGATGCTCCTGACTGTCAGAATCAGCATAATTGATTGCCAGCAGTGGGAGTTGTGTCCAAAAAATCCAGCTTTCAGCTTCTGATGATTGAGATAATTTACCTTGACTTTCCATTCAGCAGCTAAGTCCTGATAATTCTGCTTTTAGTTCATCCTGTATTGAAATTCTTTGTAGGAGTTGACAGTAAAATTTTTCAGTTCATGCTGAAAGCATGTTGGCAAATAAACAGGTAACCATTATAATACAAATCAAATGAGAATCTATTCAAGCTATTTATGTGGAGCCTTTGATCAAGTACTTGATAGTCAGTGGCAATGTCAGTATGCTGAATCAGAACACAAGATGATGGTAGAAAATATTTCTGCAGTCTTGATGGAAGGAAGAGTTTATCCTGTCTAAACTATACTGATCAAAATAGCCAGACCAACTTTGTAGTTGAAATAGCATATTACTTCCTGTCCAGCTTATTTTGACTGAAATGTCTAGGCAACACTTAGGTTGAGTTCATGGGCAGATGTGAGAAGGCAATGACTTCTGGTTGGAGAAGCCTCAGCCTGTGACACTCAGAAATTTAAGCCATGCATAATGAATCACATGTTCTGTGTGATTTACATTCATCACATCACAAAACCATTTCCCCCTTCACACTCTCCACTGTTTCAACTTCACTGCAATAGCTTCTGATGCCAAAGATGTCTGCTGGTAAACATTAAACATGAGCACTTTCTTGTGCTCTAAATTATACTTCATGATCAGGAAGTAAATTTGCTCATTCTATATTGGGATGTAAGAACAGAAGAGGTGAATTTTTGAACAGATTATGAGCACTAATGGTCCCTGGATATTAGCTGTGCTGAAAATATTGGGGTGTGGAGAAAGGGAAAAGAAGAGGTAAAGGCACATGCTAATTTGAGTTTAGGAAGATCCGGTCCTACCATAGTCGATACGGAGGATGAGGCTGAAACAGAAGATGAGACTTTTGTGGCTACTGCTTTGAGTCACTTCTGAAGAGGGGGAGAACTAAGCTACGCATCCCTTTGCTACCGAAAGATACAATTTCTCCTTGTCATTTTCACTAGCACCTGACCCCATCTGTTAGACAGCTTGGTTTGCAAAACAAGCAGAAAGCTAATGTAAGAAAAAGGCTTCTTTTGTTTTCATGATGTGAATCAGCTCATCGAGGGATCTGTTGATTTGGCACATCTAGCACAAAGGAGGGTGTGAGTGTGAGTGGCTTGGAGCAGTGGGATGAGAAGTGTGGAGTGAGACTAGCGTGTTCCCAGCTGTGAGCTATTGACTCGGCTCAGCCTTCATGCGTGACTGGACACTCTCTCAGGGGTCTCAAGGCCTCCAAGGGCCCCAGCTGTCTTCACCCACTACCCAGGTACAAAATGACTGGCAACTTCCCCTAGTGCTCTGATTTCAGCAGTGGCTGCTGATGTTGTCTGTGAACATTACCTTTTCCTTTTCCTTCTTTCACCCTTTGTAGTCTTGATACTGATTTGAAAACAGGAGATACTATAGTCTTCGTATATCTTTGTAACTGGTTACTTATGAAGTCAGTAACTGTGTGATGAGAAGGTTTCTGTGGAGAAAAAAAACAAACCTAATTTAAACTTCTCAGTAGTGTCAATGGTATCTGTGCTACTGATGGAGGGTTTATTTTTATAAGCAATACCTCAGAAGTAGAGAGTATCTAGTATTTTTGGTCCTATTCTCAAGAAGAATGCACTTTAAATGCAGTGAGAATGTCCTGCCACACCTGGAGCACTGTCAGAGTTCAGTGCCAAGCCTAGTGAAGCTTCCTTTCACTTGCAAAGAATCCAGATGCGATACATTTTGGCAAGCAGTCAAAAACTGATGGAGCCCTTTACAGGAATTCAGCATTGCGCTCAGACATCGTAACTCAAAAGACTGTGTCCAGTGTATGGTGTGAAATTAATCAAAAGGAAAGAAAATTAATGACCTGCTGTGGTGCCATCCATCAGGATATCTCTCAGCAGGTGTGAAATTAACTTGCTTTGACTGTGGATTAAATTTAACTGCATGACGTAAAACTAGAGAAACTGTTTCCGTTATTACTAGGGAGCAAGCAAGTGCTTTTAAAGATTCCAGCTTAATAAACTGCTTACGCCATACAGTGGGTAGTCCTGTGATCATTTAACAGTGTGAGTTTAGGTTATATTTCGTAAGAAGATATTACCATAGCAGTAAAAATTGTTAAAAAGCAGACCAAAGAAACAGTTTTAATTTCTGTAATTACTGACTACCAGATGGACATATGCTTTTTTTTTTTTTTAACAGAAGTATTTCAGCTTTAAGCAGTTGTGATCTTTTTTTGAATTTATTAGATTTTAACCTAGGTGATGAAAATCTCCTTGTAATGGCTCATTATGACCCAAAGAAATATGTATAAAAATCCTCACTATTGTTTGTTTCTGGTACAAAAAGTCATTCCCTTGTCTTAATTATTAGGATGTCAAAACTACCCAGTAATGTGAAATGCCCACTAATACTCTGGACTTGTACCATAGCTTCACTTGAAGTAGGCTGGCACGCATCCATTAATACAGTTTCAGGGTAAGGTATCCACAGTGTGTGGGCACATACTGGTCTTTAAAACTTGACTCAGTTGACCGCTCACAAGGGAGCATCTGTGCTTTGCAAAAGCAGTACCCTTTGTTTCAAAATTGCTGATCAGAAAGCAGTCAGTGAATACTTCACAGTTGTGGCAACAAAGATTTTGTGTCAAAAGGTAAATTAGGTAAACTAGTTTTGATTCATAACAAATACGATGTAGCTACTGAGAAATGTTAGGGTTGGTCTGGAGTTAACCTGGTTGTGTCACTGGCAGTATTTTCTTGAAGGATAAACCCCTTAGTAGCTCTAGGTTCACAGAGTCTGTGTACTGTTCTGGAACTTAAGAGATCTGTAAGAAGTCCTTTTGAAGAATATTCATTTGCTTGAGCTGACAAGACTTTTGAGAAGTTTCTTCTTTCTTTGAAGAGAAACATCAGTCATGGTACCCATTTCAAAATGAGGAAGTTCTCAAGTCGTGGAGACATAATACTTTGTACATTATAAACATTAGTAATGTGAGTCAAGCTTTTAACAGGGAACAAGAGTTAGGTGATTACTGGAACAGTGATATTTCAGTAGGAGCTTTGCACTGCTTTCTTCTCCTGCTTTAGAAAATGATTTTATGTGTGTGTGTCTAAAGAAACTTGTGCTTAAGGCTTAGATTGTAACATCACTCCCTTGCAGCCTTGCTTATATTGAAATCACTGCTGGAATACCATTTCATTCAGTTGCTTGTTTGCAATTTGGATTTTACAATACTGGGCTTATTTGCTTACACTCCTGCTTGTCTCTTGTTGATGTCTTGTATGGTTGCCCAAGCTTTTAGTTTGTAGCCCCTGGGGAGGAGGGGACAGAAGAGGAAAAGAGGTAGTTGGTAACTGTTTCTATAGAAACTTATCTGTTTTTTGAAGGCAAGCAAAAGGTGGAGCAGGAGTGCTGTGGCAGCAAGAAAGTTTAACTGTCCTGGTAAACTTTTTTGTCAGCCTGTTTTGCTGGGAGGTATTCCTCTCATGTCTGTTCTCCCCAGCACGCAGTGTAAGTTGGTCCTTGTGCTTTGCATTCTAGCTGAGAAGGTGTTTGCTGGTATTGCTTTTTTTCTTTATCCTCTTGTCTATATGTTGTGTCATGAAGGAACATGAAGCTAATTATGGTGCCTTCACAGCACTGCTTGTTTGGTTTTTTTTATGCAGTATTACTAGATTGTGGTATGAAGAGAACTTGGTAGGTTTCTCTCCATTGCAAAGTAAGTTTGTCAGCATGCTTAGAGTTCATCAGTGGGATGTATGGATTCCTGAGAAAGTAACTTGGATTACTTTTGATTCAGATTGACTGAGGACTTCTGCTGAAATTAGCAGAGATGGTTCACTGCAAGCAAACTTATGCAAGGGAAAAAACAGAAGAAAGTCAAAATACAATTTGTTCAGTGTGACTTGCACAATTAGTATGACCCAAGTAAGAGAAAGGAAATGGTCTCTTCTGGTTGCACCACTGTTTACAGAGCATTTCTTCATGTCTTTGCTTATGCTGACAGTAGTTTAGTTTCTTAGGGACTCAGAGAAAATGTGGAAAGGGAGCATGGATGGCATAGATGAGGCAGCAGCCACTGGTTAATCATTAGGTGGGGTTTGGGGCGTTTTTGTGGATTTGTGTGAGGAGTGAAGATTTTAGTTGACTTTTCTCAAGACATTGTCTGTGTTTTCTCAAGCTGTAGTCATAGAATCACAGAATTGTAGGGGTTGGAAGGGACTCATAGAGTCCAACCCCCTTGTCAAAACAGATTCCCTAGAGGAGGGCAGTAAATGCCCCTTCTCAAAGGAATTGCCATTCTGTAGACTTGGGATTGTTACTGTAATTTAGTCAGGGATGGATAAATACTTGTTATATAACAAGCAAAAAGTATATTTAATAGGAGGTATATTCTGCATCACAAACAAATAGCATATTGTTTCATTAGCAGTCAAACCACTTATTTTGCCCTCTAGTTCATTATGTGTTAAATAGGTTTATGCCACTGATTCGTATAGCTCATTTCAGCTCATAAATGTCACTGTAAAATTAATCACAATAAGTGTTGAAGTGTCTTGCTGTCATTAGTTATCCAGTTGGTCTGGTTTTGGTGACAAATCTGTAGATAAAGTGTGAATTTTATAGTTGAAGATGTCATAGGATTTGGATAGCACACTGCTTCTCCTTATGGAAAGAGACAGCTTGTATCTAAATGCTGTAGCTGAAGCTTTTTCCTGGTTATATCTATTACCTGCCTCTCCTTGTCAGTATTGTTAGTCAGTGTACACTACCAGCTTTAAAAGCAATAGATGCAGTGGTGATAATTGTCAGTAAGTCAGTGATGCTACTTCCAGGAGCACAGTACCAGTGAGATGCTTTCATTGAAACTTTGTGTTCTTTGTCCAAATGGCAGTCAGTCAAGATCTGGAGTGTAACAGCATTAGTTGAAGTAGCCACTTCTTTAATAGTGCAGCTGGTGTTTTCCAGATGCAAATTATTGTAATATGCTTGATTGCTTTACATGTAGGTAAGATCCTGAACTCTGCATTTGAAGGAAGTTGGTAGTGTGAAAGGGAAGTGAGGCTATAGTAAAAAGTGATTTGGAAGGAAAGTGATTTGCATCGACCGTTTGACCAATTGATCACTTTCTTGATAATTATCATTTGATAATATAATGAAATGTTACAGTATTCATGTTGGCACTCCAGGACATGGTGGTATTGAACTGATGGTTGGACTTGATGATCCTTGAGGTCTTTTCGAGCCTTGAAGATTCTATGATTCTGTACTTTACAATAGCAGGTTGTGACAATCAACAGGTATATGTTTTTGTAAATTCCAGTTAACTTGAACAGGAGAATTCTTTTGAGGCAAAAACTTCAAACTGATTTATTTCAACAGATTCAGATTGAAATCTCTTGGCAGATACAATACTGTCAGCTTCAGTGGCCACAGGCCTACAGATATCAATGGGTGTTGAATAGCTTTATATCGGTAGAGTTCAAAGATTTGGGGATATTATATGCCATTTATTACATTTTAAATATAGTAATAAGCTGTTGGAATGTACAGGTTTAGTAGGCCAGTGGCTGAGCCACATAATATATCTCTGACCTTCTAATGTGCAGCTGATCTGTGAGATGAGATGTGCAGAATTGAAATAGGAACAACTTTTCTGGTTTTACTGGCGTTGATGTGGATAGGGTATGTCAGTCTGCTAGAAATTAGACACAGAATTTGATCAAGAAATAAATTGTACTGTCATATTGCAATATTAGAAGTACTGCCATCTGATCTGAGATAGTTTAAAGGAAATTCTAAATCAGTCTGCTAGACAGTGCTTTTTTGTTGTTGTTGTTCATGTTTGCTTACTTGACAGGGAGCGCATCTAGAGAAGTGCATCTTAAGTGATGGAAGATAAACTTTTTAATGTCTTCATTAAACTGTAACATTAAACTGGAATGTCACTTTGGGTTAGTCTCTTTTGAAAGATAGATCTCTGTTTTTAATAATTTATGTGGAAACTGTATGAAAGATTTAAAATGTGACAGCTCTAGAATAAGAAGATTGATGCTACTCTAGTGTGGTCTGATTTGGATTCTGACCTAATTTCTTTTAGTTAGTGATTGGTATAGGACTTTATGGGGTACATGAGCTTTTAGAGATTACTGGCTGATATTTTTAGGTTACCAGCTAATCCTGTTTAGGAATAGGATTTCATGTGAAAACTGACAGGTCCTTAAATTCTTCCTGTTTTGCTTTAGAATGACAACTGGAAAGCAGAAAAAACAAAGGATCATTTGCTTGTTTCAAATTGTCTCATGCTGGGGTGCTCCTCTGCATAATGGTTTTCTCTACACATGCATTTAAAAAGGGCTGTTTTCCTTTAATGCTGAAACAAAGAAAAGTCTTCCATTGAAGTGGTTAATTTTGCACACACTCTAAAAGCATTGTGTACACTTTGCCCCAAAAATGTTTTGAGCCTTTCTTGATGGATTTTTCTTAGGTTGTCTTGTAGCTGTTTGCAAAGGAGCCAGACTGTGGATGAGCTAACGAATGCAGATTCCTAGTTCCATTTGTTTACTAACAACCATATTCCTTATATAAATGCTGTCTTCCAGATTTTTTTTTCCTTGTTAGCAGTTGCTTTCATGTACTTATAATGTATGGCAGAGAGAACCTTGTTCTTCAATTCCACCTTTAGCATGGGGTTGTCATCTGCATAATCAGTTTGGAAGGTAAACATTTTGTCACCTGTTTCTACATATGGAGTCCAAAGTGCTTGCCAATCCTATGTATGAGGTCACCTTTGTGTATTTTTATTAAACTCTGTAAAAAGTGTAAAGAAGCAGAAAAAGAAAAGCCTTTGCAGATTAAATGTTGGAGTGCTATATGTGGGATTGTAGCTCCTGTAGCTGTTTTGTGGTAGACCCCTTCATGGGAAAGGAAGCCAAAGCAAGATGGAGAAATGAGACTTTGTGCTAGAAGTGCAATGGGTATGAGTAATACTGTGTTGTATTAAAAATACTCCTCCAATTGTGTGGGTTTTGTTACTGCTTGGTGTGCTAATATTAGTAGGTTTTACCCTTTATAGTGAAAGGGTATATACTAGACTGAGCTTGCTGTAAATTTCTGTCCCCGTCTCAAAAGAGCCCTTGCAACAGATGCTTTGTATGCTGAAGCCTCTTCTGTTGCCATTACATGGAAAATTCCACTGGTGGCATTGGGAGGTCTTCATTTCATTGGTAATGGGGGCTGAAGTGAAAGAAAGGGAGGAGAGTAGGAGGATGTCATATTCTTATGAGCGATGTCATGCCTTGCGTGACATCCCTGCATCCTAGCACATACAGTTATAGCCATGCTCTTGTCTCCTGAAAGCAAAAAAGGTGGCAGTTCTGTGGGCAGTAGGAACAGTGAAAGTAACTAACTCCCCAGGGTTCTCCCACTCAAGTCAAGACAGATTTTCTAGGTTTGCAGATCAGAGAAGTTTTTATACTTTAGGTTTTTTTTTTCTTTTTCTCCTCCCTTCTTCCCTGATGCCTTCCACACTAGCTCTAGAGGGATATTTCAGGTAAGAAACTGATTCAGCTACCACTGATGAGCTACCACAGCTGGTGGGGTATATGGAGCACTATTTATCACTGAAGCTGTTCTATGCCTCCTTTGATCCTTAAGAACTGCTGTAGCAGCTGTCCATATCTACTTCCCTATGTTTTCATTTGTTAAAGTTTTCTGAAGGTGTAAATATTTCACAATAATTTAATGATCTGTGTGTGGTTGAGGTGAATATTGCATAAATTGCACAGATCTTCACCTCTCTGCTTTTTACTTACCTGGTTTAGATATGCTAGCAGTGCTCACATGGAAAGAGGTTATGCTGCCTAGGTACCCAAGTTATTTGGATTTTTTTTTTAATTGCACAACTCAAGATTATGAAGCATTTAAAAGAGGCTGTTTGTCTGAAATAGTATTCACTTAATTCATATGTGGATGCATGAGATGAAGCACATTCATTACACTAGGAGAGACTTCCGTCTGTTTTAAGAGCTGCTAGTCAAGTTCTACTCATTTACAGCATATTCCCAAGGAGTGCATACTTGTATGGATACTTAGGGACAGACATCTTAAAGGAAAGTGGTGATGTCTGACTCACAAGGCAACACAGGAAAAACAGAATCCTTCCGAGGAAGAAGTTACGTGAGAGAAGTCAGGAAGTCATAGCTGTTTGGAAGGGAACCTGAAATTGCAGAATCACAGAATGTCAGGAGTTGGAAGGGACTTGAAAGATCATCCAGTCCAACCCCCCTGCCTGAGCAGGATCACCTAGATTAAACCACACAGGAATGTGTCCAGATTGGTCTTGAATGTCTCCAGAGAAGGAGACTCCACAACCTCTCTGGGCAGCCTGCTCCTCTGTCACCCTCACAGGGAAAAAGTTCCTCCTTAAGATGGAACTTCCTCAGTTCCAGCTTGGAACCATTTCCCCATGTCCTGTCACTGGCCATCATGGAGAAAAGCCTGGCTCCATCCTCCTGACACTCACCCTTTACATATTTACAAACATTAATGAGGTCACCCCTCAGTCTCCTCCAAGCTGAAGAGACCCAGCTCCCTCAGCCTGTCCTCATAAGGAAGATGTTCCATTCCCTTCAGCATCTTGGTGGCAAATTAGACAACAATGCAATACAACACACCAAAGCTTAAATATGAGAATTGACCAAACTTGTCTTTCATTTCTTAAGATGAAAGTTGATGCTTTTCAGACACTTGCTTAACGATTCTGTGCTCTGTATTCTGGGACTGTCTGGGAAAGGGAATGGGCTTTGTAGTACTAGCTCTGATAAAATTTAATTGATATTATACTGTAATTATAGAAAGCTGCTGAGTGCAGTAATATCACTATATGTATTTTCTTTCATTCCAGGTGTACAGTTCTTTTAAATCAATTTCAAAAGTCTTCTGTCAGTTACTTAGCTAATACAAACAAGTTTTGTGGCCTAAGTAAGTTTACTTGCATCTGGTGTTTGGTAGAACTTGTAGATGAAGGGATGGTTGTTGCTTGCAAAAAAAGTAAAACGTTTTGCAAGATTTTAATAGTGTTTTGTAGCAAATGGTTGTGAGAATTATGGTATTGGCTCAAAAATTCTTTAACTGTATGGGTTGTTAATAAAAACCAACTGTTCATAAATCAAATAAGATGCTTGGATTAGATATATGAAGCAATAAACTTACCCCTTTATCCACTGCAGTTTTAATAAGCCTTTAAAAGTCTATACAGTATGCCAGATTGGTACCTAGGACCATGTCTCCTATGTTTATATTCTCACTTGCTTTGACATTACCTGCTGCTGGTGTTACTTTGAGTCTAGTAACAGATAGACTAATGTTTGTACTTTCTTTGGTATTTACAATTGTGTTAAAAATATTTTCCATATCAAAGGCAAATCAAAACTTCTGAGATGGGAAAACATAAGTTTATGATAGTAATGATATAATTCTTCAAGTAAATGTGAGCAGCTTCAATTACCTATTGTTTTCTAAAACACCTTTGTAGTTAACAACACAATTGAAAGTGTAAATTGTCCTCAAACTCTGAGTCATATCCTGACTCATTTTATGGTTAGCATTTCATGTTATAGTGTGTTTTAGGTACCATTTTGTTCGTAAGAATAATATTTTTTTTTACAGATTATGCCATGCTAACAGGATTATTAATTAAATTGCTTCCACCATGTGTATGTGTACTTCTAGAATATACATGTTCATGTGCACCATTCTGGATGATGTGGTTGGTTTGGAATGTGAAGTTTTGAGTGGTTTTCAAGTCTTACCTTCAAGTCAAGAGTTGCCTTACCTACTTAACTTTTGACTGGAGGGGTTATACCTGCTAAAGGACTAGAGCATCTGACATGGGAAGAGATTCCGTGAGAGCTGGGACTGTTCAGCGTGGAAAACAGCAACTTTTGGGGGATCTTATTAATGTTTATAAGCCTTAGATTGGAGGGTGTAATGAAAATGGAGCCAGACTCTTCTCAGAGGTGCTCATGACAAAGTAGGATGCTCAAAGACAATTTTTTTTGTTTGCTTGTTGGTTTGGGTTTTTTTTAAAGATAAATTTGAATATAAAAGTTATCATAAAGAGCATCAGTCCTCTAAGTGGTTTTTGTGTATTCTGGGTACACACCAGTATGTCTGGGTCTGTGAGTAATGTTGCAAACTGTGTAGTATTTATGTGAATTGTTTGGTGGATTTACTTCAGAGATAATTAAACTAATACCTCACAAAGCCAAATAAAAACTTTATAGTAACGGGGAAAAAAACTTGTAATCTAAATCTAAAATCAGAACACAGATAAAAATCCTCATTATGCTTTAATGTGAAATCTCAAAGTATGTGCTGCTTGTATTTTATGTAATGATTCTTAAGTGGCTGAGTGTATCAGTAGACTAAGGAAATTCTTAAAAGGGGCAAGGGGAGGGAGGCCAGCTGCCATTTAAAAAAACTGGATATGAAACTTACAGTCAAAAATTATCTGTAAATTACCACTTAACAGGTTTTCAAAAACAACCACAGTTTTTGTGGTCAGAAACACTTGCCCACTTTCAGACAAGTGGATGATTTTTAAAGAAGTTGAAAAGAGTTAATTTACTTTCTATTCAGTCTTACTTAAAAGAAAAAGGAAGTTTAAGGACTTGATCTGTCATTTTGCAATGCAGCAATGTATTGTCACAGTGCTTTGCAGTAGAGTTAAAGGATGTTGAAGAGATCAGGCATAATACTGAAAACATAAATGTAAAGAGAGATGATGCTTTTGGGTCATACTTTTTCTTGTAGTGCTCTTAGTACATTGCTAATGATCTTTTATAAAAGGAGACTGAAGTGCATTCTATGGTGGGTTCTTCTCAAGTGTTATTGGTGTAATCACTCAATGTATTATGTTTTATTTTCCTAAATGAAACTGTCTGCTCTTTTCATTTCTTAACAAAATCCCCAAAATGCGTGAGTGGAGATGATTTTTATAGTAGTCTTTATTTTCTCAGGGCTGTAAACAAATGCAGGGATTTCTTTTTTTTTTTTTTAGGTTGAGTATCATCACTAAGATGAATTTCTGAACAATGGAAATTATTCCTTCTTAAATTGTTGAAAGCCATGATATATATTTTTTATTAAATAGTATAAACCTTTCCTTAGACCAGCTTCTAACCTTTTTGCATTAAATTTGTTACTTGGTATCAGTTTCACTTCTTTCCTCCTGTGCCTGAACACCCAGCATTGATGATTCTTTATTTGATATCATAAGAATTATTGGAAAAAGAAGAGATTAATTTTTCATGCTCCAGAAGTCAGTTATGCAGGTACATAATTCTTTGTAAGCAATCCAACAGTAATTCTATGTACCTTCAAAATAATGTTTTACATTTCTGGATAACTCTCTAGTTTCGTTTCATAGCTTTTGACAGAATGCACCAAAGTAGTTGAGGATAGATTTCATACTAGTGCCTTATGTGTAGCCTGTCTGCTAATTTCCTGATCCAGGATACTGGCCTGTGCTGTGGTCACGGTGTGTACTGGTGGGAGAGCAGCAGAGAGCTCCGACTCCTCACGCTAACCGGTAAGGCTGTGAGGCTGCTGGCAATACATGAGTGTATTGCTAGCTAATGCTCTGAGCACAGACTGGGATGCACATCTAAACAGTGTGGGTAGCACTGTGTCCTCCTGAAGTAATTGGGAGCTCTTGCAACTTCTTCAAAGTGAAAGTAACCTCATTCCCCCAATATTCAAGCAGTTAAGCTATCTCTTCTCATTCTCTGGCATCTCTAAAAGTAATCTAATTGAAATCCAGATCCTCAGGAAGCTCATTGTGACATACATCCAACCTGTCAAAGAACTCACCAGGAAATCATGGAATCACTGGAAAGACTGTTAAACCTGAGTCCACCCTAAACCATGTCCCTAAGCAGTATATACACATTAGTCACATCTTCTAGTCTTTTCAGTACCTCCAGGGATGGTGACTCAAGTGTTTCCCTGGGCAGCCTGTTCCAAAGCTTGCCAACCCTTTCAGGGAAGGAAACATTCATCTGCTTCTGTTCCTAACTAAGTCTGCTGCAGTGTGCAAAGGCTAAAAGGTTTTGGGGTTTTTTTTTTTAAAGTCTGTCTTATCTCTTCTTCTTACCTTTACTGCCACCTCTGTGTGTCAGATCCCTACGGGCTGTCATTGTCACTGCATAGCATCAGCTGTGCAATGATTTAATGAGTGGAGAAGACAGAACAGCAGTCTCTGCTTGGTGCAGCCTCTGCAAGGTTTTTTATCAGTCTTGTCCTGTTTTCTACAAGACCATGTTTTTCAACAGTGATAAGCATGGAGATAACAAAAAATTCCCCTGTAGGGACAGCATTTGAGTGAAGAAGTCCTGTCTATAATATCTGTATTTTACAGGTTTTATTAAGAGTCTGCAGGAAGAGGAACTTGAGGAAGTTAGACCACTATTAGGTCTTCAGGTTTGAGCAACTGTCACAAACAAACTTTTACTGAACTAACTGGTGACAGAAACTGGCAGTGTTCCTAGAGTATTCTGCCCTTTTCTGCCTTTGGGTTAAATTAGTCCTGTCCTGAAAGGTCAGTCTGTCCTGCCCATAAGCCACATTTTTATTCCATCTGTTAATATAAATGTTCTGAAGATGATGCCAAGAAAGAACTCACTAAATATATACACTTTTAATGAGAATAGATAGTCCTTGAACTGATCAAAGTTTTCCTGAATACCAAGGTTAAACAGCTTTTGACCACTCTCTCAAAAGACAAGTGATGGAAAATGACTCAGATTCTTCCCCCTTCATTTGGGTTGTTATATTAGAACTATTTTTGCATTCATTTGTGTTTTATATGTATTTAAAGTGTGTATTATGAATATATTTAAATTCATAAGATAATTGTAGAAAATATATTAAAATTAAAAATATCTTAAATTCAGGTAGAAAACTGGTACAATATAAAAACCAGAGCACTAAACTATGATTTCTTGTTATTGAGATGATTAGGAATATGTAAAACTTAAAAAGTGGGTCCCCATCGTTTTTCAGTGTTTAAGCATATCACAAGAATTAGCTGAAAAGGTAACTTTAAGTAACAGTTCTTAAATCTCAAGAAAGATTTTCTTATGAATTCTGGAATTGCAGTTGACTTTCCAAATGTAGCAAATATATACCAGATTCTGAAGAAGCTTTCATATTTTAAAAAATATTTTTCCTCTGTAGCACATGAAGAACAAGGGGAGTGGAGTGGGGAAGGAATAGCTGGTGTTGAAAATTCAGACCTCACTCCTACTCATTTATGAATTGCTGTTAGTATTCCTGTCTCCATGTGTGAGCCCAAGGTCCAGGCTTGTGGTTTAAACTATAAACAGAGATACTTTTCTACAAGATTAAATGTGCACAGATGGAGGTAATCAAAAGTGACTTAATGTGTGGGCTTTTTCAGAGGTGCCAAAAGCCCACAATGCCAAGTTGATGTTGATGAGGACTACAGGTACGAGGTATACTCAGACATATCCTCAGAGTCTGAATTGCAGAAAGTGTTCAGACACCTACAGGAGTACTCAGGAGTGTCTCATTAAGTGCAGTGGGAGTTGTGTATTTGGGCGTGTTAATAAATCTCTTAGACACCTCCTTGCATCTTAATTGAGATTCCTTTGAAATCCTCCATTTTTGCAGTGTCACTGACAGTAAATTAAGGGGACTTTTTCTCTTAGGGCTTGGCTTGCCTTACAGGTCTCGGTTAAAGAAATTGTAATGTGTGCTTGAAGGGTAGAAACAAAAAGAGCTTTCAAGGACAATACTTTGCATAAAATAAAGGATTTCTGTGGCATTATTTAACCTATTTGATACATTAAAATTCAAGAAAAGGACCTCCTGTGCTTTAAAACTTCTTAACAATAAATGAAAAAAAAGAACCTTTTTAATAAAACCCACTTCTGAAACATCTATTCTTTGAAACTTAGAAGAATAATATTTTAGAATCTATTAAATTCTGAGCATTTTTATTGACAGTCATCTGGTATGACAGACAAAAACCTTAATTTTCTTTGTGTTACTTCCATTTAAGGCACACTTCTGTAGTAAAGGAAAATGTTCATCTTGGCAGAGATTCAGGATTTGTTCTTGTTCCTTAATAGTCATAGTGATTAAATTTGGATAGCAACATAGTTTGTTTTTTGTGTTTGGGTTTTTTATATTTAACAATAAAAACTGTAAATGAGGCTTTTGTTTTGAGGTTTGGGTTGGGTTCTTTCAGTGACATATTCTTGCCCATAATTTCTATATTGCACAGTAAGTCTCCATTAAGCTAATAATTCCCAGTCTTTCCTAGTCACAGGAACAGCCTCTCCATTCAATTTCTGAATATGAGGACATTTGAAAACAAAACAAAAACCACCCAACACCCCCATGCAGACACAAAAATAAAACCACCACAAAAAGCAAGCCAAAACCAGAAACCCCCAAGCATGAGTCTTGCAGAGTTTTGACATGCTTCTCTGAGGTATGGCCGGGTTTATCCTGTCATAGAACAGAACTGTGTTCAGAGGCAGACACCCCTCTCCTCTCTCTAACCGTATTTTAGTATAACATGGTTTTTCTCTGGTTTCGCCAGCGTGGCCTTGCTGTGCTGACAGCTCTTGAGTTCTGTATTTTCCTGTACATACTAGTTTGACCCTGTTCCCTTACTCATCCTTCCTTCCACTCCAGTTCTCCCTCAGAAACATGATATTCTAGTCTTCTCTTCGAGAGTCTCCCCATCCTGCCCAGCAATGAGAGATTTGCATCCTCCCTCCACCAGGCCCATGTGCTGCCTGCATTAGACTTTACCCAGACAGACTGTAAAAACTGGGGGTTTTTTTCCTCCCTTATTCCTCCCTAACACAGTTAGGAATTCCTCCTTTAATCTCAGCAGAACTACTTCACTGTTCTCTAGTTTCTTCTGAAAGCTTTGGTGTGATGTCTATAGGAAAAATAAAGAGAATGATTCTTCCTAGTCCACTTCTAGCTACTCCTACAGCATTTTCATGTGCCTTTCCAGTCTGTCCACTCATTCTTATCATCTGGTTTTGTACAGCTTGGCTTCTGGGCACAAGACATAATCTTTGTCCTTGGTGCAGTCATATGATAAGCCAATGTCTCCTAATCCAAATGTAGAGTTTGCTGTAATGCAAATACTACTCTTGAGGGGTAGGTCTAAGTCTGAAAATCCTGTGTGTACATTATGATATTTTTGTTTGTGTATTCCAGTGGAATCCGAACACTTGGCTAGGTGATTTTTTTCTTCTTTTGCTGTTCTGCAGGGTATTGTTGTATTGTTTGGCAACTCAAATTTAAATTTCCAAGCAGAAAAATAGATAAAAGAATTGCAACTTGATTTACAGGAAATGTGGTATGGGTTATAGGGGTTTTGTGATTCATGGGAGCCACATTTTGTTTGTGTGTCTCCTCTTGCATATATTATGTGTTGCTTGAGTTTTGTGCTGTGTCCTTTCATCTTCTATATTGACTCAAAACCTCTTAACTATTTAGCCTCTAACAATACTCTTAGATGAATTAGTTTCTCCCTCCTGCTTTAATTGGAAGCTTAGGTCAGATGGAGATGAGGGGTTTATCTGTTTCACTGGAATTTGTTACTATCTTTATCGTCTTACAAATTGTATTATTCCTTTAGTTTGTTTTAATTCTGTTTTCATTGTAAGTGGTACATAAGATTACGTGATCAGTTAAAACCAAGGAGTTGCTGCTTTGCTTCCTTGCCTGAATTCACTCTTCTTTGGTTTTGATTTGGTTTATCCAGTCCCATTTAATTGCTTTTCTTGAGAAACTACACAGCAGGTATTTAACTTAATATTCTTTCCTAACCTGATCTTCTGAAACTTTCTTGCAATATTGAAATAAAAAAATGCAGTGGAGGTGGAGGAATAGGAAATGTTAGTGAATATATTTTTATTTAAAATAAATTGTATTCAGTGTATAACTTTAGTTATGCAAATCTATGTTTAAAAATGAATTCTTGTCAGGTTCTTGAACAAAAATTGTGGGATGTTTTGGCACATTTCTTTTTTTTGAAGGGGAAAAACTATCTAGTCTTGTTCTTTAAAAACAGGTTTTTTGGAGTTGCCTGTAGTATGGGGAGTTTTTTTGTTAGTTATTTTGCTGACACTTCTTTAAGCTTGCTTGTTTGCATTTTTAATCTCCCTGCTGTTTATTTGCTTTCAGTGTTTGTGATGTCACTTCACTTTTGCTCATAAAACTTCACAGGTGTTTATCCTTCACCCACTGCTAATGTTAGATCTTTGTTATCCTTGGTTCCTACTTTGTCCTTCAAACTCCTCCTCCCCTCTCCCAGTCCCCTGGCAAAAGTGCAGTATTAACTGAATTGAGAAACAGTGTCAGTCTACCAGGTTATATTTTAATTATCATGCAGTCTGAAAGGTGGTTTTCTGTGTTTTTATAAAGTGTATTTTACAAAAAGTTCTGTATGGTTTTTAAGTCTCTATAATATACACTTGTGCAAATTGTTTATCTCATGTTGTGCATGTTTGTAAAAAATATGCTTAATGCTTTTCTCCCCGTTAAACCTCTCTAAAATGGTAAAAGTGTTTCTGTTTGTTGAGATTTCCCTCAGAGATGGCTGGCCTTCAGTGGAGAATGAAATGGGGTTTGTCATGTTTTACATCTAGTGCATTACAATACTCAAAAGCTGAATAATGAGAATTACCATTATTCTTTTTAGAGACTACTGCTGTGTCAGATTTTATCTTTTGTTGTGAGATAAAGTATAAAAAAACCTCATGTAATAATTCTTCCTACCTCCTGAAAATGTCAGCTGAAGTGCAGAAAAATACCTTTTTCTTTTCATCATCCAGAGGGGGAAAAAAAAGTTTTTAAAAAGTGAGTTTTTATTCTGATTTCTTTTGAAAAAAATCAAAGAGCTAGGCCATAATATGAAGGAGGCACAGTGCATTTAGTGCCATAAAATAAAAGGTGTTGCATAGGAATGGAACATAGGAATGTTGCAAGGCATAAGGGACAAATGTTTCTGCCACTGCAGTTTGTGATGTTTGCCCTGGGTGATTTACGTGCATCCCCATCCCTGTCGGGTTACCTTACCCCTGTGCGGTGGGGAGGTGTGTGGGAGGGTGCTGCAGCAGTGCAGGGGTTCCTCCTTATGAGCCAGCAGGGAAGAGATGGTAAGAGAGCCTGGAGATGTGATAGGGAGATGTGATAGGGAAGATCTTTGGTAGTGGTGGCAGCATGTTACTTGAAGGTTCATGAAACAAAGGAAGACACCCTGCCCCATGCCCACCACAAAACCATCTAGCTGAGGGGGATTTAGCTGTGCTTCTTCTCTGGCCATGGAACCTCAGTGGAGTTGAGAGGAGGGGTTTTTAGGGCTGTTATGTTCTTTTGCCATTTGAATGTAAAAAATGCTGGGAAATTAAAGCCAATAGACTTGCCAGTCCAGATTTTTCTGCTATACTGCTACCTGAGTAGCAGACTTTTTGGATTTTGACTTACATAGAATGAAAACTAGGTACAGGAGGTTTGTTGGGGTAAACATGCAGCCAGTTGCTTTGCCATTAACTGGGGCAACTAGTGCAAGTGAAACTATCTGTATTAGGGCCTGACAAGTCTTACTTTCTAGCTTCAGTGACCTCTGGCTTGCAATCATAAATCACAATGAGCTACTGCAGTCAGTGCACTGAGTACTGTGCAGGTTGCAAGGCAGCAGCCTGTGTCTGCTGGGCAAAGGCTTTGTTTAATGACACAGATATGTTTGGCTTGTGTCTTTCCTCATGGTCCAGCTGATAGAAGCTTTCTCTGTTTTATAGTTTTTTATCTTCTTGAATTTACTGGTGAAGATAACGGCATGGCGAGATGGGTTGTGCTTCTCAGTGCTTAACATTGCCTCCTTTGCATCCAAAGCAGAGCTCTGGTTGAGGCTTTATGAGTAGCAGGCATGACAGTTTGGAACCTCACGCTTTCAGCCAATCTCATAAAACTTGTTGCATAAAATAAGTATTTGAGGAGTTCTTTTGTTGGATTTGAAGCTTAAAGTTGAGATGACATAAGGAGAAGATGGAAGGGATATTTACTTCATACTTAATGGAGAAATCTGAAAAAATTGATATGTACTGAATTAATTCTTTTCTGTAGCAGCGTGTGCTTCTTGGTTTGTGCTTATATAAAAATGTGAGAGGGTGTTATGCAAGTGTGTGTTTCTTTGGTTGACACTCACTACGCAGCCACCTGTTAAAACATTAACGGTATGGATGCTTCCCAGTGTGAGATATGAAAGCTTTGCTGCTTGGAATAAAGTATGTTTACTAACCTTCAGAAGCAGATTTTCTTGCCAGCAAAGTAGAATTTGAAAGCCTGATAAGGTGACTGCATGCAACCTTGGAATGTAGTATGTAGTCTGGAAGATAGTGTTGTGCTAGTAACAGACGCAGGGCAGCCAGCTGTCTCCTCCTGTAGAAAGCTTACCTTACTCAGTAGTTCCTGACCTACAACTGTGCCCAAAGGTGAGTTTAAAAATAGTTCCTTTTTATTTTTGCTATCTTCATATTTCAGTGTTGTGTGGTTTGGCCCCACCCAGCAACTGAGCACCACACAGCCACTCACTCCTTCCTTCTGGTGGGATGGGGAGGAGAATCAGAAGAAAAAGATTGCCTGAGACAGCAAAGGGAGAGGTAATGACAACAGTATTCAGAATACGGAAAATAGGTGCTACATGATACAGGGTGCCCAACAGGAGGACACCTACAGGACATCCACTGCAGCTGCTCCTCCCTGGCCAGCCCTGTTTTTTATATACTGAGCATGACATTATATGGTATGGAATACCCCTCTGGCTGCTCTGGGTCACCTGTCCTGGCTGTGCACCCCCATCCACCTTCTTGTGAAAATGACTCTATCCTAGTTGAAAACCAGGACAAACAGTATTAAAAAAAAAAAAATCCCTCTTAACACTCTCATGCAATATTTAATGTGAGAACACTTGACTAGTAGCCTAACTCGGCATCAATAAGTACAATTAATTATGCATTGTCAGACCATAGAGGGGAATTTAATCTCAAAATAAATGTGGAGAAAGGAATGGAAATTGCTGCAAGGTTTAAAGGACGGTTAGTTCTGTCTTTTCTGTCACCTGTGGTTAGATGTGTGGGTGTACAGCGTTTCCGAGTACGTCTGCCTACGTGACTCTGGATGTATAATGTGTTGAAGAGAATGACTGTTACAGAACAGCTCAAAGTTTTACTTTGCAATTTTGAAAACCATAAGTTTAGAGGAATTCTGAATTCTCCTTCCATGTGGTCAGTGACATAGTGTCACCAATTTAAGCAATTAATGTGCCTCTAGACCTTGGATTCATGAGCTGTAATTGCTTAATTTATACCTGATATTTTCATAATCCTGTATGTAAATCTTGAATACATTCTTGCAGTGTCTGTAGTTTTATTTCTTCTTACTGTCTCCAGAATATTATTGCTGCCTGTGCAGTGACCTTAACATAGACTCATCATGTCTTATGCAAAGATAATGTCATGGTTTGTCTCTGATGACTACTGAGAGCTGTAGAAATTATTACACTTGTAGATGTAGCGGAACAGATCCTGTTTACACACTAAGGGCCAGATCCTTATGGTGTAAATCAAGTCAAGTGTTTGAAAGACAAATTGTATAGAGATTTATGATTTTTTTTTCTTAAAAAGTTATTATACTTATGAGACCAACAGTAATACTGCAGTTCTGAAGGAGTTTGCCATTATCTTGGATCATTTATTTAAGGAAGGTATTGAAAGAAGAGGAAGTGCTAATCACTTTTTGTGGCTTTCTTATAAACAAAAATTGTATTCCTTGCTCAAGGTGAAACCTTTATCAGCTTAAATATATAAAAAATACTGATAAGTCTTTTGACAAGTGAACTGTTTCTTCTATCAATAGTTACAGTCCTATTTGTATGTGGAATTTTATTATTTATGCATTACTAGTTGCACTTGTAATCTCTTTTGTGTCTGTTGGCATATCACTCATAAAGTTGATTTAAAATTATCTAATGTTCTTTGATCTGTTTCCTTGATCTGGCCTGACACAGTGTATTCAGCCATTTAGTTTGTTTAGCCCATGTCTATCAGGCTGCTCTTTCTAGTACCTTTTCATGCGCTTAACATATGTTGCTACTCTCTTAGACTTCCAGTGAAACATTTTAATCTCCTCACTCAGGACATTTGTTTTTCTTCTCACCACCTCACTTGAGTGTCTTAAATAGGTTAACATCTGGTCTTTCTTACAGTAATATTCCTCTCACCCTGCTCAGATTTTCAAGAGTTTTCCCCTTTCTTACCAACTATATTTTTCTCTACAATTTTCTTCTCATATCTGTTATTCTGCAATTACATCAGTTACTACATCAGTAAAACTCTGATGACATTTGCAAATTCTTGTTCATAATTTAAGGAAAGACCTGAGCTCTGTTTTCCTGCACGAATGCAAAATTTCTACCACTTTGATTTTTCTATTTTATTTTTCCAATGAAACAAGGCTCTTTTGGTCATTCAGTTTTGTTTTTCATAACTTCCATTTCCCACTGGAATTTAATTAAAACTGATGCTGAAATTTCTGCAAGCTTTCTGTAAATTTTGTGCTGGCTCAGAAGGCCCCTGCTAGCACAGTAAAGAAAGATGTATAATCAGAAGAGAGAGTGAGAAAATAAAATGCAGGAGCCTAAGTTGCTACTCTTCTTTGAAGTATCTGCATAGTGTTGCAGTGGTTACATGGCTGTAATGAATCCTATCTGCACTTGGCAGCTGTATCATGGGACTGTGCTACAGGAATTCGAGAAACCCTAATTGATATAGTTACAGCTCATTCAAACATAAGCTGAACTCTGGTTTCAAGGGTGTTGTGTCTTAGTAGATCTGCAGTGGTGTGCCTGTCTGTAACCGAAGTGCATGTAAAGGAAGGGATGTCTTCATGGCCGCTAACTCTACAGGTTGTGTTATGCTGCTTGAGACAGTAACTGCAAGTAATTACATATGAGTTTATTTCCTTGTCAATTTCTGTGATGAGTATCTATGGTATGAATGAGTTTGGTAGTTCAGAGTAGTTCAGCACGTTTTCAAATTGAAATGAATGAGGCTTTTTTAGGTGAATTGATAACCCTGCTAATAATAACATTTGGCTTTATATAGTAGAGTGCTCTTGGAGAGCACAAAGTGAATTCCTCTTTGATGAAAATATTACAGGAATGTAAGTAATGTTCTCAAACTGTTGGTGTTTAGTCCTTAAGGCTAGGCTAGATGCAATCCACAGTACTGGCCTCCCAGTACTGACTCCAACAGCCCTGAGCTGAAATGCCTGTGACATGAATGTCAGGTCCTCAAAACCAGCCCTTTTGTTTTGTAGATATGCTACTGTTCTGCTGTGGTACTTGCTAACAGAAATAGAGATTTACAGATCTAAGGTGTGATTTTATGTCTATTAAAGTCAGGCTTCAGGCTTCATTTCCTGGTTTGTTTAAGGATAACTTTCTTGTGTAAATTCTAACTAGATCCTTTGAGAAGGAAGAGGAATTTCATGACCACTCAAGCATTTGATATTGTAAATAATTAAACTTGCCAAAATGTTAACATTTACATTTACTTTGGAATTGCTCTGCAGGATGGATAAAGGTTTGCTTTCAGTACTGAAAATGAAGCTACTTTTGCTACTAAACCCTGAATAAGAGTATTGAAAATAACCTCAAAAAAACATGCTTTGGAAAGGATTTTTGCAATAATTTGGATGATTTATGAAGAGCACCAAGGCATTAACGAAAGTTCATTATCCAAACCATTACTGCACTGTGGACCAGAACCAGCAGATGAAATAGCTTGCTCAAGTAATTGTAGATAGTAGCTATCTAGAGGATCTGAAAATTGGAGAGACCAAAAAGAGGAGCTTTGCTGTTAGTGATGGGTTATAAGGAATAAGAAGCGCTTATGGAGTTTTGCATCAGTCCTTTAGTTCAATGCTATTCAGAACAACAGCTCAGAAACCTTTGTTGCTTGCCTAGGACTTCGTTGTGTTATTTCCTGGACTGGGCATTTTGTGTTTGTCCTCGTTTTGTGTGTCTCACTGCCTACCAGTACTGTAGAAAGAAACTACAAAGTGATATTACTGATTCACTTTCCTTATGCTGCCTTTGCTAGCTGGTTTCTACAGTTCAGATGTTTGGGATTTTTTGGTTGGGCGTGGGTTTGGGATTTTTTTCTCCATTTAGCTTTCTAAGGACTACAGTTGAAATGGAGATTTTCCTCAGAGTTTCTCTGTACAAGTGGCTCTACAGATGTTGAGGGATAGCGAAAGATGGGAGGCTGTTTCCCACCTACTCAAAGTAGTTTGTAAGTTGTGTCCTGGGCTCGTGTAGTCTATTAAAACTTGCAGAAAACTGGAAAGCTGATGGCCTTTCAGCAGCACAGTGTCTGTAATGTAAGAAGTGACAGGTTAGAATATGGTAATGCTCGGCCTGATACTGGCTCTGATTTGAAAATACTGTTGTGATTGTGGCTCAGTTGTTCAGTAGTTTATGGTAAAAAAGAGACTCGGGCTGTTCAGCCTGGAGAAGAGGAGGCTCCAGGGAGACCTTCTAGCGGTCTGCCAGTACCTCAAGGGGGCCTACAAGAAAGATGGGGAGAGACTGTTCAGTAGGGCCTGTTGTGACAGGACAAGGGGTAATGGTTTTAAAATAGAGGGAGATAGATTTAGATTAGATATTAGAAAAAAGTTCTTTAAGAGTTGTGGAGCACTGGAACAGGTTGCCCAGGGAGGTAGTGGATGCTCCATCCCTGGAGACGTTCAAGGCCAGGTTGGATGAGGCCCTGAGCAACCTGATCTAGTTGGGGGTGTCCCTGCTTCTTGCAGAGGGGTTGGACTAGATGTCCTCTGGGAGTCCCTTCCAACTCTAGCCATTCTATGATTCTATAACTGTAGGTTTCTTACTGCCCGTGGACAGAAACACATGTATGGCCCTTGAATGTGCTGTATTTGATAGGAGGCTGTTAAGAGTTTAACAGAAAAGTGAGCTGTGTAGCTTTGGTGTTGTTGCTGACCCAGTAACACTATAGTTATTCAGTTAGGATGGGGTAGGTTGTCTTTTTTAATACTATGCAAAACTGATTTCTGTTTGGCAAAGTTTTGTTACTTACAAAGAAAAATAAGAACCATTAACAGCTTTCATTTCAATACTTTCCTAATCTCTTTTGATACCAGTTGTTTCTAAATACCAATGTTGATCAGCACCCTTCTCAATAAAGGACTTAAAAGCAGACCAAAAAAAAAAAAAAAGTGGAAAGTAGAGTAATGGAATAATCAGCAGCACTGTTGCTTCCAAACAGGTGACTGTTCAAATTTTAATTCCATTAAATTTTGTGCTTTGGAGATGCAGCTTGTATTTCCAGCCATTCGTCTAGCCACATAAGCTGGAATTAGTTCAAAATGCTTGCCAAGAACAATTCTGTTTGAAGAAATGTTATACTTTGACCCAGGTTCAAGATGTTCTAAAGCAACAAGAAATAAATATTTCTGGAGACTGACTTAATGTTCAGCATAGATAGTTGGGGTTTTTTTGTCATATGATCTGATACACTCTTGCTTAACAGCATCCACATACCAATTTCCTATGTATTTCTACTTTCCCCATGTTTTGACTCTTCTTGTTTCTGTTGACATTTGTCCTTTACAGAAAGTCTGGATGTAGAATCTTGTAGCAAAAATTTATTTAAGCCCAATGTTTTTGTTTTGATTATCCACCATCCCCAGCAAATGATAAGAAATGCAAGAGAGATAATTCTTTTCCTGAAATATTTTTTTGTCTTCCGTTTTTGAAAAACTCTTTCAGTAAGATGTGAGTATTTTGAATATAAACACGTTTGGATCTTTCCTTAAATCTTGTGCTTTACATTCAACTGTCTGCTGCGGTCCAGCACGATTGCTAAAGGCTACATTTAGTGTGTTGACCATCATGTTGACAAGGGATGATAGTTGGGCATCCACGTCCATGAGAGCTTTCTTGCTGGATACAAAGAACTTTTTGACTTTCCTCTGTGAGTTGGACAGAGCTGCTGTTGAGAGTTACTTGTTTTTTTCTCTTGGACAGACTGCAAGATGTGATGTAACAGGCTGATTTGTGGTTAGTAGCAGTGGGTGAGACAGGAGTCTGGAGTATCTGCTTGATGCAAGAAATGAGCTAATGGATCCAGTTTCTATATAATAAACTGTAATTTGGTTGCTTTTGATTATGAGCCGAAAGTAATTTTATTATTCATTAAAAATAAAGTTTTCTCAATAAGTTCATAGCAATGCTTGTAACTCTCACTACCTGAGTTACACTGTGTCCTAAAGAGATAAATTGACAGAGACCAAGTTGCATGTAAGGGATTGCTATGTAAGAACCAAAGATTTTTTGCTTATAGCTTTGGAGAGCTTCCAGGTGATCGAAAAGTATGAGAACATGCTTCTCAGCAGGTGCTGTGTTTATGCCTTTCAGAATGAATGGCAAATGTAAAACTGAGAGTAGCATAAGAGGATGTCACATATTAGCCTTTGAAGGTAGTTGTGAGGAAGGGAAGAGAAAAATGTATGTATTTTATTCACACTAGAAGTATGATAAAACTTACTTGCCATGAGTCCTATCTTTAAAATTCATTAAAATTAATGAAGTAACTTAAAGGTTGTCTTGTTCAGTTACAGGAGACTCTCGAAGGCATTAGAGCATGACTCACACATACCTGTTTCTTTGGTCTTATACATGTTGTAGATCAAGAATGGGGTTCCCAGTCTTTCTAAGTTACTTTATGCAGAATAATTTCTCGATCAGCATGCTGACATCCTAAAATGTTCTTTTTCAGTGAGAAAATGCTATTTTGGGTATCTTGTTTTATTGCAGCAGCAAGATGAAGGTTATTAATATACCCTGTAAATGGCTGTAAAAATGTGTATTTCTTTTGTTTTTTCAAGGTCAGGAATATTTCTGTTTTTCTGAAGGTTAGGAAAGTCCTAGTCCTAAAATAAATCAGATTTTTGATCTCTTAGCACTTCATTAAAAAAGATCAAGTTAATTTGTAACTATGGCCTTAAATACATAGCCTGGAGCGTTTTTAATTGATACACAGTTTTTGAACCGTTAGGTTTTCAGTCCTTACAGATTTCCCTGAAATCTGTTTTTCCTTTATCTTCTGTGTAAACCTTCTTCCCTTTTTCACTCTTCACTCCCTGAAATAGGCAAACAACTTGAAAGGAAGAACATCTAATGGTTTAATTTCTGTAAGACTACGCTACAGAAAATTATGTGGCAGGTAGAAACCTGGAAACATTTCAGAATGCTCTGTGAAACCACAAACCCACATGGGGAAGTTATGGTGGGGTTGCCACCCAAATTTTTTTTAAGTGGAGAAATTTATTCTTGAAGGTTAAAGCAAGCTGCTTGTTCAGCATGAAAATTTACTTGTTTTTATGGCATCTTATCAGAGATCTTTTTTTCTTCAACTTTCATCCCACCACCGCCTGCCAATTTCTACTACATATACATGCATAAAAGCAAACATTCCCCCCCAACCTAAAAAAAACCCAAACCTGGTGTATTTATACTCTTACTCTCCCTCAGTCCATCTGTCCTGCTTCTGCTGTTGTGACCCAATGTTGTTCTGCTTTTCTCACTTCATGGGATTGTATCCCAAATTGCCACTTCAGGCACGTACGTGGTGCCGTTTTAACTATACATGGGTGGTGAGAGAGAAGACGTAATGACATCTGTCAGCTAGAAGTAAAGAATGGGTTAGCAGAAGCATTGCTGAAAATAAAAGATGAGCAGCAGAAAGAAGATGAAAACCAAGACTCCATAATTGAGCTAGGGAAATGGTTTTATGCATTTATTTTATATACTAAGGAACTTAAATTATTAAATGTGCAGTGTTTAAGGCCAGGTTGGATGAGGCTTTCGGCAACATGATCTAGTGGAGGGTGTCCCTGCCCATGGCAGAGGGGTTGGATCTACATGATCTTTGAGGTTAATTCCAACCCGAAGCATTCTGTGAATCTGTGATAAACATCTGTTACCAGATGAGTCTGGTACAGTTGCATGACTTTTCAGCTACCTCTTCTTTCTGAGGTGCTGGGAATGGAGACTACTTGCAAGGTGTGGAGGGAATGTTACACCTTCATCTAGCTGTATGTCTGACCTAGACCTTGACCCTGAACAGATACAGGTTAATGTTATTGGCCTTGCTAGCATGTTTCTGCACCCTCCAGAACATGTTACCATGAATCTTGTATTTTATAGGACAGGTCACAACTGATGATCAGAAAGTGTATTTTAAGATTAACAAAAAATGTTTTGAGGTGCCTTAAAATTTCTGACTTGTACTATTGAAGTTATTTTTTTTATTAGCTGCTGAAATCTGTGGAGTCTTCCAGACTTAGTTATAAACTAACTGCAATCTCATCATATTTTCCTTCTCCCTGGTGAAGAGTAATCACCAGGTCAGTACTTTAGGTTAATGTGTGCTATTTAGTTTCTTCTGAAATCTTGTAAAATGCTGTATGGCTAAATTTATCTCTTAGAAGAAAAATTAGAAGCTAGTGTAAGTTCTCAGGGTTGCAAGGCTCTAGTTTTCTTCCTTTGTTCTTGTGACCCAGTCAGTCTAGGAGGGCAGGATCATGCAGCCTTTCCAGCCTAAAGCAAGCATGGAGTTGACTTTGACAGACCTGTCTGTCCTCCACTTGGTGTTTTCTGTGGTCTAGTCTAAACAGCAGCTAAACTGCTTCTGAATGCTCAGTGTGCAGCTGAGAGCCCTGAGTTGTTTAGGTGTGTGGATGGCTTTATGTTGATAGAACAGAAGTTTATTTGTTATCTTAATTGCCACGTCAGTACTGGAGTCAATATGTAGTGGTACAAAGTTACTTGGTGTGGAATAAGCAGACATTGTGTTGAAATGCAGGTATTCTTATCAGAAAATATGCTTCTTTTTTCTTCTCTGAGCTAGTTTATTCTTATCTTCTTCCAACACAGCATATGACTGGTTTTTTATTTCACTTGACTGTATTAAGTGGCAAGGTGTAGCTTACCCCACTGTTAATGCTGTATTTTGAAAGAAGGAAGGATAGATTCAGCTTCCAAAAGGATGAGAGAAAGCCAACATCTTGCAATAAGTGAAATGTGAGGGCAGGGTGTCTTCAGCACGGATTGCACTGTTTCAGAACACAGCTTGGCCATCTGCTGAGCTATTCCCACAGGACTGTGGAACGGCAGTACCAGGAAATCCATTAATTTGCATTCAGTTAGGGTGTAGTGCACATCTGTTTAGGCGATGCAGCTGCTGGAGGAGACAGCGGTTAACATCAGCCTGGAATTCTAGTTTATGTATATGTTGAAGTATGTCTGGTTTAAACTATTGAAATCTAGAGGTCCCAGTTGGACTCATTATGCCTAGAAAGGAGGTTTTAGAGGATTGCCTATCCCTTTCAAGATGCATTACATCAGCTTCTGCATGAAGCATGAGTCCTGGCACCCCTTAGCAGAGAAGTGCTAGGCCATGGCAGGTGTTCTCACTCACCACTGTGTTTACTGGCTGTAGTTCTAGTGTGTTGGCAGCCCGATGGATTGACACTTGAATTATCGTTAGGTTTTAGGTTAACACACCCTTCATATAAACAGAGGCAATTTTGATGTTTGTGCTCTGGTCTGTAACAAGTTGTTCTACAGAAACAGAGTTACAGACAGAAGTGCAGTGTGTCCTCTTCAGAAGAGAGTCTGGAAAATCCATCAGTATTCGTGTTAGGATCCTGATGTGTGAGTTTTGAAGAGATTTCTTTGAGCTGGTTGGGATACAGTAACAAACTGTGGGGGTCAGGCATGGTGGCATGATGTTGCAGCTGAATAGACAGTTTGTGTGAGTGAGAGATTGCTATGACAGAAGATTTAGAAGGCTGATAAAAGTTTTCAACCAGCTTTAAACTTTGTAGCAGAACCTCACTAAACTGATATTCATTGACAATACACATTGTCATTACTCACTACCACTCCATAGTCAGAGCAATTAGTCTGTAACAATTTTAAATTAATTGTGAGTACCCAGTACCCTGGTGCCTTTAGCACTGATGGCTGTGGGCTTTGATGGCCAGATATTAGAGGCAGTCAGAGGTGCCGTTTCTCCCTGTTCCTCTTCTTCAACTTTTGCTGCTGTTGAAAGAAAAGTGAGGTTGTTTTTTTTTCCCACAATTTCAAGTTTGTAGTGACTCAGTGACTAATACTTGACCATCACTGAGTTATTTACAGTTCTGGGGCTACTGTTTTCAACCTGTGCCACTGTTTTCAAGGCCTTTGTTCTTCTTCTCTCATGGCTAAGCTGTATGCCCTTACAAGATGAACCCAGCTCTAGCTCATGCAACAAGTTCTCCTAAAAATTTCACAGGCATTAAAGGCAGAATGTGGGCCTTTTACATTTCACTTAAGAACACTTTTGGTGTAAATCCCATGGCCTGTTCCTAGCAGTGACAATACTATTTTCACTTGGACACTTGGTACAGAAATCCATATGAATGGTTTAATAGTCATACTGTGTCAGCTTGCTTATGTTTGAGTTCATAACAAGCTAATAATTAAATAGTACTCATTATTCTGCTACTTTTATGGCGGTAACAGATTCTGCTGTGGTTACAGACAGTTTTATAACTGTGGAGCTAGTGCTGAACTAGTTCAGCTGTTTGTCCTGAGGATTGTGCTGTTCCAAGTTCATCGAGGTACAGACTGGACAGAGGGCATCAAGCTTTGTATATCTACATACCGAAGAGACTTTGCTTAATCTCTTGTAGATAATTAATTATTCTTGAGAAGAGTAATACTGTTACACAGTATCTGTTCACATGCATATTAACTGTTTGTATTCTAAGTATGTAATTTTTAAATTTTTTTAATACAGGCTAAAATACTGAGAAATGTGTGGTTTGCATCTCTGATGTACAGGTCACTTTAGCCTTGCCATACTTTCCTATATGATCCTAAATAGGAGGAGGTCAGGGGGTTTTGTTGTGATAACATAAGCGCGGTAATGTTGTTCTCAGTAGCTGGTGAATTGACGGGCTGTGGAGCATGATTTTGTTAAATATAAAAGAAAAAATGTGGTTTTATAGAAGCTTTTTGAAATTCTTTAAGCGCTAAGACTATTAAGTCTCATGCCTGTGGAAATGGGTGTAAAGTTAGTCCTTTTCCAAAGATATTCTAAACATGATTGTTAAGGGTAGAGGTATATTTAAACTGCTGTATACTTGTCACAAAGGATGTAACTGCTCTGTTAAAAAACTAAGCAAAACATTGATGTGTTGGTTCAGATGTGGTGAGATTTTGGCTGTTTAGAGTTGAATTTAAGGAAAAACATCAAGTTCTTTATACAAGGCAAGGAAAGGAATAATTTAATTCTTTCCATTTTCACCCTGTTTTTCACACCTGGTTTTTAGTTTTCATACTTTTACCACTCTCAGTAAATCAGTAGGAATTATCCTCCCAACACTTGCACAAGCAACTTCACAACTATGCTGGAATGATTTCAAGAGTTGTCTTAGAGTGAGACCAGCCCTTTGCAAAACAAAGAAAACAGGCCTAGGAAAAGGCCCTAATAGTTGATGGCATCATCTCCTTAGAGAATGTTTTTAAGGAAAAAGTGAGACTAAATATTGTACCACCTTAAGTTTGGGACTGGCTTCCTTGGTGTGAGCAGGGAAGTAACTAGTTAGCAGGCACTATCAAAATCCCTAAGTGCTTACGGTAGACAAACGTGTGTCTGTTGCTTCAGCTGTCACTCAAATTATTAATTTCCTGTCAAACAGAAACACCACAAAAGACATTTCTGTGCTGCTGTGTATGCTTTCCACATAACCCATTGATACCTTCTGACCATTGTCCATTTAGATACCAAATAGTGACTCATTATAGGTAGGTAGTAATCATTAACTGTGGAATACTTGTGTTACAGTCCTTGACATCTGTTAGATCTTTGATTTAAAATATACCAAACACTCCAGAGGCATATGTTTGGCCATCGAAGCAGTGCGAAGCACAGATTCTTCTGTGCACTTACAGACCTCCACAGCCACCAGCAGTACACATTGTTGGGTGTTCAGCGTGTTGCTAGCCACTGGAATTCTTAACTGGCAGTTAAAATAGGGCTAATTTGGGGCTTTGGTTGTGAGGCTTTTGTTGCTTTTAGCACTTGAAATAGTGGAGCCCATTATTCTGTCAGTGGATTTTAATCCTTATGGAAAAACTTTGATATTTGATGCCCATCTTACAATTTTTTTAAGTCTTTGTTGATAAACAGAGCAGAAGAGTCAACAGCTGTATGTAAGTTATCATTCTCATAGGTTAGACATACACTGGTATTTTGTAACCATCCTTGTTACTGTTCTAGAACTTAAAAAAAAAAAAAAAGTGAACTACTTGCATTTTTTGAATTGCTGTTTTCCTAAACAACTACCCATAAAAAATCATTAGCACTTGTCTTTTAAAAGTTGATAATAGGTTTACTTTCTTATTCAGTGTTTTCCACTTCACAACAGATAATTGGGGAAGAAATATTGACTGTTAGAACCACAGATCTTATTGCTGTAGAGGATGCTATCAATTCTCACTTGAAATTAGGTCACTGAGGGAGTTAATCTTCAATATCTCAGATTTCTTTTTAAAGTTGTGATGTTTTAAATTACAGAATTTTTCTATATTCTATCATACCAGATATTGCAGGAGAATAGTAAAACATTCACTTTATATTGAAATAACAGTACTCTACTTTTTAGTCAGCTTAAAGTGTGTCCCAAGGCTATAGTTACATAAACTGAAATAAGTGAAACTTCCCTCTGCCATTTCTTGGAAAATTAACCTGAGTTTATGGAGAGCAGCATTAAACACAATCTTTTTCTCTGCTGAGGCCATTCATTTTCTTTATTGAGATATTTTAAGTGTAGAAAAGTCAACTTGAGGGCTTTATAATCTCTTTTACTGTACTTGCAATTCATTTTTGAACTACGTTCCTCCTTAAGCCAAAGATGGCCACGGATTGATCGTTAGCAAGGTACATGCACGGTACAGATACTGCTTTGTCTGGTTTTAGCTTATGGTGTAGTGCACATGCACTTCTGCAGTCAATAGCAATCAGTACTGCTAAATGCACACACAAGCCATGTTGGAAGATAAGCAGTCCAAAGGTGTTCTGTCCTTCCACAGATCTGCTGGTTCAACTGAAGGTTGAAGAGATCTAAAGGGAATTTGAACAAACAGAGAGCACTGCTGGCAGGCATGTGTGTAATTATCCTATTAAAACAGAGTAGCATCTGCATTATCCGTGCAAGTGCAGAATGGAAGGGAACCTCACGTTCTGTAATCCTGTCTGGAAGCATTAGGAAGTTAAAAGGATAACATTTTACCAAATCTGTGTTTTAACATGATAGGTTACACTTAATTACATTTTAATTACCTTTCTTCTTGTAGGGTTTTATGCTAACGACCCTACCTCTGCCCCTCATCACAGAGCTCTTTTTTTGCCTTTGGATTTTTAATGCTAGATTTTATCTTTCAGTTTACCATGAAAAGATGGTCCTACTGTGGCTTAAAGGCTTTTGTTTTTTTCCCCATGTGAGTTAGAAGCTCTGTGAATATTAATTTTGTATACAAAAGAGATGCTGTAGTATTCAGAAGTGTGTTTTGAATTTAGTTGCAAAGAGCAAACTCGTTGGACTCTTATGAAAAAGCAGTAACTGCATGGCCACACGGGAGCAAGAGGAGATTATTCCAGTTTTCTGACTCCTTGCAGTGTAAGCCAGGAGAAGAGTGTATTGGCTTAAATAATGTAGACTTCCTTTTTTTTTTCTCTTTACCCCTGAGGGAGTCTGATTTCCTGATCACCTATCTAGCCATATGCCGTAGCTCTTGCCAGGAACTCTGAGCAGTGTCACTGCCAGCTAAAATTACTTGTTTACTGGGAACTGAATTATGTTGAGAGTTGTTTTAAGTTGCTGCACTGGCAACATTACAAAGATTTGTGTACACACATACAGTATGTAAAAGCAGCCTTACCTTGAAATTCAGCTTAGAATCTTCTTTGAGCATTGAATTTGATCCAGAAACTGAGGTGTTCTACAGATGCTCAGATGCATCACTCCCTCTTTGTTCTGTTTCCAGTGCTTTTCTCGGCTGCTTTGTGCTGTGGCTAGTACAGTACAATAATGACAGATACAAATTAAACATCTAGAAAGAAAGCACATTGTCTACTCCCACTTTGTACTGGTTCAAGTGAAGACCTAGGGTGGCTAGTAAGAACTTCTATATTGTGGTAACTATGCTTTTTTCCTTTCTCTTGCAACAGGATGGGACTGAAGTACGGCTATACGTTGACTAAGGAGCTGGAATAAAATTGACTCCTGCTCTGTGATATTTATATACCTGGACCATGAACTTGCTGTTTGACTTCGTGCTGTAGGAAGCTTTGTAATAACTGTGTGAAGCTGTTGGGAATCATGGCATTCTCTCCATGGAAGCTCTCCTCTCAGAAACTCGGCTTTTTTTTGGTGACTTTTGGTTTCATTTGGGGAATGATGCTTCTGCATTTCACTATTCAGCAGCAAACACAACATGAAAGTAGTTCAGTCCTGCGTGAGCAAATTTTGGATCTCAGCAAAAGATACATCAAAGCATTAGCTGAAGAAAATAAAAATGTGGTTGATGGACCTTATGTTGGGACAGTGACAGCATACGGTGAGTGCTCTAGAGTAAATGACAGTCTGATTAATTTTTAAGATGTCCAAGCATTTTACTTCATAATGCTGCTCAACTGACAATACTTTGCACTCTGGATTTTCTGCAGAGATGGAGAAAGCAGTCTTCACTTGTAAAAATGAAACGGGACAGATTTTATGTTTCCAGTCATTTGGAAATTAAGTTGTCTGCTAACTTTTATTACATCTGTCTAGTAGCAATGTCTAGTATGCCCCAAGTTATCTGTTAAAACATCATTAAAGAAAATGATTTTTGTGCTGTTTTTTGAGAAACTCAGGCATTTCAGTTTGCCTGTCAGTGATGTAAGAAGTTCCTTGTGGAAGAACTTCCTTACTGATTGAGGCCTGCTATGTTTATTTCTTTCCTACTTTGCTTCTTTGTTCAGGCAATTTATTTAACATTTAAGTTTATCTGGTATAAGCTTGAATGAAATATGTTTTGTGTGCATGTGTGAGACAAAGCATGCAGGAAAGTACAAAGCATATTACCAGAAAATACTCTGAAAATAACAATACAATCCAGTTTCACATTGAGTGTGAAACTCTTTTCAGTCTGGTAAGATTACATCATACACCTTACTTGTTTAGTGTTTTTTAAACTCACTGTCATCTTTTTCTCTTTTTTTGTTTGTCTTAACACTCTTTACTTTTTGGTTTGTGTAATGAAAATGTCTTGCTGGGTGGTTCTCGCCATGTCTTGTGTCTTTTGCCACATTTTGCCTAGAAAAAGAATTTGGTTTGTGGGGGAGGTTCTTGTCTGTAAGCCTGAGATTATCATCCCAAGCATAGTTAACAATTAAATTGCTTTATTGCTTAAATAACAGGCTGTCTTTATTCTGGTTTTTTTGTATCTGTTGTAATATTTAGTTTGCTACTAGTTTGATGTTTAGATTGAAGGCCTCCATATAAGTATAGGTCCATAGAGACCTCTGTGTGTAGGCTTAACCCTGTCTGCTCTATAGCCATCACCAGTATCCCATTATCTTGTAATGGTGCTTGATGGCAAGCGAATTGAAGAAGAAAAAGCAACAGAAGACCCCAAACAAGGGGTCCTTAAGCAAGTTCCCCCTGCAGCCTGTGGCATTCATTTCCCGTTCCAAATCCCCCTGGAGAGTAAGTTGACTTTCTGCCAAGGACTGGTCAAGTTCCCTTCGAGAAGTTAAACTGCATTTGAAAGTGAATGTTTTGTATACATGAGGGAAAGGTTAAACTTTGCATTTTTGTTGCCAGTGCAGAACCTGGTGGGGGTAAACATGCAGGAGAAGGTTTTTTTCTGGGCCAAAGCTGACCCTTCAGGGAAGGACTGAGCATCTGAGACCGTTCCTCTGACAGTGCTTAATAATGTTTTATGTTTAGATTCACTATTATTAAAGCAGATTTTTTTAATTGAACTGTTAAAAACCCGTGCAATTTCTTTGTTCCTGTATGTGTACTTATAAATGTGCATGCTTCATTCTGAATATAGGATATGTATATGAGTTTCAGTATGCTTTATAAAACACACAGGCAGACAAGTTCCACATCCAGGGAAACATATCAGAGGCTGAACAGAGATGGGAATGTTAGTGCATGGAACCGCTAGTGGCAAAGATTTGCACCGGGAAAGGGAAAGTTTCTATATGCATTTGCCTCATGCTTGTATCAGTGTTTTGATTCTGTGACAGTGTCCACTGCATTGTTAAGCATTTTAACTTTCCGTGTTCCCTTGTAGATTTGAAGAAGACTCTTGCTGTCTTGTTGGATAATATCTTGCAGCGCATTGGGAAACTAGAGTCCAAGGTGGAAAATCTTGTACTTAATGGAACAGGAGCAAACTCTACCAACAATACTACCACTCCTGCTCCCAGTTTAGGAGCGGTTGAAAAGCTTAATGTAGCAGGTGGGTATGGCAAGTTGTTTTAAATATTTATAGGCTGTTTAACCCATGTTTTTATCTTTTTTTTTTTTCTGTTATGTTTTGTTACATAATTTGGAAGGTCTTAGAAAACAAAATTCAAAGTCTAGCCTGTATGGATGGCAATCTTAAGTCCAGTGGACTTTTACAGGCTCAGAGGAATAGTTACTCTTTCTCCTACAGTAACTCAAATACATTGAAGAAAAGCAGTTCTCTGCCAAAGGGGAATAGCCTGCCATGTTCATACTAAATGTTTCATACTTAAAATGGTTAAACTTTAGCAAACTGAAACTGGGCAGGTAATTTTTATCTAAGCCTAACTACTTGGTTTGGAATGAATCTGCTCTGCATTTCTGCCATAGACGCTTGATTGGTTAAGTGAAAGAAAACATTTATTATGTTTGTTACTGGTTATGATTTCAAAATCTCCTTTCCTACTCTGCTCTTATGGTTTGACACACAGATTTACCTACCTGGCACCTTCAGATTAAATACATGTTTTGAAGTGCCATTTCAAGCCACTGATTTTTGTCTTTAGTGGATGGACTGTTTGCTATCCTTTCACCTTCTCAAAGCATTTGAATCATAAAAAAACCCTGCATTTGTCTGCTGTACCAGGCATATTATCTTGGTGAGACAGACCTTTGTGTTTCACTTGTTACATAGTACAAATATGCTTATAGGCATTTACAACAGCCTGTGTGTGGTTTACTATTGCTTGTCTTATGGTACCTCTTTATCCTCCTCCGTGTCTCTCTTGTCTTGGTTAGAATGAAGGCAGATTAGAAATAAATAACTGAAGAGGTAATAGCACCTACAGATTACTAATAGGGTGAGCCATGTTGCTACAACATGGCATGGATCACAAGATCTTTGTTGGAAGATCTGCTTTGATGGAAAGAGAGCTAGTATGGTATTACTACAGTTTCCGGGCTATATATAAAATAAAAAACCATCCGTGTCTATTTTCTTTTTGTATCGGAACAAAAGAGAGACTTGATGCTGTTAGTTCAGTAGATTTGCAGATAATTGCATGAAGCATACTCATATTGGTGCTTACACATTTATAGGTAAAGGATTGTTGTTCTTATCCGATGAGGAGACATCTCTCATCAGTTCTTAAGGTGAATTGAATTTTGTTTGCTGTTCTTGCAGCTTTCTAGATTCACAATTTTAGTACTCAAAAGCAACATTTAAAAAGCTTGGTAGGATTTTTTAGTTAGCTGTATTTACATAGCTTTTTGCTGCCTGAGGCTTTGCCTGTGGTAAAGAGCACTATTTGTCTTATTAGAGCTTCAGTTTTTTTTACCTTTGACTCTTGGTACACTAAGTTGATAATATTAATGTTTGAATATTGAATTGTTAATATTTGAAACCACAACAACAGAAATACCTTTAGGAAACAGTTTCTTAGGGTTTGATTAATGTATTGTTCTGCTGTCTGGATAATCTTACAGTTGAGAGATCTCTAGGCTGGATAGTACCAACGTACCAATGGTAGAGTACATCATAAAGCTAACCCTTGTGTTAAAGGGCCTACTATTTGAAGCAATCAGTGGAAATTCATCATAGGCAGCCAAATGGAAATGAAAAACTTGTTTCTACTTCTGTCTTCATAGCAGTTTCCTGACAGTAGCAAACTGTGGAAGCCATATGATTCCAGTAAATTTATAATATAAGTGTCTCCTCAGTTAGGAAGGAATTGTTCAGAAAATAAGCTAGGTGAGTAAACATTGTGATTACAGTACCAGCTATAGTGCTTGTCTGTAATAATTCAACAGCATCCATTTTTATTGTGGTAGAGCAATTGAGATAACCTGAAAATTGTTGTAGAGAAGACATTTTTTTACCCAACAGTGTGTCATTTTACTGAAGCTGAAACACCCAAGTATACAAATTTCCCTGGTGGCATTTCCACTGTCATCTTTATAATAGCTTATTGAGCCATTACTATATGAAGTGATCACAGAAAGCAAACCTGTTAGGATTACTGTTTCTCTCTTATCTGTATGACAGTGTCCCTTTACCTGTGTAAACCCTTTCTGAAATAAATGAAGCTTCATGCAGGCTTAAGCTGCAGCATGCCATCTCCTGACACTGCTTGTAAACCTTGATAGTAAATGCATGAGTCACTGATCATCCTGAAATACACATTTTGTCTTTACTGATCTTGTGTAAAGTTTACTGTGTGTTGCATACTGCCTCAGTAGGTCTAAATGATAAAATAAGGAATAACAGAATGACAGGAAAGTGATTGCACTGTAAAGATTTTTCTTCATTGCTGATCATGACTGGACACTCAAGAGCAAAACGTATTTTTTTATCATTTAAAACAAGACCACTGTAGCAGGCTAGACTTGTTGATCTGAATGTGCTATGAGCTTTTCTTCATTGTATATTTTAAGTATTGGTAACACTTCCATGTAAAAAAAAAGAAAAAAGGTGGTCCTAAGAACAGTATCGATATGCTGAAGATCGAGGATTGTGCTAAGACAAGATTCATGACTTAGTTCCAAGGTCATGTTATTGAAATCAGACCAGATTATATTTTTATCTGAATTAAATAAACACAAGTGGTATTATTACTCTGATGTGTGGATTACAAAATTATTTTCTGTGAGATTAAAGATGTTGGCAATTTGACCAGATATGAATTAAAAAAAAAAATCCACTCCTGTTCACCTCTTCTATATAGGCAACTAGAATAATAGTATAAAAAAGGAACATTTATAGTATTAGAGTGTATGGATTTTTCCTTCAGTTCATACATACATTGTTTTTATTTTATCTCTGATAGCAGTTTGAATATGACTGTGTAAGTTATTGAGGTAACAATGTATGTTGAGAAATGGTTGTCAGTTGCGAAGTGGTTGAAAAATCAATTTGCTTAAAATGCTGACATTTCTCAGTGAACTGAGGTCAGAGGGTATTTCATGTTGCCCAGTATGCACCTTGATGGCAAAATACCTATTTGTCCAAGAAAGTTCTTTCTTATAATTAGCAAACCCTCAGGGTTACTTCTGTTCACACGCTAAAAGCCGCCTCCAGTTACCATACTCTTGATATTGTAACACTGAATCAGTTATTGTTCTTTATAATGAAGAAAAAAAATCTGTATATTTTTTTTATATTTTTTGTATTCTTTTGTGACATACATATCTGGATTTGAGTGGTCACTGCAGATGCATGGCCAAATACATCTGAGTAGTTCATGTCCCCCTGAGGAATAGAACTGCTCTGTAGAAGTGGGCAGGAGTTGCTTGTAACTCCCTGACAGTGGTAATAAAGGAATACGCAGCCTTTTCAGCCTTACAGCTGTGAAAACAATGGAATTTTTTCTCTAAAATGTATGGATGAGAGAAGATCTAATAATAATGAGTTTTGTAGCTCCTTTTAAAATAACTGTAGCTAGTTTGTAGTCAGGATGTCATTTGAAAGGCTACCAAATGTCTTTGAAAACTCTATCAGCAAGTCCTGTAGGTTTTCCTGGTGAATAAGTTACACGACCAGTAGCAGAAAGATGAAGTAGGACAGTTTCTGGGGGAAAAGAAAAAACATTAGGGGAGTACCTGACTATCAAAGTTGGGGTTTGTTTTGTTGAGGTTTTTTTATGTGTGTGTGGTGTTTGTTTTTTAGGGGGTTTGTGGGTGGTTTTTGTTGTTGGGTTTTTTGGTGGTTTTGTTTGGTGGTGGTTGTTTTATCTAAAAGGTGTTCAATGGAGCAGAATGTAGTCTGGCTGTGGAAGTTGTTAGGCAATGAGATCTGCAAAGCCTGGGAAGTTCAAGGTAAGCATTGGATTATAAACTGTTATAACCTGAAGTATTATGCTAAGGTAATACATTATAAATTTCTTGATGAAGGGAGGAAAAATACCCTCTCTGAAAGAACATATAGAAAATGAAAAAGGAGGCACTGGAGTGAGAAATAATCGAACTGTTTAGCAGTTTAGAAGAAATGTCTATGTATATCTTGTGTTTATTAATACAGACAGAAGTTATCTCTGGCCAAACCGTGGCCATTTTGGCTATTTATGCCTTGTAACAATGTTTGTGGCTTCCTAAAAGCAGTTTTGATCAATTCTTACCCTGTTTTCACCACTGTAGCCTGAACAAACAGTTTGTGATAGGTGTTACTTGGTACAGAGCCCATGACTTTTTCAGGAGAGTAACCTCTTTGCTATCATCCCAAAACTTGAGAGTTGTTAGTATTTAGAAATTACCTAACATAAGTAAAATATACTCTTTGACCAAGATTTGTAAGTGTACTTTCAGCAGATATGCAGACATTTTAAGATTATGACTCAGTGTTCAAAATGTAGGGGCTGCTTAGAAGTGGCTCTTCCCTTCCACCCTAGCTTTCTTTTTTTCTTTTCCCCAAAAGTTCTCCCCCACCTCTGTCTGTCAAGTGTGGTAGAACTGAGGCAGCAGTGGTGAAATCTGTGATGGAAAATATCACTCTGTGGTGGTGTGTAGAGTTTTTGGCAGATAAAAGGATCTGAAGAAAATCCATCTGGATTATGCTTGTTCATAATAAGAAGGTGGTAACAGTTGGTAGAAGGAAATGTTGAGGATTTAGTGAGGACTTTAACTCAGCTGCCTCAGAAGTAGGTGAAGTCAAACTTTTATTTGATTCAACTTTGAGTTCCCATTTACAGACCAGAAATACCTCTAGTTCTTTTCAGAGACACAGGGAAGTAGCATTGTTGACTGTACTATGTATTCATATCCTTAGTGTTTTTAAGGTTCAGTGTTTGTAGCATGGTGCTACACCTCTTTTCTTCCTCTGAAGTTAGTTTTGTAAAATCACTGGGAGAAGTGCAAGAGCAAAACAGTTTCTCTTCTCTTTTGGGTTGTGTGAGCGAATAGGAGAGCGTTTTAGTGTCACAAATATCTTTAAACCTAATCTCAAAGGGGGTTGAGAATGGGACCTCTACTAGAGGGTGAGGCTGCACAACTTCAAAAGCATAGCTGGGAAGCACCTTGGGTAGCTTGAGGGGGAGGTTAGGTGTTAGTCTTCTTCCCCTCTTCCCTGTCAATCCATGTATAAAATCAGAAGCATTCTTTCATTTTCCCCTCTGTCCTCAAAACCATCAAATAATCTTTTTTTTTTTTTTTTATACAGACAATTTTCAGCTGCTTTTTTAGAACCTCTCATTTAAAAAAAGAGTGACTTGTTCATAAAGATGCTTGTAAGGCATCAGCTGATTGGTTTCAGAGGCAATAAAGCCTTTGCAAGGACTTTATCCAAGCTGTATCTGAAAAGCTTTAAAGATATTTGGTAGCCATCCTTCCTGCATTTTTTGGGAAATACTGTGTTCCTGTGCACACAAAAATGTATTCATCTAAATCTTTTGGCCTAGCAGATATGAGTTTTTGCCAGCCTTTAGAATAGGAAGCTTTGAGCCACTGCACAAATAACACCCCAGGTGAATCTGAAGTTACTGATTTGAAGATGATTAAACGGAAATAGGAAAGTATGAAACCATGGCACGTGTCTACATGGCTGCTTCTGTTGTAGCCATTTGAAACCAAATCCTTGGTTTCACGTGACAGGCACAAGATCAGATCTGTTTAGACGGCTTGGCTTTTAACAGTAGTGCTTTTCTAAGATAACTATGAAAGAAGTCCTTGATTTTGGTGGGACACTATTGCACTGAGCATATTTCATCAGACAGGACAATCTGCTTGCTCAAACATGATCAAAGAATCAGTCCTCTGTTTTTTGCATGTGATTCTTTTTGGTAAGCAGAGGGTTTGTGTGTTGTGGGTTGGCTTTAGTTTGGGCTTTGTTTTGAGCCTGGTTTGTTTTTTCTTTTTCCTCTAAATTGTGAAATCTTGCTCTGTTCTGGCAGCTATGGGAAAAACTCGACTTAAGCAAACTAAGGAAATTGTTTCATTTCCTCAGGATTTAAAGCACTACTAAATAATAGTGGTATTAATTCTGAATATGCCTGTTGTAATACACTTTATAAAATATAAAAACAGTGATATAAAGCAAGGGCCAAGGTGTTCTGAGCCCATTGTCATCATTGTACTGTGCTTGTTCAGTGAAAAGCTAAATTTTTCCTAAGTGTGACCATCTAGCACCTCAGATAGTATAATCACAGTGATAACTGCTAGAAAAGTGTCACTTTGGAAGATTTTAATTGAGTGTCTTTCATCCTACAAAAATGGACAAATCTTCCTCCACATCCCCCTTGTACATAGCTGGTATGTGAAGGACTCTTTCCAAGACTAGGAGCAGTGAAGTATTAGGTTGCTGCTACTCAGGGGAGGAGATTTTTTGTCGGTGTACCCATTCGAAGTTTCCATGCGCTTTCCACCTTATCCATGAACTTGTTCTGCTGTATTGCCTGTTGAGTTCTCTAACAACTTTAATGTTAACATCTTTAAAGTCACTCATTAGGATGCAGACTTGTCATCTAAGACATGATGGCTTGGATGCTTGTCAGATATCTGGCATCCTTCGTGCATATGGAGTGAGGCAGGCTGACAAGACAGTGTTGGCAGTGCTGCAAGCTGCCTTTTTTCTAACGTTACTATGGAGAGAAGGACCTTTGTCATGGTATTTCCATGTCAGTCCTCCTAAAGACTTGGGGCTTTTGGGTGGGGAGAACAGCTCAGGTGACTTGATGATCAGTTGATTTGTTTCCAGGGTGCTCTTTCTGATGAACTGTTACACTTACAACACCCTCATTACTTTTAAGTCTGCAATCATAGTTTGCCCCATACTTCTGTACTTAGAGACAAACTAGAGCTAAGATATTGCATATTACTTTGAATTTCTAGAGTTTTCCTCCTGTCTTAAGAGAACTACAGCAGACTTTTCAGCTGCCATAGTACATGCAATGTTCTCTATGGTTATGCACTAAAAAGCAAACTAGCCGTCCCCACAAAATGCCAGTGTCTGCCAGACGTAATAGGTGCTGCACTGGTTGTAATAGCCAAGATTACAGCTTTCTCAAGGTCATGCTTTGCTTTGACTTGTAGTTATTTTGCTTTATCCATTGTATTCTTTTTCCACACTGTATATGATTCCAAGCAGTTTTCCCATTTCGCTGTCCCATTTTCCTCCCACAAAGACAGGAGTGTGGAGCTGGAGAGAATTGTGTGTTTCCAAGCCTTGCTGTTGCAGCACAGCTTAATGACTGTGCAGAAGTCCACACGTGAATACTTTCCACTGCAGTGCTAAGCTGTATTAGTAATGCTGAGGGGGGCTGTTAGTGGTCTCCTGGGCTGCATTTTGATTAACCACTTGACTACTACTTGAATTCTCCTAACTCTGCATTGATTTCAGTAGTGTTAATGGAACACAGCAGCACAGCTGGTGTGAGGGTGGACTAGCAGTAGAAAAGTTGATTTTCTTTAAAGCATACCAATGCTCTGCTACTGGAGTTTCTAAAATGTTAGTAAAAAGCATTTTGTACCCCGCATTTAAAGTCTTAAAATCTTTTGCTCATTCATTGAGTATGTCAGTCATGCTTTCAGAGCAGCAAATTCTTTCTCTAAAGAAATCTGACCAGCTGGAGATAAAAAATTGGAATTAAATTGTGAATGAGTTAATTAGCGGGTGAAGGGAAAGGAGACCTTACACAACCTAAAGCAGCCTTAACTACAGTGTTGTGTCTAATTGTAGATACCAGATTTCAGAACTGAAATAGAGACAAGAGAAGGGTTCAGTAAACTACAGTAAAAATAGTACTTTTGTATAATGATCCAAACCAGGAGAACAAATAGACAGAAGGCTTGATTGAATATGATGACCCTGCCCTTTTAATACTAAGGTGGTTCCTTGGTTTGAGATCTGCTGATGGGAAATGCTGACTTGAACTATTATCTGTGGTATATCATCAAAAGATATTTTGATATTCTCTTTTTTGCCCTAGTATAAAAATCTTGGGTTCAGCCTCAAGGTTACAAACTTTTCTGTCATGTTAAATCTTAAGACACTAAGATACCTAAATAGATATTAAGATACATCCTAAGATATTTCCATTTGTTAAAGAATTAAGATGGTCCTTAGCAGACTAGATAGGCTGCTGGTGTCAGAGTTTGCATTTTCAATAGTATTGTGGCTTTTTTGTTTGCTTATGTTTTTCATTTGGTATTTTAAAACTCTTATGACAGAATATCTATCAATAAACAGTCACTACTGAATAATTATAACTGTTAGTTGGCTTACTGTGTTAGTGAGTTATTTCTAACTGTCTGATGGAGAAAAATCAAAGCAGAAGTTTTTAACCTCCTCCTACAAAGCACATTATTTAAAGGATAGTGCAATATAGGAGAAGGATAAAAATATGTTTGTAGCACTAGCTGTTACTTATTTTTACTGTTTTGTTAAAGAGTAGCTAGGAAGCAAACAAAAAAGCGATTCCCTATCACATTAACCACATAATTTTCTCCTGGGTGTTGCAGACCCTCACTAAAACAAACTAATCCTGTGCACATGGAGCTTAATTTCATGAAATGAAGATGTGTATCTCTGAACTGGTGTTCAAGGAGAGCTCTGTGAAAGGCATGGGACTCTCGCCAGAGTCCTGTACGACACTTGCTCATACAGGACTCATAAGGGAGAAGTCTCTTTTCCAGTGCAGGGTTAGGTGGCCTAGCTTAAATCCACCAAGTCATTCATGCTAATGTGCCAGACTTTGCAGTTAAATAACTGATGATTGTTCACAAGGTCAGTTTCAACTGCTGTCTACTAATGATCTCTGATGCTAAGTTTTATGAATTTGAACAGCCACAGACATTTGCAAGGTGAATATCTGACTTCTTTTCCAAACACAGGCATGGAACTTTGGTTAGTTATATGTTGAATATCACAGGACCTCACAAACAGAGCACTGTATTTAAGGATTTTCTTTTTTCTTTCTTAAATCTAGAGTTGCTTGGTGTTTTATCAGTATCTTACATTTTTTCCAGGATAATCTGTACCAGCTGTGTGTGCCTGCATTTATAATATGCTGAAATTCATATTTTCAATTTATCAATGCATTGACTATTAATGAAACACCATGTGAGATAAATGTTTAATACAGTAGTTGAGAGGAAATAAGCTGTGTATGACTTTGAAAATGCTTAGGTGTCTGTAGAATAGAAAGTAATATGTCTCATGCAATTCTTAAGAGAAAAAAGTGTGTGTGTTATGTACTGTTGCTTTGTACTAACATGACTGTTGTGGCAGGTACAGATTTGTATTTAAAGAGGCTGGTCACAGCTTCCTTGACTTTAGACTTTTTACAAGGATGTTTCCTATGCTGTAGCTCTAGTTCAGAACAGGTAGTTTAGTAAGGATGGGGAAAGGAGGCTTTTTCTTGCCTACAGACTGTTACCAAGAGGCTTCATGCCTAGTTAATAGTGAGCAGCTAGAGAAGCTGTACTGAGATTCTTCATATAGGCTCTGATCATTGAGGAAGAAAAAAAATGGGGAGGGATGTCTCTCAACCTAGAACTCAGAGTCATAGAATGATAGGGGTTTGGAAGGGACCTCTGGAGATCATTTAGTCCACCCCTGCTGCCTGAGCAGGATCAACTCACACTGACTATAGCCAAGAGGAAAGGATATGGCTTCAGTTCAAGCAGTAGTTGCCTGAAACTTATAAAATTATTCACAATTCAGACTTTTTGCATTTCATTCCCAGGCTTATGTGTGAAAACCAGTATGTTCAAGACTCCTATTTCTGCAGGCAGTGTGTTGCTTTGGCCAAGTCTTGATGTTAGATGTGTTTCCATTCCAATTATGTCAACCAGCTTCCTCTTTGCAGGCATGAAGAAAAGATTGCTTGTCTGGGCAGTGCTCTCGTGGAAGAGAGATGCTTTTTTCTATTGCATCTCCTGTTCTTTTAAATTTGTTTTGTCTTTTATGCATATATTGCTACATGTTGTTCTGCTCCTGATAATGCTTTATGTAAGTTGTTTCATAGGACAGTTAATATTTAAGCTGTGTATATTTAAGCTGTAATAGTACTGCCTTTGCTATGGTATTACTGGACGAGTAGCTGTGAATAAAAGATGTGAAAGTTGGTATAGGTGTTTGGGTTAGATCCATGGTAAAGCTAAGTGTGGGAAGCTGGAGAGCGTGTAAAGTGTCTTCAGAGTCTGTAAAGGTGGAAAAAATTTGTTATAATTGTTGAGGAAAGTGAAACCTAGGAGCATGTATTAGGCAAGGACATGCTGGCAAGGAGAGGGGAAAGATGTCAGGTACTCTTGGAAACACCGCTAAAGCCATTGATGCTTCTCCAAGCATTTATCATGGTTAAGGTGATGAGTTCTGTGCTTGCTATACATATAGATTATCTTGGGGAGATCAGTATGCTGTTAGTATGCAAACCCTCCCAGTGGAAAAGCAGGAGTGGGACTGCTCTGGAAAAGCTGTTGTGCAGCTGACCACAGGGGAGACCAGAAGCCTGGGAAAATCTGTAGCTTGTGCTGACATAAACGCCTGGCTCTTGCTTTTTACTTCTTGGAATTGGCAGGAACAGGGAGAGTAGCCTTTCTGCTTGGCAAGAGTTTGTATGTAGCACTGCTGCAGCTGAGCTGTTGGAGCGTGTAACTGTTGTAAGGCCGTTTTCATCCTTGCATGTAGGTTTTGCAAGTACAGGGATCCTGTAAACCCTTTTGAATCATGAGCAGTAGCAAAGATCATTGCCCATCTGCAAAAATACACTTGCATGCAGAAAATGTGTTTTTGCATGACAAAAGCAAACAGGTATCTAGACTATGTGTTTCTACAAAAACTGATTCCATAGTCTTTGTGTTTTTTCTCCATCCTCCATTTGACACGTCACAAGATACCTATTAAAATACAGTATGATGTAAGTGATAAATGTGCAACACTAGATGTGTATCCTGTAAAATAAAGAATAGCTTTTGTTTATGTATTGCCCTGTATTCTTCTTCAGAAGAGAGGGTTTGCTTGACTAACTCTCTAAACTGGAAGGCAATCATGATAGCACAGTTAGCTTGAGATAGAAGAGTTCATAGATCCTTCACGATGGCCAGCTATACCTTCCAGTCAACAGAAGGGGTGGAAGAGTAGTAGCTTTGGAGTACTTTTCTACCCTTGACAAATTAGTAGATGAAGTAGTAGCACCAAATCTTAAGGAGGAATGACCATCTTGCAGAGGTCTGCATTTCACCCAGAGCCAGCAGTGCAAAGGCCCTGTGATATGCTTTCTTAAGTGGCTTTGGTAGGGTGTGCCAGCTGCAGCCCCTGGGGGACTGTCATTCCCACCTTTGCCTTGTTTCCTCTGTAATGCAAATCAAAAAATTGTTTCTGGTTTTAAGTAAGTCTTTTAGGCAGGAATTGCTTTAACTGGTGTCATAGGAGTTGTCCAAACAAGTCGAGTGAATGGTAGTGCTGGCATGGTTAGGGGTAGCTGAGGAAGGATAACCCTTAAGAAAGCACTGTTGCAGCAGAAAAGGTATATGGTAATGCATGTTGAATACCAATAAAAATACCTTCTTTTTAAAGGATTAATAATTGTCTCTTACCTTTCTGAAAATTGCTAATTACAATTAGTTGAGTCTGTATATAGTAGCTACAGGAGGAGTAAAAAAACCTTTGAGCAGAACAAGTATAATTTGTCCAAATGCAACTGAAATTGATAGGAAGACTGATTTGATTGAACAGAATTGACTAGACCTTCAGGATATTCAACCTTAAGTTATGTATGATGCTGAGAGTTGAACTCTCCTTGCAGTTAAACCCCATCTCTGATGTTATATCATAGATTTAAGATCTGACTTTGACATGCCATATAAAAGCTCTGTGCTTGTTTTGAATTCAGCATTATGAGTTTGTTTAAAAAAAGAAAAAAAAACCAAAGCAAAACAAAAAAAACAACCTCTCAAACCCACCCACATACAAACAAAAAACCCCAGAGCTCTTCTAATGCTATAATATTAATTACTGAAAATTGCCATAATTTTAACCGTGCCTCTTTTTGGTTTAAGGTTTTTGGATTGTTACTGTTTGATCTCAAGCACTGATTTCAGTGTGGTTCAAGTGGAAAGTCCGATTCCTGAGCTGTGTTAAAGCAGAAAGTCCCATTGTCATCCAGCTGTGGTGACTGAATTTAGAACATACTTTTAAATTGTTGATGTCTGTATGTATGCACTCTGGGTTCTTGTTTGGAGCAGAACTAAGAGCACTATATGCCAGGCATCTAGTCTGCAACAATCTTATAAGGATAAGAAGATAAGGGAGAATGTTTTGAAAGTGTGCATTGATCTGAAATTACAAAACCCATCTTTAAAAACATTTTACTTCAGTGTTATTGTCATTGGCAGGACAGCTCAGTTTGTCAAATCACTGCTGTTGCAGAGACTGCCAAATAACCATCGTCTTCCTTGCATGATTCTTCTTTCCCTGTTCACTCCATTTTGTTAAAGCTTCACTCAGATTTCAAATTTTTATATTTTAAAGAATCTATTTTGACAAATAAAGATTCAGATAAATAAGGATAACACAATGTTCTGACTTTTATCTCCTGATATTGTCCCTACTCTATTCTAATACTGAAGCCTTTGGGATTTTTCTTCTGAAATGTCTCAACTAGCCCATTCCAGGTGAAGTTGTGCACTGTATCTCCCATAGCATGAAGTGTTCCTAGGTTGATGGATGGCTGCCTTTAATGATCTTGATTCTTGCCCATGGGAAAAGACAGAAATGATGCGGGTATAATTCAGATAACTCTGGGATGAAAGCCTTTTGGCAAGAATCTCTCCAAAATACTAATCATTCTTCTTGCCTTAAAGGCCTATGTTCTTTTAAGCTTTTAGAAGAAAGTCCCATCCTGGAGTTGATGTGGTAATGTCCTTTAAAATGGCTCCTTTTACTTGGCTCACGGGCTAGAACCATTAAAAAAATCTATAATGATGAAATATTAAGATAGGTAAAAAAGAAGACAATTCTTTGGGGACCATAGGAAGTTTCTTCTCATGAGATGCGATGTAGTGCTTCTCAATTGTAAATCATCTTGCAACATTTATTAATTGGGTCCTATATCTGATGCCAAGTTGTGGATCATGGATGTTTGATGAAGTGATAGCAGAACTTGAAAATCTGGGGTTTATATTTGAGCAATATCCATCTTACAAATGTTTGACAATTGGAATGAAATTGTTGTAATGTAGTAGTTTTTAAACACGCTCTGATTAGGAAGATATATTGGGTTTTATTATTTTCCATATGAACTAGCCTAATTTTTAAGTCTTCATAGCCCTGTTTGTGTAATTCAGCACTTTTACTGCAAGCCAGAGCTGAAATCTATGCAATCATTTTCTTCTATAGTCAAAAAAGAACACACAGGGTTTTAATGTTACAATAAATATCACACAGTAGGACTCTTCTGCCAGTCTGGATTGTGGATTCATGAAAATAAAAGAAAAGATTCATTAGGTTATCTGTCAGAACTGTAAAATGAAATTCAGTTATGGTCTGTGTTTCTCTTTAGATCTCATAAATGGAGCCCAGGAACAGTGTGAATTGCCTCCTATGGATGGTTTTCCTCACTGTGAAGGGAAAATAAAGGTAACTGAACTGGTTTTAATCTTATGTATATTCTGTTAATATATGTTGCAAGAGAAAAAGGGTGTAAAACAAGAATATCTGGGTCAAAAAAGAAAAGAGGCACTTAGGAGTGTGTGTTAGTCACTACAGCATTGCTCACCTCAAGCCTTTACTAGTTCTGGTATCCTGTTAAGACAGGCATAAAATGCTGTATTGTATTAAAATGCCATCTTTTTAAAAAATAAAATGCCTAATTATTTGAATGCATTCTTGTTATCCAGAGCCTTTCTTCTCCTTTTTGAGATGCCATGTTTTCTTCCCCATTACGTTTCATTTGGCATTTCTCTACTTCAGGACTGGAATTCTGTGTGTGTGTCACTCTGGTCCTCTCCCTGTGTCAGCAACTTACCCATGTTTTATCAAGATACTGGTTTACAGTTCTTTCTCCTCTTTGCCAACAGCTCTGTCCAGTGTCCTCCCTTCCTCTTCTCTGTTAGAAGCACTGTGTTCTTCCCCTCACAAATCGCTAAGCGTGCAGCAAGAACACCACTGATCCTATGGAAATCCTATATTTTACTAATAATGCAGTTGGAAAAGCCATATACTGAAAGTCTTCTGGCTTTGGTTGGGAAGGAAACAAAAGAAAACCAACGTGAAAAGCAAAACCTGCAGAGATAGAGGGTTTTAGGGTTTTTTTTTCTCTTTTTCTCCCAACATACATTCAAATGTAAGAATAATCTTCTAGTAATGGGGGACAAAAGTGAAATTGCTGAGCACTTGAGTATCATAATCAAGTATTACAGTTTATTTCTGAATGTGAAAATAATTACCAAAGTATATGTGAAGCTATATACCACTTTTTCTCTGAATAAAGTTCTTAAACAATGGTATTAAAAAAAAAATAATTAAAATCTGTGTTTAAAATCTCTGGTCTATGTTTCGCTCCGTTTTGACAAACTGGCTGCAGTGACTATGTAATACATTAATTGAATATTAACATATGAATTTAAATTAATTACTTGCTTCTGCAGAAATGGCAGATTCTTGGCAAGACTGGTTGGATTGAAATCTTGGTAACTGAAATGATCTGCTAAATTCCAGAGCAAGTGTAACATGGGGGGGCAATGCAGTCAACTCCAGCCACACCCATATGTCTGGATCCTGATTATATTTTCCTTTTGATATTTGTCTCTGCTTGCCTGGTTATTAGTTTGTATAAACTGTGCTCATGTCTGGAATGTAGTTACTTCCCCAGTGTAACTGAATGCACAGATGCATTATGCTACAAAATATTAATGAAATTCCTTTTTTGTTATTAGTGATTTTTATCTGGTTGGAAAGCTGTAAGCAACCATATCCCCTGTGATTCCAGAGTTCAGTGTGTAATAGCATAGTTATTATGTAGTACTTAAACCTAACAGACTCTGCTTTTGTTCTCTTACAGTGGATGAAAGATATGTGGCGATCGGATCCCTGTTATGCAAGTTACGGTGTAGATGGGTCCACATGCTCCTTTTTTATTTACCTCAGTGAGGTCAGTAATCTTTCAATCTGTAGAACATCCTAGTGCCCTGATATTTTTGGTAACTGTTGGTAAACTTTTCTCAGAAGAAATACTGACTTCAGAAAAAATCTGAAGAGGAAGAAGCTATTAAAACTAAACTATTGTGGAGTGTGTTGCTAGTATTCATAAATCCTCCATGTGTTTCTGCACTGGAGAATTCTAATGTTTGTAACTGAAGTGATGGAAACAACAACTGTCCAGGGAGCCCTCACTAGGTATCCTGTTTAACTCAAGGATGAATTCAGTCATAGATCCTTCCTCCTGAATGATTTTTCTGTTGCTTTCTATGCAGCTCTTGAGGTTGTAATAGGGAGGCATTTGGGATGTGCAGCATGGAAGTGGAACAAGATGGTACATGCTCCTAAGAAGCATGGCTGCTTCCTGCTTGGGTAGAGTTCATGAACTGGAGTCTGTTCACAGGACACAAAACCCCTGAAAGTCATATTTTTGAGAGAAGTTGTGGATGTATTGGCACTTCTTTCTTATTAGTAAAATTTTGATAACTTACAGCAACTGATCTTGAAAGTGGTGTTTCTGTTTAGTGGCTGACTCCTTGTAAAGCACTGCAAGTGCCAGTGTAGTTGCAGAATTACAAACTAGTATTGTGTGGTCTCTGCAGGATTTGGGGGGAGTGGCTTATGTATTTGAGATTAAACCATATTATATAGGTAACTTGGTTTTGTGAAAGCAGTTTCTGTTAAATTACTCAGTTGATGGTCACTGAACTTTTGGGGGCATCACTTTAAGCAGCAGTAATAGCTAAAAGCATATCCAAAACATGTATATGTAGAAATAAAGATGGTTTGGTTGAATCACAAATTTGACTTATTCCATGGCTATTACTAAGTGTTGATTTATTTATGGGCTACAAAGCTGGGGAAGGGAAGGATACAAGATGAATATATTATTTATCCTGCTATTTGTCATAGAAGTGAGAGATAATGGTTTTGTAAGCATCTGAAGTTGATCTGAGTTTTTACCAGCAGGTAATGTTTTAGCATCAGCAGAGTTATATTTGCATAGTGGTATTCTGTCAACCAGCTGTTGCTTCGTGTATTTAATGCAGATGTATCTTAAAATGAAGATATGTGTCAACTGAATATGAGAAACTAATATTCTTGAATGACATTTATTATTTTGTATTTCTTTTAATTCACAGTATTTTCTGTGTGTGATTTTTTTCTGATCATCCATTTTGAAAACTTTGGTTTTTCCAGAGCTCTAGGGATTTTAAATTTTTCTTTAAGCCACAATATTGAATTCGAGCTACTTCTCATTTCATGATGAAACAACAGTACAATTAATCTATGTGTATATTTGTTAACTTCAGGCAAAGGTCTCATACGTTTTAAAATATTGTTATCCCATGAAAAAATATAAAACTAATATTGGGTGAGCATGTTGTTAACCTTGAGCTTGAAGCTGGCATTCTTAAGCCTATGATTAATTCCATGATTAATGCCCAGCAGCAGAGGTTGAAAGCTTAAATGTTTGCGAATGCAAGCATGAAATGAAATTCTAATAACACTACAATGATGTGGATTTATGAGGTGTGTTGGCTGCTAAGGATAACTTGGAAATGCTGTTGGAGGAGTAATTTGTCAAAGTGGACAGTGATGAAGGGTTGACAGTTTATAGTATGGTTGCACAGCTGAATGATAAATGTGTCTACAGAGCTCTCAAGTCAAAGCTGCTGATTTAAAATATTAAAGTGCATTAGGATACTGGAAAGATATTGTTGTTTGGTTCTGTTGTTTTTTATTTTAAGGTTATGGGCTAGGAACTAGATGATTGTTTACACATCCTCTGCTTAAAATGGAAATATAGGCATCAAATTATGCATAACCTCAGTTTGAAAAGACAATATGCATCAAATTGTGTATATGTTTGCTTTTGCTCTTAATATCATCTCTACAGTCTAGTATGGCAAGCCCCTATGCTCTTTCATACTCTTTTGGGATCTACTTTTTTCTTCTGATGCAGGTCAGTTAGGTTATTACATTACACTCATCCATCACACTCTGTAATGTGGTTTTAAACTAGTAAACAGAGGAGCCTGAAATATTACATTTTGGTGTGTAACATGGCTTCAGAACCACAGACACATGAAATAACTTGCCTACAGTTTATGCCAAGCTTCAGAAACAAAGCTTGGAATGAAACTCAGTCTTTGGGTATCTATCATGTGCCCTCCCTCTAGTTCCACTATGTGTGCCTGCAAAATAGAAACATTGCAGTCAAAATCTAGGCTGCCCCAAGTATTATCTTCTGCAGTGTTTGCACAAGTTCAAGTTAGAGAGCTGCCTCTGGTTTGCTTTGGGTGGGACTCCTGCGAGAACACAAAAGATGAAAAGCTCTTCTCCGTGTTCCTTCCTGTGTCTTCACTGCTTGAGCAGAACGGGAGGCAAGTGCGGCAGCCAAAGGAAAGCAAAAAGCAATCCAACACATCCAGGCTTATGTATTTATTTAAAGCTGTCCCCTGTGCAGACTTGCAGATGAAGCTGCAAGGATTTTTGCACTTTTGCTTTAATGTTTTGCTGCAGGCACCAAATCGCTCCTGGACTGTGCAGTCCTCCTAACTACTTTTGCTGGGGCCTTGGAAAGACTGGCAGAGACACAAATGGCCAAATAGCAAAACCAGACTTGCATTCTCTTAAATAACAGACCAAGACAGAGAGTAGCAAAAATTGAGAAGCGAGTTAAGCTAACTCTATGGTTTCTGGCTAGTTGGGACCTGTTTCCTTTTAACTGTGATACAAACTTGCCTATTGAGAAGAGTTACTTCCTTTTAAACTTAGCATCTGGGTATGAAAAAGCAAGTTTAACACTGAAATGTCACTGGCACAATTATAATTTTCACGGATGGCATTGCCTCTGGGGAGAAATATGAAAAAAATGAATTTCTAGACAGTATGAAAATATATTTCACAGCAAAATGTCAGTTTGCAGCTGAAGAATGGAGCTTATAAAAATATCTTTCAGAAAAAGAATTTTGCACACAGTTTCCCAGCCTACCAAAAAAAAAAAAAAAAAAGGGATCTTATTGCTTCTTTTCTTCATCTAGATACGTGCTTTCGCTAAAAGAACTGCCTGCCACACGAGAGTAGGACTGCTGCTGTGCCTGATGGCCAGGCAGTACCACTGCCCAGGAGTCATTACATGATGCTTACCTGCTGGAGCCAGGCAGATCTCATTAAAATCCCAAAGTCTGGATCTCCAGATTGCTTTCGGGGTAATGTTTGGTACCCATCTTCGAAGTAGATCCAGTATTTCAAAAGACTAAAACTCTTTCAAAAACTAGTCTTTGAAACTCCTATAGCTTTTGTGCATGTGCTCATATTCCTTTAGAGGGAATGCTGGTTTTCAGTTCTTCTGACTTGGTGGAAGCAGTTTGGTTGCAGGGGGTATTTTTCTTTATGCTGTTACTTTTGCTTTGAGAGATAACGCAGAAAAATACCAACTGAAGGTGATTATGATTTTGAGTTTGTTTCTAGAATGCAGGCTATAGTCTGAGGTAGGTATTACAGAAAACATCTGGGAATTGTAGTTATACTGGTTCCTCAAATCCTTGAGGTTTTGCTAGTTGGCTGCAGTTTGTTCATGTCTGTGGAAGTCCCCTTTCCACAACTTCTGCTCTGTGTGTAAGCTCATTTCTGACATTGAGGTGAGTTAATGATTTGCATTTCTTCAGTGTAACATAACATCAAACCATCTGCTTTGCATTCTACTTGATTTCTCAGAAGACTGACAAAACCGGGATTGTAGCCTGAAATTTAAAGCAGAAGAAGCTCAAACTAGTTATCTTACATATATCACTAAGAAATTGAAATGCTAATGTCAGTAGTCAGTAGTCCATCTCCAAATAATCCATTAGTGTATTGGTCTGGATTTGTGTGTTGTGGACTCAGTTATTTTGTTCTACTTCTGTCACTTCAAGTTTGGATTGGTATTTTTCTGGCTGGCTGGAAAAGGCATAGGTGCCAATATAAGAGAGGGATCAATTTTAATACACATTACTGAGGTTAGATAAGAGACTGTTTGGTGACTGATGGTTTTAAATAAAATTTCATGTTTGTGTGTCACTGAGACTCTTGATACCTGACAGTCAATGTTTGGGATTGCCTGTACACTCCACAAACCTCTACACTCTTCCATTTCACACAATAGGCAGTAGTTGCCTAGCCCACCACAGATTTTGTAGCACATTCAAAATGACTACATAACCTGGAAGAAATGCTAAACAAAAGACAGGTATTACAGATTCTAGAGAAGTTGAGAAAGTCACCTTCCCTATAGGAACAGTTCTTTGCCATCAAATTCTCCACTGGGTTTTCTAAGTAAACATTTGAGTTCCCTTCTCTACCTGCCATCATACTACCTGATAAATGTAAAGATTCACCCTCTTCCATCAAATATTGCACTGGGTTTTGTTGTGGGTTTGTGGTAGTTTGGGATTTTTTTTATTTCCCACTGTGGTACTGACATGAGATACTTAATAGAAGCACTTTAGATATATTTAGACTGAGCAATAAAGCTGTTTAACTGATGTGCAAAAAAAGCTGCTATAGTGTCCCTGTAGATGGGCTGCACCTGTCCTTCAGGAGAGTCCAAAATGAAGATTATCCTGAGTGTTTAGAGAGAGTACCCTTCAGCTTCTGCTCTATTAAACTCCCGTTATGGTTCTAAAAGCATAAAGAACTTCATAAAATTTTGGATGTGGATTGCTGCAGGCAGAGAATACTTTCAATTGTTTTGGAAGAGGCTCAGGCTGCCCCAGTGCTACAGATGTTTCTCAGGTTACTTAATGTAACTGTGAAGTCCTTGCTCTGTAATATAGCCAAGAGATGCAATCTTGGCTTCTCGGTGTTTTAGGAGTGTTTCTGAGAATGAGTTATTGGGACAGATACCTGCAAAACTTCTATAAAACATGTTCTACTTTCTAAAGTTTGGGGATTTTTTGTGTTAGGTCACTTACTAGTAATCTGCATACAGAGAAACTCAATGTGAGAGTAGATTGTTTGTGGTAAGGGATTAGAGAAACACTGAAGTGCAATTTATGCAGAGTCTGGTCATTCACATCCCAAAGCAGTTCAGACCACCAGTTTTTCACTAATATCTGCAATCATGTAGCACTTAAATGTTAGACTTACAAAGTACAATGCAGCCTGACCTCATGGAGCTTGCTACATATACTGTCCTATGTCTACTGCAAGTCACATCCAGGCAGGGAACAATTGACTTCCCAGGTGAATGACCAAAGGCTACCTAACGGACGCGATTGACATTGAGCTCAGTGTGTGTTCTGAATTATAGCTCAGAGATCATATCGCTCGTTTTAAGTGGTTAGTCTTAGAATATGCAGTTGCTGCTTCCCAGCAGTTGTCTTTAACTGCTCATCCACACCCTTCCTATTAAATCGTGTGCATGGAAGTGTAATGATTGCTATGGAAAGAGTAAGCTAGAGAAACAACTGACATTAACCCACTGAGAGGAAGTTGATCCTGAAAAGGGGAAAGAAGGGTCTGGGTTTCTTCTTGGGGGACAATAACGCTGTATTTTGTCTTAACTTCTTTATTTGCTTTAGTTAATAGTTTAAGAGAAGGATCCGAACAAACAGTACTGCTCAAGCTTAGGACTTATGGCATGTAGAAGCTGAAATATCTGTATGATTCTGTTGGAGATTTCACCTAGACTGATTTTTGTGATATAATCCTGTCATCTTAAATTCTCATGAAACTTTAGTTCCTGCCAAGAGCTGCAATTAGAAGTAATTCCTAGGCTTAAAGGTGAGAAGTTGCATGTTCTGTGTGGGAAATGCTTATGTTCTCAGTTGTAATTGAATAGTGGTATACTCAGCAAGATTCAAGGGTCAAGTAATGAAAGATCAAAGGAAAGAGCATAAAGTGGTTGTCATGAAGGGCAACAATATGGTTATTTAAATTGTATTTAACAGTAGTAGTATGTATTCTGCACTATTGTGTATCATTACCTGGGGCTGAATAGAGGAGAACACAAAGTATATTTTGCTACTCATCTATCTGTGTTAGTGTAACTTACTTGTAATTCTGACACAAACACTGAGTACTGTTTCTTTACATGACTTTAAAGCAGTCTTTACTGAGGCTCTGTACTGCTGTAGACCTTAATTTTACTTAGTCAATGCAGAAACAGCTAGCTGGAAGTTTTTTACTTGAAATACATATAAAACTGCAGTTAATGTAATTTTTGAGGAAAGTGGCAATAGAACTTAGCAGCCTGCTAGATACCCTGTGTAAGTACCATCAAATCAGTGGGCTTTGTAGTTCTCCAGTAGAAGCCTGTCAATGCTATCATTTCCTTTCCCAATAGTTCTATAAAGGCTGTCTCTGAAGTCTTTGCTATCTTGGGTTGTTGTATAGGTTGAAACCCCTTTCCCTTTTACTTAAGTGTATGTGGACTGTTGATCAACTGTAGCCACCATGAAACAAGAAAGCAAGAACCCAAGATGGAAATATCTCTGTTCCCCCTGGAAACCTTGTTTATGTTGGAAATGTGATATTTCTTGAGTACTAGATACTTCTAAGTACTGGTGTTACGATTTCTGTAGGCTTTCCTGCTGTGGTTTTGCACTTTCTTTTCTCTGCATCTACCTTGTAATGTCTACTGTCATCTAGAAGGGGCTTTTGGTGCACAAGCTTCAGTGTTGTTTGAAAATTCTGCCTGCTGCCATCACTTTAACCATATTCTGATTTTCCTCTTGGTTTCTCTTAGGAATGTAAATTATTAACTCCAATTAATGCTTTAATTATCTGAAAAATTAACTCGTGTTCTGACACGAGAATTTATATAAGTATTTTGGCTGGTTTCCATCTTGGGGGCATATATACCTCTGATATTTTTGCCTAAAAATACCTGAAACTCACTATTGAAGTAATTCCAATTTGGTTGATGTGTCAGACAGCATTTTGCCCCTCCATTCCCACTTTCTCTTGAGCCAATACATTAAATTAATAAGTTGTTTTTTCTTCTTTCCCCCTATGGTATGTCATATTAGTTTCTTTTATCTTTGCTTTCTCTGTTCTCTTGTGAACTACCAAAACAACTTTTACTTTGTGAGCCAGTGGCTCACAAAAATGAGCAGAATTATTTCCTTTTTCCATAAGAGGATGCTTGTGCATTCTTCCTAGTGCAATTATTGGTCCTGAAAATAATAGCTAGCATAATTTTAAGATAATGTATTTAAACATCATCCAGAGAGTTGAATTGGACTTTCCAATGAGAGTAATTGACTGAGAATATCAATAAGGCAGAATGCACACTAGAAGTTCTGCATACACTGATATTATTCTGTGTCTACTTCCTAAGTGTTTATTTGTCATTAGAATTAATGTAATTCAATTTAGACTAGAGGGAATATTTCTAAAAGCACAAAAAAAACCCTATATTTGTTTTTCAGTCAGTGAGGCAGGCTGCTCACTGTCCTTGGCAGCTCTGAAAAATCTTCAATTCCTTTAGGATGCCTGATGGTGCAATGTTAAATACATGAAGGCAGAAAAGAGGCACGTACAGTAGACCTTGAAATGTGATATACTAACACAGATATTTTTAAATGCTGTGAATAATTGAAAATTATTTGTACTATTTAAAAAAAAGATTGGGACTGGGAATTATTTGTGATATGGAGCTTGCAACTCCCTTCTACTGTAATTCTACAACTTCCACTAGTTAAAGTTAGGCTTGCTAATTGCTGCAATTTCTAGAATGTTTCTAGAGCTGGAGGCCACTGAAGAATCAGATGTTCTCAAGTGAAGTTGATGGAGTCACCAATCAGCTGTTCAAATGTTGCATTAGATATGTAGATTAAGTCATAGCATTCAAACTACTGCTTCTGTATAATTTGTCTGAGAAATATAACCTTGATATGTTTCTTCTCCTTAATAAGGTTATGATGTCTTGTAATTTATTTTCATGGGAATGGTCTTCTAGGCAATCATTTTGTATGATCTTAAGCTTTTAATCTCTAATGCTTCAGGCTTACTGCAGCATGATTAAGCTAAAATTGTGTTTTGACAGGTCTATGACTGGAGGAACCATAAAAGCAGCTCTGACTTTGGGAGTTGTGAACTTAATGGGTAGTGATATGATATATTAACTGGACTATGAATTTTTACCTTCCTCCCTTTCCATAGTTCTGTTTCTGTTTTTGTGGGTTTGCCTTGAGCAATGTGATTCCTTCTTCCCTGGAAGGGATCTAATTTCTTGAGGTACATGTATAATAAAGATTCTACAAGCAAGATCCCATGGGAAGAGCACAGGGTTTTCCAGTGACTTGCATCCATTTCTGTTTCTTACCCAGTTACCAGTCACTGCACTTTTTTCTAATAGTCAATAGTAGAGGTATTGCATTCACACTGATCGCATTTCTCTTAGTACTTGTGGATATTGTCACTTTAATTATAATTGTGTTATTTCCGTCCTTTATGTAGGATGGGTTTGGTTTTATTCTTTCAATTTTTGTCTAGATTGCTACAAGGCAGGGTTTTTATCCTTGGGTTTTATAAGGCTTTGACTTCTTGTAAAGTTATCCTAGGGAGATGGGAAATGTTCTGAAATATGTATTTTTTTAAGGTTTAGAAGCATAAAAAATATAGTGCTTTTGGAAACATTTAGGAACTGCTCAGAGAAACTGTATTTAGAGCATTTAACAGCTGACCCCTACCTTGAAAGTGTTTTATCATCTGTATTCATTATCATGAATGAATATCTAAATGTGACTTTTGCAAATTTCCAAGGTTAAAATAGTATTGAATTGCAAAAAGCATGCTTTATTTAAGGCATAGAAAGGTATAATAAAAAGGCAGTGAGAGGCTTTGGTAGACCAGCTGAAAGTAGAATAGAATGATTTAATGTCATATGATTGTTTTATAGGTTGAAAATTGGTGTCCTCGTTTACCTTGGAGAGCAAAAAATCCTAATGAAGAAGCTGATCAAAAAACAGTGGTAAGTGCAACATTAAAACACAAGAAAATTCCAGTGCAAAAAATCCTGGGATCCTGAGCCACTTAATTCCTAAGATGACTAGAATTTTTCACTTTTAGTCCTCGGCTCCTCAAAACGGAAGGGAAACATCCTTGATCATCTGTATGTAGCTTATCATGTATCTTCTTCGGTCATTGCATCGTGCTGCACTCTTGGTGTTAGATTTCCATTAAAAACATTTCTTTATATTTTTGAAATTTTATACACAGATACTGTGAAAAATTACAAATCCAGAGACCATTCACTAGTGTTATGTTGACCATATTTGAAATTGTCCAGTTCTATTGTCCTATAAATCTTGGCCTTATATATAAAAATGCTTTAATGGAAGAGGCTTATTTATTTCAGAAAAAAATTTCATTACTCTTATTTTTTTTTCTGTAAAAACTCTACAGTGTGAAGAGTTGTTTCTAAACTACTATAGCCTAATTATATAGCACTTAAGTATTTTAATATAATTACTTGACTGTATATGCACATTGCTTACATAATTTAGATATAGGCTGTCTCATTTTGTAAACTCAATTGTTCTTAGATAAGTCTAGTTTTAAAATTAATATTTCCTTTAAAAATTATACTCTGGTAATGTTTATTCCTTCGTGGTATAATGGGAGACTTCCTTATATTTGGAAAATTAATGATCTACATGATTCTTTAGCAACGTGTTCTGATTTCATATGGCGTCATAGAGATACTTCAACCTCATTTTGAAGCACATGAACAAAACCCAATCTTACATTACAGAAATAAATAGATTGTGAAGCATTGTAAACATATTTTGGGGCTAAAAAATTCTACTAATTCAAAATAACAGTATTTTGTGTGGCTTAGAAATGTCTGTTTAAACATATCTTTAATACTTTTAACTAAAACCTCAACGTGACTGTTTCTCATTTTATTAAAATGTATGCAAAGCATGGAGCTCACAGTTGACAGTTTTTTTCACTTCTGGACAATACACTATTTGAAGAATAATTTGGTTTTTAATGCTTTAACTGAAGGCTGAAATTCGCATCAACTTTGATAATCTCTACAAAATGATGTCAAGACACGAGGAATTCAGGTGGATGATGTTACGCATCAGACGAATGGCTGATACCTGGATTGAAGCAATTAAATCACTTGCAGAAAAACAAAATTTGGAGAAAAGAAAACGAAAAAAGGTAAATGAAAACATTTCTATGCCTGCCACTTGCAGTCATATATTTACTTTTGAGCTTCTTGTTCCAGGAGTAACTTGAGAGTCGATATACCAAGTATGTCTGAAAGGCGTGTGCTGTGCCCCTTTGTGAGAAGCATTTGGCTGTTGGAAATAACCATTACAATGCATATTTGCTTTACAAATAGTTTTCTAACCTCTTTAATTTTGCATAGAGACTATGTAGTAGTTTCCAGAGGGAGAAACCGTGACTTTGCTGCAAGCTGATGGCACAACATTTTATATAGTTGTAGAAAACAGTTATATGTGCTCTTTGTCTAAAATTGAGACTTAAATTGCTGTGTTTCTTGTTTGGGATGTGAGTAGACTTGAAGTTGATAACTTCAGGTCAGTTTAGACCTCTTGCAATGAGTTAATTTTAAAAACCATGAGACTCTTGAAGTGTCTTGAAGAGATTCTCGAAGTTCTATTTGATTTGCTTTACTTTTTTAAAATTAGCTCAATTACTTTGGATAAAGCCAAAAGTTGTAAACACAACAATGGGTTTCCCATCCTGCCTTGTTCTTACCCGAGCCAGTCCAGTGTGACAACAAAGTATGCACACCCATGTTTCTACCCTCTTTTAAGCCCGATTAGTTGTATCTCAGCTCCTTGCTTGAATTCTCAGTCCTCACATAAGGTCTAAGCTCCATATTACAGCTCTAATGTTTGTCACGTACTACAGCCTTTGAGTAGGCTCACGCTGTGTCAAGGAGCCCTGTGGCCTGTTTTATTAATGAAATATAACATCAGAGAATACATAAAGTCAAGAATAAACAGAAGCGTTACTGTCCTGTACAGGCAGCTTTGATGGGACGCTCTAATGCTTATGCTTTGCTTTTAAAAGTCCTTTGAGGTTGCTCTGTAAAACATACAGTGATTTCATTTTAATATGTCAACTTCAGTTCTGGGGGCTGCAAGAGATTTGAACATAATGCTTTCTTGAGTGTTGCGTCTTTTTTAGAGAGTGAGAGAAAAGTGTTTTGATGCTTGGGAATTTTTATGCTTGGCACTGTATGTACTCACACTCAACAGCCCAGGTATGTAGTGAAGTGTTTAGGACTTCTGTGCTTTGTTAGAAAGGCAAGCACCAATTTCAAGGAGCTACAGAGAAAACTGTCCTCTGGTGGAAATGTATGGTGGTTTGACCCTGCCTGGAGGCCAGACACCCACCAAAGTTGCTCTATTTACTCCCCTCTTGGCTGGACAGGGGAGAAAGAGACTTAGGAGTCGAGATAAGGACAGGGAGAGATTGTTCCATAATCAGCATCACAGACACAACAGACTCAAGACAGAACAAAGGCAAGAAAACTCTCTGATTTATTACACTGCACTACACACACAGAGAAACCCAAGTCAGATACTGAGAAGTACAAACAGCTCTTAAAACATCCCACTCCACCCCTCCCTTATTTGCAGACTTCACTTTGTGTTTTCTTATCCCCAGGATGGAACAGAGGAAAGGGGGATAAGTAGGGAATGGAGGCTTCAGTCTTTGGTCAGTTCCTCATGAGTTGTTCTCCTCCTTGGGGACAGGGGACATTTCTCACACCCTTTCCCCTTGCTAGTGTGGGGTCCCACCCAGGCAGACGACAGTCCTCTATGACCTGCTCCACATAGAGTCCTCTCCCACAGGGCCTTGGCTCTTCACCAACTGCCCCAACGTGGGTCACTGCTATAAACT